>CP126891.1:120500000-120967500 GCA_030440675.1 Furcifer pardalis
ATGCATATTTTAATCTGATGGGGTTCCCTTTCCCCAAGGATTGGTTAATCCTCCAAAAGAATTTCATTTTTTTTTAAAAAATAAGCAATCATGTCATCATCACATCAAATTCTGAAGATTTGCACAATGAGTAAAATAGATGTCATGATGTCCCCTATAAAATATAGTATGCACTGTTAATTTAAGGTGAAGAAAATGGAAATCATCATGAGAGGTAATGTTAATCATCATGAGAGGTAATGTTAATTTTCTCTCTCTCAGAAGAAACAAATCCTATTATACAGTTGAAATACAACATGTGAGGGCAATTTGTCTAAATTTGGTGATTCAGAAATGTGGCTGCTAACTTCCTTTCTCCTCCCAAACTCCCACAATTTCCCACAAAATGTTTGATAGACAGTTGTACCTCGCATAAAGAGCATAATGCGCTCCACAGGATTGCTCTTTAAGCGAGTTTGCTCTTTAAGCGAAACACCATTGTATATGACCAATTGTGGGGGGTACTGCAAACCCTTATTTATTTGTTAAGCGAGTTTTGGGTTGGTTTTATTTGTTAAGTGAAGCGAACATTCAGAGAAAATTCTGCTCTTTAAGCGAGTTACTCTTTAAGTGAGGCGCTCTTTATGAGATGTTTGACTGTATTTATAATGGTAGAATCAAAATGCAGGAAAGAGTCTACATCAGTGATTCCCAACGTGAGGCCACACCCCACAGAGCACTTCAATTCTCAGAAGCTTAAATCAGTACATTGGCTGGTCAGTGATATGGAGAATTGACATAGACTTCTGGGAATTGAAGTCCAAAAAACAAAGGTCGGGAAACACTGGTCTACATCATCTATTTCTTATTTTTCCCCATACAAATAAATACATTCACATGATCAAGGTTCCTGAGCACCATGAACAAGATACTAGAGGGGGAAATAAATGCCTCACAGCAAGCATGACTGGTCAGATATTTGATTTGTTATAGAAGGGAGAAACCCAGATTAAAACAGGGTTAGAACAAGACTAAGCAGATGATTACACCATCAAGAAAACGCTAATGCAACAAGTGAACTTGATTTTTTGCTGCCTTAATGATTCAAAGGCTGAATCGATTCCATTTGTGACCCTTCTCAAAAGTGGGTTTTTTTCCTTTGAAGATTTATTTATAACATACATATAAATCAGTATACACAAAATAAGCATATAATAAATTATTACACAAACTGTGTGCCCCTTCTCTTCCTTCAGGACCTTGAAAATATCCATCCAACATATTATGCTGAATATTTAGAATTATAAAAAATTATTTTAACTTGTGTTAATTACCATCTCCATATTGCTTCATAAAGATTCTCTAATCCTTACTGACTTATTCTTTAAAAATATTTTCTTCCATAAACTCCTCTAGTCAGTGGCGTAGGGCGGGTTTCAGTCACCCGGGGCCCCAGGCATGGGCGAGGGCCAGGGTCTGGGGTGGTTCAGCGTGGACCCAGCAGGGAGCCCACTGTCGGCGTCCCAGGCACACAGCCACCCCGCCTCCAAGCCCGGCGGAGGCAGCTTATCCACCAGAGGCACCAGAGGCACTCGGAAAGTGAGGCCGGTGGTTGCCGCGGCACAGCACACATGGCCGGAGGGCCTCCCCTCCTGCAAGGCATGGCCGGTGCTGCTCCGGCTGCAGACGTGGACCACAAAGACCACTGGTCTTGCCCCTCTGGGCACCGTTGCCACCGAAGGCGGACAAGCTTCATTTTGACAGTTTCATGTCTGGCCTAGTAATGGAAGAAGAAGCTTCATATAGTTCTGTAGTAAAGGTAAAGGTAGCCCTTGATTGAAAACTAGTCGTATCCGACTCTGGGGTTCAATGCTCATCACGGTTTACAGCCAAAGAGCCAGTGGTGTCTGCATCTGAAGACATTTCTGTGGACATGTGGTAGGTAAGCCTAGACACTATAGTGCATGGAATGCTGCTTTTTGCTTTTGAACTGCATTATCTTAGTAATATATATTCCTAAATACTTAAAATTTAGATTTATTTTGAGGTTACATATTTCTTTTATTTTTCCTTATTGCAGTTATATAAAATCATTTCAGATTTCTTTTGATTTATTTGTAACCTCAAAATTTTCAAATTCTCTTTCATTTCCCCATATCTCCTAGTGCAGGAATTTCCAACCTTTTCATGTTGGGGGCCAGGCCATGCTCTCTCAGTCAGCTTTGAGGGCTGGATGGCCATTTCACTCTGCCTGCATGATGGGGGTGGCCATTTTGTCCCAACAGCTTCAAATGGATTGGCCATTTTGTTTCTCAAATGCCCATGGATGGGGTGGGAGGCCTAGTGGATCTTCAATATACAGTCAAACCTCGCATAAAGAGCAACTCGCTTAAAGAGCAAAATTTTCTCCGAATGTTCGCTTCGTTTAACAAATAAAACCAACTAAAAACTCGCTTAACAAATAAATCGGGGTTCACAATCCCCCCTACAATTGGTCACTTACAATGGTGTTTCGCTTAAAGAGCAAACTCGCTTAAAGAGCAATCCTGTGGAACGTGTTATGCTCTTTAAGCGAGGTATAGCTGTATAACAAAGTATCATCTGCAAACAAGCTAATCTTGTTTTTTCCCTTTGTATCCTATCCATTTTATAACTTCATCCTCTCTTATAACATTTGCAAGCAATTCTATCATCAGTGTGTATAATACTGGAGATAGGGGACATCAATGCCTTGTACCATGGCCAAGATGAATTATCAGTTATTTCATCATTTATAATCATATAGCTACTTTTAAAGGCATAATTGTTGTGCAATCTGTTGAAATCTTGTTACTTCATTACTTTGTTCAGTTTTAATAATCTGGCAAAACCTTTAAAAATATCTAAATCTACAATCCCTGCTTTCATTTTGTTTTCATTTATATAGTTAAACATAGTTAATCACATTTGTATTTGAATTTTTTTCATAACACTCCATAGCTTCTCATAATCTAAACTGTCATTGTTTTTATTTATAGTCTGTAAAGTATGGACTGATCTTCCAAAATTCTTTAGTGCACTCTAGCATCCAGTGAATATTTGCAATATGATCTGGATGCCTCTTTCTCTTCCTTTTCAGATTCTAGCTTGAACATCAGGCATTTCTTGCTCCATATAATACAGGGGAGGCCAACCTTTTAACATTGTGGGCCTGACCATACCCACTGGACAGCTGAGCAGGCCTGGACATGCCCCCCGAAAGCAGAAGCAGGCACATTTATGGCTGTCATAAATGCACCCACTCCCATGTTTACGACAGCTGTAGGTTCCTTTACACATGTGTAGGTGCATTTTATGGCTGATCTAAACATGTCTGCTTCCACTTCTGGGTGTGGTAGTGGTGGCAATAGGCTGGATGGAATGGTGCCACAGGCCAGGGCCGGCCCACGGGCCATAGGTTGGGAACCCCTGATATAAGATAAAAGCCTTTGTTGCAATACCTTGAGCATCAATTTGTTTGCATTGGAAATTAAAGTAATGGTCCTAATTATTGCGGTCCCTAGCATCTCCTTTCTTGGGAACTGAAATACAGTATATATTGAACTCTTCTAGTTTGACGGCCATTGTTTTGTTTTCCACATTTATTGGGATATTCTTGTTAGGATTTTGGCAGATATAGTTTCCATGGCTTGAAATAGTTCTATCAGAATTCAGTCTATCCCAGTGATTTCTTCCTTCCTAGTACTTTCAGAGCAGTTTCCACTCAACAAAAAACTGAACATTCTTTGTCTCAAGAGTTTATTGTCCTTTTATCTGTTCTCAATAGGTCTTCATTATATTGTTTCCATTTTCTCTTTATTTTCTATTAGTCAGATAGTGTGTTTTATTAAGATTGATCTAGAAATCAGCATTTCACTTTCGTTTCTTGGATCTTTTGAAAAATATTTTCCTCTTTTGTTTATCTCCTCTATTTCTTTGGATTGTTTATTGTAATAGCCCTCTTTGTCTGTATGTGACAGTTGCTGAAAAGCTGCATTCAGGGTTCTGACCCTATTTCTGATACCTTTCAATTTTGCTTCTTGCTTGCGTTTTACAATTTTAAAAGTTTCTACTTTTGTCTATCTAAGTTTTTCTTTTCTTTTTACTAGAGGAATTTTTTTGCATCCTTCCATAATATTATTCATAATTTATCTGGGCTCACAGTCAATTGAGTTTAGTATTGCATATGTATTTTTCTATGTGGACTTTATATTCATCTGGAATGTTGTTTAAATTATATTTTGACACTAGAGGGAAAGCGAAGTGAGGAGGACGAAGCCGCGGGTCAGGTCGGGCGGAGGAAAGGAGCGTGCCACAGACCCAGTGCCACTTCGGCCATTCTCATTTTGGCCAGAGGGAAAGCGAAGCGAGGAGGACGAAGTCGCGGGTCGGGTCGGGCGAGGAAAGGAGCGCGCCACCGACCCAGTGCCGCTTCAGCCATTCTCATTTTGGCCAGAGGGAAAGCGAAGCGAGGAGGACGAAGCCGCGGGTCGGGTCGGATGGAGGAAAGGAGCGTGCCGCCGACCCAGCGCCCCTTCAGCCATTCTCACTTTGGCCGGAGGGAAAGCGAAGCGAGGAGGACAAAGCCGCGGGTCGGGTCGGGCGAGGAAAGGAGCGCGCCGCCGACCCAGCGCCGCTTCAGCCATTCTCATTTTGGCCAGAGGGAAAGCGAAGCGGGGAGGACGAAGCCGCGGGTTGGGTTGGGCAGAGGAAAGGAGCGCGCCGCCGACCCAGCGCCCCTTCAGCCATTCTCACTTTGGCCGGAGGGAAAGCGAAGCGAGGAGGACAAAGCCGCGGGTCGGGCGAGGAAAGGAGCGCACCGCTGACCCAGTGCCCATTCGGCCAATCCCCCTGGCCAGAGGGTAAAGAGAAAGAGGAGGAAGAAAAGCCACGAGTTGGGTGGCGAAAAAGACTCGCGCTGTCGACCCAGCGCCGCCAACCCAGAAACAAGTAGCTGCATGCATATGATAAGTAACTCATTTACACTAACTTAGTTGACTTTAGAGACTTTACAAATAACTGACTCGCACAATACTGAACTTACAGTAGAGACTTATAGTGAACTTACAGTAGAGACTTTATATATTGGACTTCATAACAAGGATACTTAGAAACTACTGACTTATAAATTCATATAATCAATGCTAATTAGCTATTTTTAGTCTGATATTGTTTAAACTGTGATAATATGCATGATAATACTTTGTTTTAAACTGTGATAACATGTATGATGAAAGGATACTGACGTAGAAACCGGCAAACCAACATCAGGAATTTTGCCAAGAGAACCCTATGGACCAAAACAAAAGGCAAAACAAATGGGGCAATTTAGATGTAATAGGATGCTTAGCACATCAGATCAGTAGAAGGGGAGGGACAGGAAAGGGGGAGGAGAAATACAGTGTTGCAAGCAACAATACTGTATAGGGACATGGAATGTAAGATCTATGAATCAAGGAAAACTGGAAGTGGTAAAAAAGGAAATGGAAAGAATAAGCATTGACATCTTGGGAATCAGCGAGTTAAAAAAGTCAGGGATGGGTGAATTCAGCTCTGGAAAACCATCATATCTACTACAAGAAAACCTCAGAAAAAACGGAGTAGCCATAATTGTCAATAAAAGGGTGAGAAAAGCAGTAATGGGATATAATCTCAAAAATGATAGAATGATGTCAGTCAGAATACAAGGCAAGCCATTCAATATCACTGTAATCCAAATATATGCACCAACCACTAGTGCAGATGAAGCCACAATTGACCATTTTTATGAAGAATTAGAACACCTCATAGAACAGACACCAAGAAATGATGTACACATTATCATAGGAGACTGGAATGCCAAAGTAGGAAATCAAAAAGTAAATGGAATAACAGGCAAGTTTGGTCTTGGAACACAGAATGAAGCAGGCCAAAGACTGATAGAGTTCTGCCAAGATAACGCACTGGTCATAGCAAACACTCTCTTCCAGCAACACAAGAGGAGACTTTACACATGGACATCACCAGATGGCCAACATCGAAACCAGATTGATTACATGATACAGTCAGCAAAAACAAGACCAGGAGCAGATTGTGGCTCAGATCACAACCTACCGATTGCAAAATTCAGGCTTAGACTAAAGAAAATAGGAAAAACAATTAGGCCAGAAAGATATGACCTAGACAACATTCCTTGGGAATACACAGTGGAGGTGTGGAGCAGATTTAATGGCTTGGACCAGATAGACAGAGTGCCAGAAGAATTATGGACAGAGATGCGGGACATCATGCAGGAGGCAGCAAGGAAAACCATACCAAAAGAAAAGAAGCGTAAGAAAGTGAAGTGGTTGTCCGATGAGGCTCTTAAAATAGCAGAGGACAGAAGGAATGCAAAATGCCAAGGAGAAAGGAAAAAATACAGTCACTTGAATACAGAATTTCAAAGAAAAGCAAGGAGAGATAAGGTAATTAAAGAGATGGGAATACCGGAACACCTTATAGGCCTCATGAGAAATCTGTACATGAATCAAGAGGCAACAGTTAGGACAGCAAATGGAATGACGGAGTGGTTTGGAATAGGAAAAGGAGTAAGACAAGGCTGCATTTTGTCACCCTGCTTATACAACTTATACACAGAACACATAATGCGCAATGCAGGGATGGAGGAATCACAATTTGGGATCAAAATTGCTGGAAGAAACAGCAACAATTTGAGATATGCAGATGATACCACCCTAATGGCAGAAAGTGAGGAGGAGCTAAAGAAGCTCCTGATTAGGTTCAAAGAAGAAAGTGAAAAAGCTGGCTTGAGACTCAATATCAAGAAAACCAAGATAATGGCAACAGACCCTATCAGAGCCTGGAAAATAGATGGGGAAGAAGTAGAGGCAGTGCAGATTTTACTTTCTTAGGATCAAAGCTCACAGCAGATGGTGATTGCAGCCATGAAATAAAAAGGTGACTGATTCTTGGGAGGCAAGCGATGAGAAACCTGGGGAACATAGTGAAAAGTAGAGACATCACATTGCAAACAAAAATTCGCATAGTCAAAGCAATGGTATTCCCTGTGGCAATGTATGGTTGTGAGAGCTGGACCATTAGGAAAGCTGAGAGCAGAAGAATAGACGCCTTTGAGATGTGGTGTTGGAGGAGAGTTTTGAGAGTCCCCTGGACAACGAGGAGAACAAATAGGTCAATCTTAGAATAAATCAACCCTGACTGCTCCTTAGAAGGTCATATATGAGAAGAGAGGATTCACTTGAGAAAGCCTTGATGCTTGGAAGGGTCGAGGGCAAAAGAAGAAGGGGACGGCCCAAGATGAGATGGCTAGATGGTATCGTAGAGACAATGGGGACAGAGCTGAGCAAGTTGAGGGGGATGGTGGAGGACAGGAGTGCCTGGCGGACAGTGGTCCATGGGGGTCGGAATCGACTGTGCGACTGAACAACAACAAAGTTCCTTTTATGTTCTTTTCAGCTTTACTCAAAGGTTGGGTTTGCAGTTTGTGATCATTACCACATTCTACTTCTGGTCTTGTTTTGAGCAAGATATTACAACTTCTCCATCTCCTCCTTCCAATTTTATATAGTTTATTTGGTTTTTATATTGACCGTTTGGTGATGCCCACATGTACAGTTGTCTGGTTGGTTGCTTGAAACATGTGTTTTCAATAAACATATTGTTGGCTTCATTGAACACTATGAATTGTTCTCCTGCTTCATCTTTGTCTCTTAGGCCAAATTTTACAACTACTTTTGGTTCTGTTTGGCTCCCTACTTTTGTATCCCAGTCACCTATTATTATAAGCATGCCTTTAGTCATCCTCTTTGATTAAAAAAAACTTTCATTGTTGTGTTCTTCAGCATCTATAGTTCAAGCATGGACCATAATGTTTATTATCTCAGAAAATGCAAAAAGAGAAACCAGAAGTGCCCATTTAAAATGGCAGTTTCCAGCTATCTCTACACTTGGCGTGGTCTATGATTGAATCTGGAAGCATACATTTGCTATACTTATGTTAATTTCTAAAAACCAAGTGCCTATCAATGGATTTCCTATGCCTTCCTCAAACTAGAGCTCCCTAAATGTCTTCTACTAAAGCTCTCGGAATTGCCCAGACCACACAGTTGTGCTGACTAGGAAGTGATGTATGTTCCCATCTAAGATATTTAGACAGCATTAGGTTAAGCTATGCCTGATGTGTTTTTTACCCTTAAGAGCTGCTCCACAGGTCAAAGAAAAACAAACCTCTGCATTGGAAGCACATCAAATGCCAAGGATGTGTAAATTTATTCTAATATTCAGTATGATGTTTTAGATATTAAGAATGTAAGTCAAATATCAATATTAGTTAATTGTATTTGAATTGGTTCATTATAATGGAACATAGCTGTGAAATGCAACAAAACAGGATAAAAAAAAATTAACAGTATCCTGACCCTTTTCGTTTTCAAAAAAGATGAGATTTGAAGCTATGTAAACAAAATTTGGCAACTATAGCTTATTTAAAACACTAAATACCAACACTAAGATGATACCCAGAAAGCATTTCAGAACATGGAACAATTTTATAATGCTTTATAACAGTTAAAATGTATTTTTAATCCAAAAAACTGAAAATTCCTACTTTAAACCAGGAGTGATGGCTTCTGTACAACATACTGAAACACAGCATGTAATACATCTTTGTATTTCAGCTAGAGGGGTCAGTCTGAAGACTAGTATGCCAAGGGTCCTCATGTAATGATTACTAATTTTCAGTGGCACTCACCTTTATGGTACTCAGAAATTTGTTCATGAGAGATTTCTGCACACATTCATATGTGTCTTGTTCATTGCAATGACAATACATTTTATATTGTCCTTGCCTTTCAAATTTTCTCCCAAATCAAAGAAGATCTGATTTTTAGCATTTAATGAGAGTCTAGTCAGGTTATCCTGCCTTTGTAAAAGAGTAGACCAAACTGCCAGCAACTCAACGCCAATCATCAGGCGGCAGTTAACTGACCTGACAACCCTGAGGACTAAAGGCCTTGGGTAGCAAAGTCCACAGGGAAGTGTGATGGTTCCCAAGTGGATTAAATCCCACTGGGGCTGTTGAGAGATGGAGGGCAGCAGTGACTTGCAGAACTGGATCAGTATTATGGGTGTCACACTGTGATGCAGAAAGCAAATGGAAGGCCACTGCAGTATACTGTTCCCAAGACAATCTTCATGGCTTATTGCCATGATTATAGTCAATATTCAGAATCGGATATGGCACTTGAAGAAGAAAGATGAAATATTTGAAGTAGAGATGGTAGTTAGGTAGAACTTAGGAAAATTTCTATTTTCACTGTATCTCCCAGGACTGTACCACTCCCATAGCCGGAACCCTCACTGAATATGCTGACTATGGGATTCTGGGACCCATAACTCCAGAAATTGTATGGTCCAAGATCTTGCTGCTCAAACTATCTGTGTATTTGTTTGCAATTTGTCTTGTAATTTGTCTTTATCTGCCTTTCTGTAAATGTTAAAAAACAAAACAAAATCCCACTTCATAGTTTTCTCCACAAGCCATCTCCCCCACCCCCAAGACTCTGATACCAGAGATGAGTGAAGATTGGATGGGTAATGGTGGTGGTGATACTGTGAAACAGCCTGCATAGAAGTAAGGAGTCTGAGGCAAGGGGAGGGTTTAACCATTCACCAAGACCCCCAAATGTAGGAGCATATTCCCCTTTAAAGCCGGTGAAGCAAGACTTTTAGCTTTAATCAGCAAGATCTTCCACTTTCACACGTGATGTTAGCCCTTGTGAAATAATGGCTAAAATTTTGTTGCTAAGTGTAGTACTTCACATTAGCAGTGTTTCCCAATTTTTAGTTTTTTGACTTCAATTCCCAGAAGCCTAAGTCAATCCCCCAAAGCACAGATCAGTCAATGTACTGACTTAGGCTTCTGGAAATTGAAGCCCACCAGTGTTCAGCGGAACAAAGTTTGGGAAATGCTGCACTAGAATAAGCCCACTGAATCAATGGAAATTAACAAGGAGTTGACACACCAAGTCTCCATTGAGTCGATGAGGTGACTCTAGTGCAATTTACCACATGAAGAAACAAGATTTCAGCTAATGTCTTTTGGTCTTCTCTGATACTCCTTATAACTTTTCATTGTTTTGGCCAAAATATCCCATAATATTTCTTATTTTGTCAATTTGCATAAGAACCATGATGACACAAATGACTGGCTCCTTAGCATTTGGACAGTAAAGATAAATAATAAGGATTTATCAATATGAACACACATACTTTTTTGACTAAACTTTGTGCACACTCAGTTCGTACAGTGTCTCAACATCAACCTGAATTCAAGGGCAAGTGTTCCTTTCATGGTAATTCTCTGTCTTAATTATAATAGATTTATTTTTTAAAGGAAGTATTTTAATGTGACCTTCATTTGGCATTTATCTTAACTTTTCTTCTACTGCTTTTATTTAATTTTTCCACTTCTGTTGTTCAATTAGTGTTTGACCCCTTTAGCAGAGATGTAAATTAAATGACATTTCAATGCCATCCTATATTTAAAATACTATGTTCATTGTGGATCGTAAAGGGTGATCTTCTTTCTTAAGCTAATTTATTCATTTAACAATTTCCCTCCAGAAGTTCCAGCAGAAGGCTCTGAAACAAACTAAGCAGAAGAAATCCAAGTCGGCTGAATTTCTGATGGGTGAGCCTTGCTTGATGAGTTATTGCTCATAATTTGTGTAAGGATTAATTAACTAATTACAGACAAATGGCTATGGGCGAAATTTTGCTCTTGCTTGTCAGTTTGCAATTTATAATTATTTTAATCATTTATCCACCCCCACCCCCCAATTTTTTAAAATAAAGAGTTAATTTTAACCTAATTCTGTTTGGTGCTGTTTGATGCTGATAACATTCCAGTCTTTCAGGAATATATATATATCTCAGATGGAATTTTCTGCTTGTCACTGTCTCGGGTGCTCTTGTGACCTTGTTGCTATTCTCCCCCCCCCCCCCCAGGAGATAACGAGAGAGTTGCAACAGAAGGCATTCCAAATCCAGCTTTTAACATCAGCAGTGCAGATCTTTCAGCATGTCAGACTTCAGAGGAGGAAGTTATTAGATGTGACAAGCTGGGTAGCATCCTTGCAGCTCGCCAAGAGAAATGCAGGCTGCAAACCCAAGCAGAGCCAAGAGGTGAGGTATCACTCTTGATCATCATCAGCTTGACTGACAGTGGTTATGTTCTTGATCTAACCTGTGCATTCCACAATGAGTAGCAGTCATTCCAACCTGATGATTTCCAGTGGTCTTTCTTAGAAACCTGGAAAGGACAAAAGGATTTTCATATTCTGTAACTACTACAGGAATGTGTCTTATTCAGCGTTAAGTGAATTGCACCAGTAGCAGTGCAATTCACAGAAGAAAGTGGAACTCAGTAATGTTGCCTCACAGGAAAATGGAGTCCTTTAGCAGCTGAAATCTGAATGTTCTTTGTCATTGTGGGTAAGGGTGTCATAATACTGCCATTTTTAAAATTGTTAATTTGAAGTAAATCTATTTTTTTCTGGCAGTATCTGACATGGTTTGACCCTCAAGATACTTGGAATTTTGGGAAAGACATGACAGTTTGCACTTTTGCAATTCTCATACTGAAGATAGAGGAGGACAGTGGTCTCTGAATTGCTGCTGTGGTTATATTTGGCTGTTCGGAACTTTAGTTTGGAAATTTTATCTTTCTGGTCAGTTGTCATCATGTGCTTTCAATTTGGAACTGATTTATATAACCCTGATGGAACTTTCAAGATAAGTACGCTATTTAAGGATTGATTTTACCAGTTCTACTTCCCCAGTAAGTTTTCATGGCAGAGTTGGGAAGTGAACCCAGATCTTCTACTCTGTCACTCTTTCCTCTACACCACACTTTTAAGATTTTAAATACTATTACCATATTAGATTTACTTGTGATTTCAATTCATGTTGTAAGCCGCCCAGAGTTGGGTATACCCGATGGGGGCGGGGTAGTAAATGTGAGTTAATAATAAAATAATAATAACTCTATATTAGCTCCCAAAATGCTTCATCTAGCATGGTCATTTATGAAGTATAGTTTAAATGTAATGTTCAAAATCTCTAACCTCTAGGTGGGGGGATGTGCCCTCACTTACCTCTATTAAATAAGAAAAGAAGTGGCAACCTGATGAATAAGTTATCTGGAAAAAAAAACCAGTTTGTTTATGCCAGTAGGTCAACTTTTTTTAACCTCCCACAATGCCCTGCACCTCACATTTTTTCTGGTGTGGTATGGGCAGGAAATAGTACTTAAAGAGTGTTTGCGTGTGCGCGCATGTGCATGCATGTGTGTGTCTGTGCATGCATGCGTGTGCATGTGCATACTCATTTGCCTCTGTGTGTGCGTGCATGCATGCACACACGCATGCACGCACGCACACACGCATGCACGCACACACTCTAGGACTGTTGAGAGAAAAATTCTGCAAATTCCTTTTTTCCAGGTGAATGAAAGAAGGAAAAACAGTCAAATTTTCTTCATAAATATATTTAGATACATTAAAGCATGGTTCGAGCTCAGTGGTTCACAACATGAGGCCCCATGCCCCACAGGGGGACTTTAAATTCCCAGAAGTCTAAGTCACTATATTTGGAAAATTGACTTAAGCTTCAGGGAACTGAAGTCCAAAAACCAAAGGTTGGGAAACACTGCTCTAGCTGTTTAGTTAATGCTTCATTTAACTGTAGATAACCTGACTTAGGTGACCTGAAGACATGACTGGAAATCTTACCCCTATGCCTTCCATAAACCTTGATTTTGTTTCTACAGTATTTTCTTACAGTGATTCTTTGCCCTTAAGAACTTTTCAGACAGTATATTTCTACCCTTTCTTTTCTTGTGGATTTAAATCTTGATAGTTAAACTACTTAATATTACAGTATCTGCATTAGTTAATAGTGTTTATTAGTGGGCTTCAAACACCAGCTAGTATATTATCTCACAGCATCAACCTGCAGCATTTCCCAGAAGATCTAGCAGGTCCTTCGCTGGCACAATGCCCTCTGCTGCCTGCAGGATAAAAGCATTGCTACCGGTAGTAGAAGGATGTCAGCAAGAAGCATTAACTGTACTAACAGCAGCAGATGCAGTCAGTGTTCCAAAGTGTGGGGAAATAGGGCAGCAGAAGCATGGGTAGGGCAGACATTTCCATAGAACCCACAGAGCAAGGAATTCTTCTGCCTATGTTTAGAAGTCACCTATGTTTAGAAGTGTGTCTAGTTATGATGTTTAGTCCATTTCCTCTTGGATGCTTGCAAAAAAAGTGTTTTGGTTTAATGTTTTCCAACATCTGTAGAACGAGCATATACTTAAATACTTGTTTAGTTTGACTGGTCGTCGTCGTCGTCGTCGTCGTCGTCGTCGTCGTCGTCGTCGTCGTCGTCGTCGTCGTCGTCGTCGTCGTCGTCGTCGTCGTCTTCTTCTTCTTCTTCTTCTTCTTCTTCTTCTTCTTCTTCTTCTTCTTCTTCTTCTTCTTCTTCTTCTTCTTCTTCTTCTTCTTCTTCTTCTTCTTCTTCTTCTTCTTCTTCTTCTTCTTCTTCTTCTTCTTCTTCTTCTTCTTCTTCTTCTTCTTCTTCCAAGGTAGAAAAGTCTAAGAAAGGTCCAAATCAAATCAAATACTTGGAAGAATTCTAAAAGATGCAAAGTTATTCTGTTCCTCTATAACAGTGGGTGGCAACCTTTTTAAGGTGGGGGTCGGGTCACGCTCCCTCAGATAGTTGAGGGGGCTGAACTGGTGCCCCCCCTCACCATATAAACATTTGTGGCTGCTGTAAATGCATTTACGGCTGCTATAAACACATCCGCAGCTGCTGTAAATGCGTCGGCATCTGCTTCTGTCAGTGGTGGTTGGGGCAAAGGAGGAACCAGATGATTTGGCACTGTGGGCTGGATTCGGCCTGCAGGCCATAGGTCGTCCCCCCACTCTATAATGTTAGCGTCTTACCATGGGTTTGAACTACTTAGTTACACATGTAGCATAAACCTAACATTTCTTATCGACTGTTCATTTGCATGTTGTATGCTTTCAGGTATTTTTTTAAAGCAGATGAGCAATTAGTTTGCTACCCATTCATGCATTTATATGATTAGTGAAATGCTTTTGGTGACAGATTAAATATAGTAATTTGTAAGTATTTTAAAAAGTTAGTATATTTAATCCACCACCAAAAGTATTTTACTAATTAGGAAGCTACTGAGTAAATTGATAGTGGTTTTATAGATAGAGCCATTCTAGATTCTATGGCTGTTCTTGAAAGAAGATGAGTCTTAGCAATAGATACATGACTCATTGTGGATTTTAAAGGGAAAAAAAGGGAATTCTAGAGCCCATAGCTATTAAGAGACCTCTGACTGTTTCTGAGGGAGTTTCCCCCTCTTAAGGCAAATTAAAGTACCTGTACCAAGCTTCTTGAATTTTGGGTGAATGCTGTCTAAGGATGTATTTAAAGAAATACATTATCAAGATAGTTATAAAGGTAGAATAAATCAAGAAGCATAAGAGGACCCTTTTTGGGAGATGACACATGATTTTTAATAATAAAAATGGACAGTGTGATTGTTCTTCAACTGAACAAAAACTAGCAAGTGTAACCTGTCTTTGGTAGAAGACTCCATGTAAACCTTTGAAACTGGGCAAGGAATAGTGTGTGCAAGGTATACTGCATACTGATCATTTGCTTGCATTATTTTTTTCTCTGTGTTTTTGGCACTGAACACAGGAATTCCATATTAGGATGTACACATGCATTGTTTTGTATGAATTTTGGAAAGCATGAATCCCATCCCACAAAGTAGTACAGAAATGACTCCCACTGAGGAAGTTAAAATACAGTAGAACTTTGTATAACAAAAATAACAATATGCATGCATCATATAATGAAAATCCCTATGAAAAAATCTGTACAACAAAAATCCCTATGGGAAAAATTGTACAAAGAAAAAAAATGTTGTATAATTTTTCCCATAGAGATTTTTGTTGTACGACACAATGTTTTTTATTCAAATTCTCTTTGTTGTATTCCTTATACGAGGTCTACTGTACATATACAGTAATAGATTATTTTGGAAAATATGTTAGGATGCAAAAACTTATCAAATAAATTGTATTGGCTATATTTCATATTCCTCCCCCCCCCCATAAGCCTAAAACATATTACATGGCAATATGACTGCTACAGGATGAACCTGTTTTCTTTATTTGCAAGTACTTTTCCTGTAGTGTACCTTTTATAGCTCTGAAGGACCTGCATATAGATATGCATTGCTATTTTCTTTTTTAATACCCAGGTGCATTATTCTGCCAAAATCTGAAAGAAAGCATGTTCTCACAATGCTTTGTGCTAGAGGAAAACAATTACACTGAATAAGGTAGACTAGCTCTGTTATTGCGGTACATAAGACTTTGATTACATGCTGCCAAGATTCATACCAACCTAGTAGTTGTTGACAGATAAAGTAACAAAAATGAAACTCATTTATTTTTTCTTTATTGAGACCTCAAGGTAAAGCAAATTTTCAGGTCTTGTACTTACCACATGGAAAGAACAGAGCCTGACAGTCAAAGTGTGCCAGTCAAGAAATCTAAATTAAACCTAGATTCATATCAAAGTTTCATTTAGTATTGGAAAAGGAGCTCCTGCCTGGATTACTCTTTTTTAAAGCCTAAAACAAATATACTTTGGATTTTTGCAGTATATCCTAGACATATTATCCCTGTCATATATTTGGTTCATGTATCCTTTTTTTTCATTTTTCTCTTAAAAGTGGAAGTACATTCTCTTTTTAATCCTTAATTTAAATTAATAGGTGTATCTATTTTCCAACTTATTAAGGGACAGCCTCCCTTTCTGTTCGGTTTTATCCTGTGGGGCTGTTTTATTTCCTATTTTTTATGAATTTTTAAAGTTTTTAAAGTTTTTAATTATTAGTACTCCATTGGTTTAACTTATGGTCGCATTTTATTTTGTAAGCCGCCCAGAGTCAGGTATGCCCGATTGGGGCGGGATAGCAAATGTGAGTAAATAAATAAATAAATAAATAAAATTATTATATATCTGAAATCGCTTATTCAAGTCTTTAAAAGTAACAGTAAGTTATTATTAGTTATCATACAGGGGTATGCAGAAAGAGCTTCCTCAAAGATTGTGGTATTTATGAACCACAATTAGGTGTATCCTGGTCAATGGCCACCTTATACAAGCTAATCTTTCTCACACTAGGTTGGATGAAAGGAACTGCAGAATGAACTCACCAAAAGGTGACTTCATCTCATATTTTCATGTCTGGCCAAGACATGGAAAAAAGAGAATGAGAAAAAGTTGTCATGCAATAAATAAATAAATTGTTTTATTTGTAATTTATTTTAGCATAGCAACTAACAATTTGAATAGGCTCATGTGAATCAAAGGAACTTATGGGGGAGTTGACGCACCCCATCCCCACTGATACAGTGGTGTTGCTCTAATGCAGGGATTCTCTACCTGCGGCCCATAGGCCAGATGTGGCCCATGGCACCATTTCATGTGGGCTCCCACCGCCTCCACCACACCAGGAAGTTCCATGTGGTGGAGGAAGGACAAAATGGCCGTCTGACCCCTGAAACTGTCTGAGGGAGTGTGACCTGGCCCCCAACTTAAAAAGATTAAGAACTCCTGCTCTAGTGTGACTCACTTCACTAAGTAACAGGATTTCAGCCACTAAATTTTACTATGGCAGAATACGTTGAAGAACTTTGGCACCACAGTGCTTTGCATACAACCATCAGCATAGGGGAGCTATCAACAAATGTTGTGGCTAACAATTGAGCCAATTGTGAGATTCAGGTTCACGTTCCCACTGAACATGAAAAACATCATAGACTTTGGTCCAGTCTCTCTCTCTCTCTCTCATTCTCTCTCAGCCTGGCTGAACTCATATGGTTATTATAAGAGCCATATACCCTGGCGTCTGCTCATGAGATGAAAAGAGAGGTGTAAAGGTAAATGAAAGCAAGCAAATATATGCAGCAACAACACTATGGCAATACTGTATCTAGGAGTACCTCCAAAGAGATAGCTCCTAGCATTGCTAGTCAAAATACAGGGTATCCCAAAAGTCACCATACATAGGTAAAAATGCATAACGACAAATGTCTTGGAATGTGTTTGCCATAAATGGGGGAGAAGACTTGGTGTGCGTGTAGAAAGAGGTGGCCAACACATAGAGAACATTTTGTAAATATTTGTATGGTGACTTTTGGAATACTCTGAATATTGGGCATTGGGAATTCCATGTTTCCCAGACTAACAGATTTATTGTAGTAAGGAAAAAAGGGTGATTGAAAAATATCAGAGGGATACAAACAGATGATGAAGTCACTGGCATTTCCTGGCATTCCATATTTCGTGCAAAATGACTATACTGTACAATGAAAAGCCCATTTGAAAGCACAAAGTGTCTGCCCCTGAAAACCCCATTTGAAAGCATCCTAAGTGTTTGTTCCTGAAATTAGTGGGAAAACAGATCCACCAGGGGATGGCTTGCATCCAATGGATCTATCAGGTGTTGGTCTATCAGGGTATAAGAAGACCCATTACAGGAAAATAATAATAATAAAAAACTGTTTAGCCCATAAAGACAACATTGTGTGGCCACTGATGTATTTCGTTTTTGTTTTATAAATTTCATTAGTTCCTGGAGCACTCCATGCAGCAAGCAGTTGAAATTGAAAGTGCTAAATGAGTCCTTTTATTTCATCAAAACCAATGTGTGGATGCTGAGCCCAAGTTAATACAATTGCTGTTCAGATTAATGAGGCAGTGTCTGCAGCATCTCCTCTGTAATTAAACACTTCCATGGTTGACAATATTCTTAAAGATGCACCAGATGTTGAAAGCGCAGCGATGGAACTTGAAACTGTTAAAATTGAAAGGGTCACCTGTGAAATACAATCTCCTTAAAAGGCACTTTCAAGAATAATTTTGGTTTTAAAATTAAGTTTTGTTTTTTTTAATCAACCTATCATCTACATTTGAGAATTTGCTCATTAGATTCTGAGCAAAAGTAACACAAACTTAACTTGTTTCCAAAATTACCTTTTTTGACCTTTCCCTAAATGATAATTATGAAGCCAGTCAGCTTAGAAGACTTGTTTTTTAAAAAATCTTATAAAGTAGTAGCAGAAATGCCTCTCTTGCATGCTGGTGTTGAATTTCAAAATTAACATTTTGGTTCATGTGCTTCTAATAATCACTGACCCTTACTTCATGTACTTTCCACAGGAAATGAATGCAGAAGAAATTACTTTGACCCTCTGATGGATGAGGAAATAAACCCAAGGCAGTGTGGAATGGAGGTCAGCAAAGAAGGTGAGGCAGAATTAAGTATGTAATTTTTGTATCAGAATATTCCTTCCCATTCATGGAAATGAGGTGACAAAGATCACAAATTCGGTTCCATTTAAATATCCAGATTACAATTTAAATGGTAAGTCTTAGCTGCTCTAAATGGGATGGGAAGCCTTGGTAGTCTTTGATGAAGGACAGTGTGATAGCAGATAGTTACTACCAGCTCAGAGTTACATTTTGATTTTTCCTTCTGTTTACAAGCTGTGCTATACTGTTTCTTAAGTGTGGTTAAAATCAGGGGGGCAGAATGTCCACCTAAGCATGCTACTTAATTAAAACTGTTTAAAATGCTGTACTCAGTCTACAATCTAGCATTGCAAATTGTATAATTTTAGAAGGCCTAATGTTGACTAAAGATGCCATGGGAGGACACATTTTGACTGTGTGTGTTCAGAACCAGATTTTAGCTGAGAAGAATGGGTATTTTCCAAGACTTTATATCCCGTGATAGGTAGAAGGCAGGAGAGCTTTCCTTTTTCTTCATTAGGTGCCTTCCCCTTGAAATTATAGAGATGGGTTATGTATATTTTTATATACAGTAAAACCTCGGATAACGTTAAAACCTGGTTCCACAAGTCTTGGTGTTATCCGATTTTTAGTGTTATCCGATGCATGTTAAAATCCTATGGGATCCATAGAGATACATTGTAACCACACAGGCTTTAGCGGTTGTTATCCGATGCATCCCATAGGATCTTAATGTTATCCGATGCAATTCTCCCCCCCAGATTGCTTAATGTTATGCGAGTTTAGTGTTATCCGATACTAATGTTATCCGAGGTATTACTGTACTGTTTTTTTTAATGAGAATGAAAAATAGAGTGAGAAAAAGAGTCACACATACATAGATCTGTACACATATAAATAAGACTCATGAAAGTCACACAGGTTGATAATACTATATGAGGAAGCTGAACAAGAAATCTCTACCTTCTTAATTTATTTGCTCACCCTGACTTTTCAGAGAAATAAATAGCTCAATCTTTAAAATGAAAAAGAATATGTAATGCTACTACAACTTAGTTTTCATTGAGGGAATACCAGCCTATTATAGCTAAGTGTTGTTTTTTAAAAGGTAGCCTCACTGCTGCTTGGGGAAAAAAATGGAAAATCATAGCGAAGTAATATCTTTACTTTGGCCATACATGATTATAGCATTAGACAAGAAGTCCACCTCTCATTGTCCCCTGTGGCTATCTCCTTTTCTTGTCATTCTGTAGTTCTTAATTGGCTATTTACATATCTGACATCTCCAGTGCTGATAAAACAGATGTAGCCAACACATACTATTTGAGTCAGAAAAAGGAAGCAGCTGGGAAAGAAAAAGAATTGGGGCCAATAGTTGCAGAATCACTTAGGTTAGGTTTTGTTCTTGCGAATAACCTATGTGTTATATTTTCCACCTATTCCCATTGATAATTATACTACCCATCTAATGCAGGTGTGTCTAAACTATGGACCATAGGCCAGATATGGCCCCTCACACCAATTAATCTGGCCCACAGTGCCCTCACCGCTCCCAGAAGTAGATATGGGACATGCCTGCCAATGTGCATGTGTATCCAGAACCACTTCTGGGAGTGGCATGGACATGTTTCTGCATGTGCAGGACCTCCAGAACCACAAAGTGGTTCCAGAAGTGCATGTACAAACACGCCCTGTTCCGGGGGCATGGTCAGGCCCACTCATCTGTTCCAGGGGCATTGTCAGACCCCCGGCACAAAAAGTTTGGGCACCCCTGATCTAATGGAAGTAAAGTACAGTAAAACCTCATATAACACTAAAACCTGGTTCCACAAGTCTTGGTGTTATATGATTTTTAGTGTTATCTGATCCTCTATGGGATCCATAGAGATACATTGTAACCACACAGGCTTTTGCGGTTGTTATCTGAAGCATCCCATAGGATCTTAATGTTATTTGATGCAATTCTTCCCCCCAGATTCCTTAATGTTATGCGATTTTAGTGTTATTCGATACTAATGTTATATGAGGTATTACTGTACTGTATATGCCTTTACTAACAGAGTCTGGAAAATTACTTTTCAAAAGTAAGTATGTATTGTTATCATTCCAAGGTCCAGAAAAGTAGTCTATTATTGTTACAATTAAGAGTAAAAAGTAAGTCTTTGCTTGTTATGTGTGTGTTATCTGCTATCGTAACATCTGATTTATAGAGATCCTGAATTAGTTCTTAAGATGTGTCAGATACAGTATATAAGTAGCGGTGTTACTTTGTTAACTCTTTACTTACTAGTTTACCAAAATTAACTAAGTTATTTTAGATACAGTACTTATGTAGAAACAATTTGAGTGCTTTAAGCTGCTAGTGTGATGTAAAATATGCTCTCCTCTTATCTACCTCACTGCTAGCTTAATATCCACAACAGAGAGCTAAATTGTGTGAAACTAGTCCTTTACTATTTAGAGATGCCACTCCCTTGTAATTTTCAAGCTAACTAAAAGTTGCAATTACATTACCAAATAATAGGTGAATCTTTCAGTTACAGTAGGATTATAATGGCTGAAATCCTTTGTATATTTCTCCTGGCATAATACCAGCAGCATTAACTATCAGGGGCAAATTGTCACAAGTTAAGAAGCCAGAGCAGGCTCTTCCTGTCTCACAACAAGTCACATGTTTGATGTGTTGTAGAAAATGCCTATGCCAGCTCTTAACTTGCAATTACTTCAAGTTACACTGCTCGTGTTATGCTGGTGGGTTAAGCAATGAGATAGTGTAGTTATGTGCAAGCATTGAGCCACTTTGGGATAGGATGGGGATCAACTACATAATTAATGTTCACTCCAGACAAGATACAAGTTCCATTCTTCTTCTTCTTGTGCCATATCTGATTCTGAATATTGGCAATCCTCACAGTGTGACCCCTGTACCACTGATCCAACTCCGCGAGTCACTTTCTGACCCTGAGACATTTTGGCACACAAAGTCCTGCTCAGCACCAGGCCAGTATTGATGAAGCTGCTGCCCTCCATCAAACATGGATTCAAGTGGGATTTAATCCACTTGGGGACCATCACCTTTCCCTGTGGACTCCGCCAAGGCTGCTATTCCTCAGGGTTGTCAGGTTAGTTAACCACTGCCTGATGCTTGGTGTTGAGTCACTGGCTGTATGGTCTACTCTATTACCATAGCAGGATAACCCAGCCAGACTACCATTGGAGAGGAGAAAACCCAATCTGGTTGCAGTGTTCTACATCTTGAGTACTACAGAACTGTCCAGCTGTAATGTGCTATATGCATGCTTCTCCTTCAAGATGGTCCATAAGATACAACTAATATGTCATATGGAGACCAGACTATTGTCTACAGCACAAGTTAGAGACCATGTACCACCAACTGCAGGTCGTTCAGTTTGTTCAGAACTCAATGCAATGGTTTTTACCTGTAAAGTCCTGAATGGCTTGCAGCCTGGATACATGGAAATCTACCCCTTATTATTTGATGCTTCTTAGCTTTTGAAATCTCCAGCAGAGGTCCTGGTTGCATATCCCACTATCCTAAAAGACAACATGTGCCGCTAATCTACAGTAAGCTTTTTTCTGTGGATTATCTGCAAACAGATAGGAAACCACTTGAAACACACATCCTTCTTTAATGCCATTTGCTTGCATTAAAGTAGAATGTGTAGTTCCAGCTACCACCTGGCCAGTGCTGGGAGGCTTCCTGGATACAGAGAATGCCAGACTCAGGAAAGAAGGTGGCATGAGGTAGTTGGGAAATCTCCCAGGACTGGTTGGCAGGCAACTTTGTTCTTTCCCAGAGGACATTTCTAGTGGCTCCCTTTTTGCCAGGCATTGAACAGGTGAGGACTCTCTGCTGCCTTTAGTCCAGTGCTGTCTGTAGCCAGGAAGCCTCCCAGCACTGGCTAACTGGTGATGGAAGCCTTAATGTTTTTTTTTTAAAAGTAAGGATGAGTGCCATTTGAAAACAGCACAGCAGGTTTTGTTTCATCTCACTTTCAACTCATTTTTGTCATTTTGCTGGTGAGTACACAAGACGGGACTTACTGTGTTGTACTACTTTGCTCATAAACTTGTGTCCCAGGGAAAATCCACTTGGCTTCGTCCTGATTGTACTTCTGATGGGAAGACAGAGCTGTATTGTTTCAAACTGTACTATTCTGTAGAACCTTTGATTTTGTTTGAAAAATATTTTTAAGTGCATTTTAATCTGTTCTAAAGTATATGAGATTGGGTTTTTTTGTTGTTATTTTATTTGCGGTGGCTCAGTGGTTAAGAAGCTCACCTTGTTAGCTGGAAGACCAAGGTTCTGCATGACAATTGAGCATTCATCTCTGTCCCAGCTCATGAAAGGAGCCTCATTTGGGTGTTCCCTGAGTGGAGTTTCTTCTGCAAAAATCCTTTCAGCCCAGAGTAATTTCTGACACAAAATTATTATTATTTGAAAGTTTTTTCTTTATATAATTTAAAAACAAAACAATTTTTTAATTGTACTTTGCTTTGGGAGGCCTACTAGGCAGGGGAAAAATACCACTACTGTACTTTGGTAAGTAACTAGTAAAGAAATCTTCCAGACAAAAGAAAAGTTTGTCCTTCCTTTCTTTCAGTTTTTGCTGTCTGAGACAAAGAATCACAGGGTGTACTGCTATGTCAGACACCGGCTGTCTCAGATTAAGGGCCCCTCCCTTCCAGTTCCTGGGATCCCTGTCCCATTCTGGGAACTGTTAACCCTTACCTTACTGCTGAGAGAACTGGGCTGCTTTAAAAGAACTCTTACTATGCTCAGGCAATAGAGCAATCGAGGGAGG
This sequence comes from Furcifer pardalis, assembly GCA_030440675.1. NCBI lineage: Eukaryota > Metazoa > Chordata > Lepidosauria > Squamata > Chamaeleonidae > Furcifer > Furcifer pardalis. Next base: position 120,523,235 of record CP126891.1, read on the forward strand.
TCTAGGTAGCGAGGCTTTGTGTGTGTGTGTGCTGATGATGAAAGAGACAATCTTCAGATAAAAACGATTGATTTATTGTAGCAAGTTTCTTAAAGCATAGTCCATAGAAAAAAGTAAATAAAAGGTCAATAGCATAAGATCAGTCCAGTAACAGTCCACATTAGGTAATCATGATGAAAAAGTAAAAGAATAGTCCCACAGGCCAAGATCTTAATTCATAGACATCCAAAAACGAACTGACTCTCCTCTCTTCAAGATGGAGATTCTCCAGTCAGGTGGGGGTACCTTTAACCAACCAGGGAACAAAGACAACTTTCTCATTACAAGAGAAGATGTTTACACACGTGAAGGATATATGCTCTCTGTTCGTCAAAACATGTGAGCTCAGCTAGCCTAGAGAGATAACAAGCAGGAACACTGAACTGAAAACAAACTGTCTTGTGACAGGAGTCTTGTGAGACAGAGAGAAGAAAGGATTTTTGAGGCCTAGCTAAAACTACAACCTCTCCAAGCTTTGAGAACGTTAGGAAAGATTTCGTTCCATGACATGGTATTCCTGTCCACAGTATTTTTTTTTGAAAAAAACTACCTCTTTTAGAATTGTTTCTCCTTGTCTGTCTCCTAAAATAGGGGTGCCCAAACTTTTTGGGCTGCGGGGCAGTCACGTGGTTCAGCGCGGCCGGTCACATGATTTCTCCCACCGGAAGCAGAAGTAAAATGCGGCTTGCAATCTGTTTTGCAACAGGATGAGATAGATTTTAAGATGCCATTTTCTCTGGTTAAACCGGGGGTGCCGAAATTATAGCCTGTGGGCCAGATCCAGCCCTGACACCAATTCATCCAGCCCACACCACCCTCGTCACTTCCAGAAGCAGAAGTGCATGTTACTTCCGCTTCTGGTGGCAATAAGGTAATGCTGGTTGAATGAATTGGTGTTGGGGGCCAGATGTGGCCCACAGGCTATAGTTTAGGCAGCCGTGTCCTAAGATAACATGTTGTTTTGTGCCATCAAGTCAGAGCCTACTTAGAGCAACCCTAACAGGGCTTTCAAAGTCAGATTTTAAGGAGCAACTTTGACAGCTTTATTCTCCCAGTGAGCTTCTGTGGCTGAGTGGAGATTCAAACCCAAGACTCCTGAATCCTAGTAGTTTAGGTATCTGGTGGTAGAGCTAGAGGTTGGGAGTTTGATTCCCCACTGTGCCTCCTGCAATTACAGCCCACCTGTGTGACCGTAGGCAAGCTGCACTGTACGAGGGTGGCTCCAGAAGAAGGGAATGGTAAATTACTTGTGAATATTTTCTACCCGGGAAACCCTGAAAATGATGATCATAAGTCAGAATTGACTTGATGGCACATGACTATTATTATCTAATAAAATATAGCAATTATTATTTTGTTTTAATTGCCAAACGATGGCATGCTGGAACTTCTCTTCTGAAGCTCTCTCTCTGTTTCTCATACTAATTGACTGTGAATACATACCGTCTAGGAAGCTTCAAAAATGAACAATGGGAGGTGCTATAGCCGTAAAGTCCAGTCATCAAGAGATAATGGCAACAATAGCTAGTCTTCAGGAGGTACAAAACACCATGGAACTCAGGGATGTTAATGTTCCGTCACTTTTTTTAAAACTAAGAAACGTATGATGTCATCTCTCTCACTTACAGGGAGAGGGAAAGGGAGAGAACATTTAAATCAGGGGTGCCCAAACTATGGTCCGTGGGCCATATCCAGCTCCCAACACCAATTCATCTGGCCTGTGAAGCTCTCATTGCTCCCGGAAGCAGAAGTAAAAGGTTTCCGTATGGGCACGTTTTACTTCCGCTTCCAGGAGCGACGAGGGCTTCATGGGGTGGATGAATTGGCATCAGGGCTGGCTCCAGCCCACATGACCAGCCCACGGCCCAAAAAGTTTGGGCACCCCTGATTTAAATCAACCAGCAATATTATCACTCAGATACTGTATTCTCATCTCATTTTGAAATGGGAGGTCTGAACAAAAAGTAAGATTAATATTAAACATTCCCTTGGGTACTTGTGTGGAGCAGACAGAAGCCCTTAGAAAAGTCCATCCAATTTGCTTCTTTTGTTTGACTTAATATATTAGGCCTCCCTGTGTCTTGGGGAGGTATGTCTAAGTGGTTGTCTTTTTTAATTTCTTTTCTCCATGTCTCCAGAAGAGCTGTCACTTGAAAGGCACACAGAAGTCCAATTTACTAGAGGTATGTCAGCCTCAGCAGTCAGCCTCAGGATGGCTGAGAACTACAGAATCACAACATAACACTGAGCTTTCTCTGTTCTAAGCATAGTTACTTTGATCGATCTATGATCTTTAGATTAGGAGAGAGAGAGAGCCCTGCATAAAATGTCTCCAGAAGACAAACTTTTATAATTTGAAACTGCCATTTTACATTATAGTTTTCTTCCTCTTCTTCCCCCCTTTCCTTGTCTTTGTCCTCATCTCTCTCACTTAGAAATATACTGCTGGGAAAAACAACAGCATCTTATCATACCTTATAGCCAGTGGTGGGCAGCAAAAATTTTTTGCTACTACACCATGGGCGGAGCCTATGTTGTGGGTGGAGCCTACATTGTGGGCAGAGCCTATGTTGTGGGTGGAGCCTACATCTGCTGTCCCAGTGACATGAGTAAAATGAATCCAGAGCTACAAAAAGTTGTTAGCATTTGTTGCTCTGTGATTTAGTGCAACGGGGAGCAAAATCTGAGTTCTTCGTATGGACCTCTTCCAAGGCAGCTGAAGGTTGCTTCGTTACTGAATTATTCCCATCCTTTAAAGCATTGTTTCCTAACCTTTGGTTTTTGGACTTTAATTCCTAGAAGCCTAAGCCAATTTTCCAAAACATTGATCAGCCAATGTACTGATTTAGGCTTCTGGGAATTGAAGTCCCTTTGTGGGGTGTGTGCCCCTCATTGGGAACCACTGCTTTAGAGTAACCCCACAGATCTTCTTTACACACTAAATGTTGAAAGTATATGTGTCAGATTTTTATATATAACTGCAAAAACTAATCCATACATATTTGCCAGTATATATGTCAAACAAGTACAGTACAGTACTGTATATTTATTAGGCATTGGGATTCATGGTGGTTTCACATGCAGTATGTGAAGAATACTTTCAATGTATTCATTCAAGAGTACAGTACATGCAGATCTTGTTGATAGAACAAGCTACATTACTGAGTTCCTTTTTGGAAAATTAGGAGTATCTCTTTTTAAAAGGTAACTATAATGGTAACTAATTATTGTGGGGAGGGGGTGTCTAGGAGGCCTTATTGTAACTGTTTATAAATAATTTTACAAGCTTTAGTTACACATAGCAATGCATAAAGAGATGAAGAACTTATAGTTAGTCTCTTATTTTGGAAATACAAATGCTGGTTGCTACTTAAATTGAATAAATGTACGTTGAGAAATATTAAGGCATTGTTTTAAATACTATACATCTGCTCATAATGGAACTAATGAATTGTTTGCTCCAGTTTATTTATATCAATCTGATTCTCTTCTTCTTTATGTGCCTTATTTAAAAAATTATGTGGTACCAAGTCAATTCCAACTTATGGTGACCATTTCTCGGGTTGTCTTGGTGTAGAGTACTGTAAACTACCTTGCTATGCCCTTTTTTGGGGCTGCTATGGGAACATGTTAGCCTGTTTGCCACAAGACTGGTTGGCTCTTCTACAAGGCACACTGGGGAATTGAACTTCTGTGTTCCTCTCTGCACTATCCAACCACCACCACACACCATGCTAGGTACATTTTAATGAGTTTTGGAATGCTGCTATCATTATTATACATTTCATTTTTATGTCTTTTAGAGCCCATGGAATTGGATAAAGCTGGACTCTATGACAAACTAATGGCATTTCTGGGCGATGAGAACAAAATGTTTATGTCTCCTGGTAAATTCAAAAAAATCTTTCATTTTGAAGATTTTAATCCTTTATTTCTTGCTCATTAATATTTTTGAAAAAGGATTATGAAGTGTATCACAAATGCCATGATTTTCCAAACCTGGTGCAGCCCCAGCAGGTAATGGACTACATCTACCATCATCAGCAGGTGGATGAGATACGGCTTCTTGATGGAAGGATAGGCTATATTCTACACAATGATTTGAAACTGAAACATGAATTGTCTTTACCAACAAAAAACAACAACACTCTGATGCTACTTCTGTTATGGACCATTCACCAATTCAGTTATTATTTTGAAGGTCCAGTCAAGAAGGTAAAGGTATCTCTTGCTCAAAGGCCAGTCATATCTAACTCTAGGATGTGGTGCTCATCTCTGTTTACAGCCAAAGTGCCAGCACTGTCTGCATCTGCAGAAGTTTCCATGGTCATGTGGCAGGCATGACTAGACACTGGCATGCACAAAATGCAGTTACCTCTACCTGCAATTTCTTGCTTTCAGAATGCTAGGTTGGCAAGAGCTGAGACAGAGACCTGAGCTCACTCTGCCATGCAGCACACAGGTCTTGATCTGCTGATCTGTCAACATTCCAGTCAATTTTAGCATCTTAACCACTAAGCCTGAGTGCAAGTACTTGAAAGCAAATTCCCGGATAAAGTGTCCTAATAGGAACTTTGTCCATTATATTATTTCAGTCTCCCTGTGTGCTATTCTGCATGAATTCCAGTTCACAGACTATGAGACACAAAGGGTGCTATCAGAGAGGTATAAACAATTGTGTCCAATCACACGGGGCAGGGTCATTTTGCTGAGAGTGATCTCCCTTAAAGCAACCCATCTGTGCATACAAAAATTGCTCCATCCCAAAACAAGAGAGAAGCCATGTCAACTCAACTAAAAATGTCCAGTTTGGGCATGGAGCAGAGTCAAGTTCATTTGTAATGTCCTGTACACCATCTGATTAATGGAAATTGATTTGCACCTGATCTTGCCACAAGCATTTCAAAACTGTGAGCTATTTCTCTGTCTGATTGCACCCAAAGTAGATTGGGCAAAGCTAGCATCTGTTCACCTCTGGTCAACCACCTTCTGTCTCTAGAAACACCTGCTGAAGAGAAAGATGATGAATATCCGGTTGATTCTGCATGGCCGGTCAGTTGCGAGAAGACTTATGATCATTTTGAAGAAATTGAAGAAGCAGTAGCTCTCCCTTACATTGAGCAGTTTGAGAAGGATGTTCGTGGTGAAATTATTTTCCTGGACAGCTCTCCATTGCAACAGGTCAGAGCGAAGTACTGTACCAACAGTCATCTTTATTCTTTGCTTCATGTGACAGAGGCCAAAGTGGTTTTTATCATTTCTTAAGTGTGGAATCTGAAGATAATACCAACACCATAGATTAGGGGTGGGGGCTAAGGGAAGTGGGGCATGAAAATTAAATCTGTAGTCTTCTGTTTAGAACAGAAATGCCCAATATGGCACTTGTGAATGTTGGCTCAGCCCATGATGTCCACCAACACTGGTTCCCAGATAGCTAATAGTTAGATAGAAGGAAATATTGTCTTGTTATAATTTAAAATGTGGCGTGTATTATTAATAATGGTTTGGGGTAATCATCCTATCTGGAGAAATACAGTACTGTATATATGATAAAATAAGTTGAGAAGTGATTGTCTTATCATTCAATGAAATGTGTCATTAACTGCAATGAAAACTGTACAGTCAAACCTCGCATAAAGAGCGTCTCGCTTAAAGAGTAACTCGCTTAAAGAGCAGAATTTTCTCTGAATGTTCGCTTCGCTTAACAAATAAAACCAACCAAAAACTCGCTTAACAAATAAATCAGGGTTCGCAATCCCCCCCACAGTTGGTCACTTACAATGGTGTTTCGCTTAAAGAGCAAACTCACTTAAAGAGCAATCCTGTGGAACACATTATGCTCTTTAAGCGAGGTACAACTGTATATTCAATGGAATGATTTTATCAATGGAGTTTGGTTCAGACTCCAGTTTCCACTGTACATTACTGATATTCTTGGGCAACTTTTATTTCAGCTTCAATAGTTTTCCTTTTTCAGAAATGTTTTGTGGTCAGCTGTGTTTTAGTAGAGGTTGTCTGATGGAGGAAAGAACCAGAGAAACCATCTTTATTGATTCTCCTTCTATCCTAAAGTTTCCTGCCAAACAAAGCAGTTCTCTTCTGGAGAAATGGGGGCTGTAGAGTGGGAGAATGAATCAGTACCTTCCCTGCTACTGCCTTTTGCTTGCAACAGCAACGCTGTGGAGACAATACTTTGGATGCAGTCACTTACTCCTACTCTTTGTTGGCTGGGTGTTCTGTATTTATTGAAGAAGTCTACAGTATGTCTTGGCTCAGCAGAAAATAGAGCCCAGTTTCAGGTGTGGGCCGGTCTCCCGGTGCAGGATGAAATATCAAGGAGTTACTATGCTTCTCAGTTGTCCATGCAGAGTAACAAAACTCAGGGTAAGCAGCTATGAATGAGGAGAAAGATAGATCCCATCCCCCTGCTCATGTGTTATGACTTTAAAGCCCAGGTATCGATCTCCAGCATTTCTCAGCTAGCATCAGGGCTCACTGGCTCATCAAAGATATTTGTATGAATGTTTTTCCACATGGCATGTTGATCCCAAATAATTTTATTTATTTATTATATCATTATACCGTCCATCTGGGATATTTCCCACTCTGGGCAGTGCAAGGCCAGACTTGAAACTGCCAGAATTAAGCCACCTTTGGAACTGTAGTTCCTTTCACCTGACCTAGTGTGAGAAAGATTAGCAAGCACAAGGTGGCCATTGCCTGTTGTTCGCCTGATTGTGGTGCAAAAATACCACAATCTTCGAGGAAGCTCTTTCTGTGTACCACAGACAAATAAACAGCCTACTAAACAAACAACAAAATAAAATAAACAACCCAATAAATACCTGAAAAAATTAAAAACAATGACACCCACCAGTTCTTCTTTGTTCACCTTTGTAGAAGAGCATGCCAGTATAAGGCACATTATATTGTTTGCCACAAGGCAAAGAATGAAACACCAGTTTGATAACTCATGAGCCTTCTTACTATACAAACCTTGATACCCCAACAGTGCAAAGCCTAGGACCATCTCACCAAACCCTCATCTACCTTGCTTCTGTGACATTACAAGGAGCCACCTCTCTGACTAAGTGTCCACTATTTGGTCTTGGGTTCTGGTTCTGTAATTATAGGTATGAGAACTGATTTTACAATGGTGAATCTGGAACTCTCCTCAAGAGCTGTTCCTGTTCTCCTCTCTGTTGGCCCTAGGCCTAGACTACTGAAAATTAAGCTATGGCAAGACAGAAGGAAGGCTTTATGATCAACTTTATGGTATCCATTTATTTGGAACAAAAGTTGTGATGTCCTTCTAATCAGTTGGTTATATTTTTGTAATGGTTTCCCCAATTATTATACTGTATTTGTTCTTTGTTTTCAGAACCAGGAAGCTACTACACGATAGCGACAGTATTGACATTTAATCTCAGCAAATTCACTCTGAAAAAAAAAATCCAAACTGAACATTTCTTAGCTCATGATAGAAAGGAAGATAAATGTTGTTTATCCTGTTTATACAATCTACAGTGGCATCCTACATAAATCTACTCAGAAAGAAGCAGTAGTGAGTTTGATAAGTTTTATTTCTGTGTTAGCGTACGTAGGCTTGCAGACCAAATTTTTTTTATATAAGGTGCATCATAGTACTATGAAATATAGTCATTTTGATAAAATTGTCCCATCAGTAAGTTTTACATTTATTGACTCTCTTTATGGGATTAAATATTAATGGCTTTTATTTTTGTTTCTGCATCTTTGATTCACAGCTGTTAAGAAAAGCTAGTTTTCCACTCTGGTTCTTATAGTATTTTGTACCAGAATAGGCATCTGAATGTTTATAGAGTCTTATCTGTAACCACTGAATACTTTTCCTTCACTGGCAAGGGAGAATTTGAATCCACATGTAATAGAACATATAGAATTTAATTAGCTCTTAATAGTCACAAGTGGAAGAGATAATTATTTAATTGGAGTTTTACCTTTTTATGGCAGTCTTAATTGATTTGTCACTTGCCTTCAGGTAGGGACTCAAAGGTATTACATTACTTACATGATACCTTGGAGGATTTTACTTCTTGTCCCATTTGTTATTCTGTCGTTTCTTTCTCCGTTTGGACATAGCATTACTTACAGTGGAAAGAAATCTGAATATAAAGCAATCTAAAATTAAGTTGGTAACAGAGATCATTTTGTTCTGTTGTTGACACTAAGGAATACTATAGATGCATGATATCAGTGTATTTGTCTTCTTTGGGCTAATCAGTGTTGCTTCTCTGATGCTCTCAGATTCTTCAGGTAACAAAATAGTTCAGCAAATGTATTCTGCTGTATGTTTCATAGTGAGTGTGAATAGCTTTCCTCAACTAAAAAGGTAGAATTGGAAGGTAGTTCTTCTAGTGCTACTTTTGTAACTATAACAGTGTGCAATTTTGATTGTATTAGACTGGATTAGATTAGATTGAATCAGTCGGGCTGAGTAGGTAGGGGCAGTGATGAACTCTTCCCTAGATCAACACAAGATCCCATCCTAAAAGAAGTCATTTTAATGCATTATTTTAAAGCCCTCTCTCATTTCCACTATATTGAATACTTACTTCAGGTCTTCAGTATTCCATGCACAAGATACAAACATTGTGGCATCTCCGGGCGCAGCATTTCTGTTTAAGATAGATTGTCAAAATCCATCTCAGCCTGGCATCAGCCTTCGGAAGCAGCTTTGGTTACTGAATTGCTTGGTGAGAAAGGAGCTTTAGTGTGAAGTGCAATACACTAAACTGTTCTGTATTTTTAAAAGCATTTGTAAGCCATCTCAGATTCCTGTACTGGAGGAAAAGCAAGATAGAATTGGGGGGGGGGGGGGATGAAATAAAAAAAAATAAAGATTCGAGGACTTTCATTGTCTATTTTTCTTGTTGCAGCTATTTTCACTATAGAATTAGCAAGATAATTGCTTTTTTATAGAGACGGTAGTAGACTACATGTACCAACAGTAATATTCAGGATAAGCTAGAAACTTTTTGTGTATGCTACTATGTGCCATCTGATGGCCCAGTCTTTAAGATGTAGCATGAATTAGCTTATATGTGACATCAGATGTTTTCTACCATAGATATATGGCCTTACCTTTATTTTCCCTTTAAGGGATTGCAGATAACTATAGAAATACTGGGCTAAGTTAAATCTGGTTGGTTGGATCATGCCTTATGATGTCCTGTTTTATATCAAATGGAAGTGTGTGTTTGTGTGTTTAGAAAGCATGAAGTTTTCAGTCAACTGCCAAAGAACAGCTTGATTATGTCTCAGTACTTGGTAGTTAAGTGACACAGCATTCAGTGAGACTTACTCCCAGATAAGTATGCATAGGATGGTTTGCTACTATGAAGAACAGCAGCTCCTTTTCAAAAGAAAGATATATACTGCATTTTGTTCTTTTAATTAAGTCCTGGCTGTGTATAAATTGCTTTCTGATGATAGAAATGTTTAAATTCTTAAACGATTTCCATATTCCTTATACTGTACACATGTCAAACAATTAGTGTAATGTTGGGGGGGGGAAATCAGTGCAGCTGGATTACATACTTTTCAAGGCGTTGAAAGAAATGTGTACAAGATGCATGTTTTGTGCATAATTTTATTTGGTACTTTTAAAAATTTTGTTGCTCTGCACTATGTACATTATAGATGCCACAAGATAGGCACAATACTTTTGGTGTTTTTTTTCTGTAAAAAAAGTTGCTCTTTTGTGGACCAAGACAATATTAATAATGGGATTTTACCTATGTAATATCTATTAATATGTAACTAAACATTTTATAGGTTTAAGATGACAGGATGAGTTAAAACTTCAGTGTCTGGAAACGCTTTGAGATAATACTTTCAGGTCCAAGTGTTTTGATGATGGAATTTCTGGTTCATAGACTATTGTAAAAATATTCAGCTGGAATATCTGGTTATTATCAGTGGCACAATGTTAAGCTCTATAGTTGTTCACATGTATATAACTGTCAGGCAATGTTTGAATGAATGTTCAGTGGGTGTAGCCATATCTTGGAAGGAGCTGTATACATTTATCTAGCTTATAGTTATGTGTGTGTTCTTCTTCTGTTTCATCCTGTCAATTGTATATATGTTGTATTAATTTCCTATCTGTTGCTAACTGGTCTAAAAATTGTGTGCATAAACAGCATTTTAAAAATGTCCACCTTATTTGTTTATACAGAAATTGAGGGAAGGGGGGATTCGTCAACTTTCTTCACAGGCAAAATAGATTCACCAACAACTTCTCAAAGATGGGTCTCACTGCTACCAAGAGCTATGGCAAGCTTTGTTCTTTTCCGATTAAGGATGTTTGTTTCTGGAATTGTCTCTGCAAGGGGCAACAACCATTGTGTTGATAGTGAAAATGGCTCATGAATTAGGAAGAGGGTGTGTCCCACAATATTGAGTATGAGGCATCCAAATACATGTGCTGCTCTTGGCAACTGTGCCACCATTTTGTTTCTTCCACAGTTCCTCTCATCTAGTACCACTTGAAGGTACTGTGGTGGGGTGATAGAAGTAAGAGCAAAAAACTGAGAAGATGAATAATAACAACAAAGAGCGGACCGGAGAGGCTCTCTGAAGATAAAATCAGCTAGAGAGGCTTGACTCTCTAGCACTAGTAGGAGGGCCTTTTCGGTGTCTGCTCCAGCCCTATGGAACCTCTTACCAACTGAGTTGCGCCTCCAGGCGGAGTTGTTGCCCTTCAGGAAAGAACTAAAAACCTGGCTGGTAAAACAGCTGTGGGGCACTGGTGACGTGGTGACCTCACCCTGCTGGCTTATATAGTGTAGGCCTCTCTGTTCTATTAGCTGTTCTTTTAACCATAGTTTTTAAATAATTGATGGGGAGGGCGGGGGTTATCTTTAAGCTCTATTAAGGGTTTTTAATGTTTTATGATGGTTATGTTTTCACTGTTATGCCGCCCAGCCCAGAGTCGCTCGTTCTATTTGGCGGGTGGCAATATAGAAATGTGAATAATAAATAAATAAATAAAAGCTTCTGGGAAATTTTAGCTTAGCCCTTATTAAACTTCAGGGTTCATCATGTCCTTTCAAATGTTACCTGCAGAGGGAGTAATTGTACATATATGTGGTCACTTTCACCATGAGCACCTTGGAAAGGTTATTTTTTAAGGAGCTGCCACTGGTGTAAATTTGTTTAAGGTGGATCCCAGTTTGCCATGAAGTGACCCACACACTGTGGTGACAGAACCATATCCTGTGCCACGTATGGAATGAGACATGCAGGATTTAACACCGGGTCTGCAACGGACTGCCTCAGCCTTGAGGATATTAACAAGGTGCTTCTTCACAGCCAGTCTATTTGGCATAGCCTCTTCTGCCTCCATGACTTTTGGGAATCAGAATGAAGTGTTCCCTCCTCCACTCATTTCACCATTGGGCCCAATAAGATAGTATCCAGTGGTATTTCCTCCTCTGAGGGGGCCATCACCCCACCTGTAGAAGGTATAACAGAGGCAAAGTTATATATGTACCACTTTTTTAAAAGCTGTAACTTGTCCCTCAGTTTTATAAATGTTTTATTTCCTCAGTAAGTAGTTTCAATGTTTCTGTGTCATTCATACAGCCTTTAAATTTCATTTGCTTACATTTATTTCAGCTGACCAAAACATCGCGAGGTGGCTGAGGCAGTGGCGTCGCGCAGTCTTCAGCCGCCTGGGGCGAAGAACAAACTCGCCGCCCCCCCCAGCTCCCCGCTGACGCCGGCCCCTCCCCCCGACCCAGGCAGAAGTCAGCCCCCTGCTGACTAGCGGCGCACGCGCCACACACCTCCGTCCGCTCGCCCGTTCGCCCACACACCTCCGTCCGCTCGCACCTCCGGCAGATCGCTCGCCCGGCTGGCCGTCGGGGGCTCTCCGCCGCCTGCCCCTGGCAGCGGCTTTCAGGGGGTGGCAAACTGTCCCCTCCCCACCCTTTTGCTGGCGAGCGCCCTGCGTGTGCTTCGCCGCTTGCAGGCGAGGAGGAGAAAAGGGGTTTTTTTAGGCGGACAATTCAAAGAGGGGCCTGCCCGCCTGGCTGGCCGTCGGGGGCTCTCCTGGCGGGCGGCCCACGTGCGCGCGCACATTGCCCACCTCCTCCTGCCCAGCCAGCCGCCAGGGGCTCCCCGCCACGGCGCCACCCACCCCCGACGAGCGCCCCGTCTCATGGCAAGTTGGGTGGGTGGCTGGGGGGGCGGAGGCGAGCAGCGTGCATACGCGCACGCAGGCCGCCCACCAGGAGAGCCCCCAACGGCCAGCCGGGCGGGCGGGCCCCTCTTTGAATTGTCCGCCTAAAAAAAAAACTTTTTCTCCTCCTCGCCTGCAAGCGGCGAAGCGCACGCGGGGTGCTCGCCAGCAAAAGGGTGGGGAGGGGACATTTTGCCGCCCCCTGAAAGCCGCTGCCCGGGGCATCCGCCCCCCCGGCCCCCCACGCTACGCCACTGGGCTGAGGTGCTTTTCTTTGTATCATAGTCTACTACATCTTCCCTGGCTGCCCACCTTTTCTGATATAGAAAAGCCCTGCAAAAGACCTTTTGAGATATTGCCTTTGGCTTTAATTGAAATTTAGAAAGCTGGGATATGGGATGTCTGTTAATTGGCACAGGGATTATTGTACAATGAAAGAAAAGATGTGGATACAAACTTCTCAGCCAGCTAATAAGTATACAGACACAGGTATTCTTTAAAACATCTTCTAACTTGACATGCTTTTCGAAGGGAATTTCTGTCTATAAAATTGCAAGAGAATGGTCAAAAATTATAATGGGAGAAATTTTCAGTACAGTAAAACCTCGCATAAAGAGAACCTCTCTTAAAGACTAACTCACTTAAAGAGCAGAATTTTCTCTGAATGGTCACCTTGCTTAACAACTAAAACCAACCAAAAACTCACTTAACAAATAAATTGGGGTTCACAATCCCCCCCGAAGTCACAATTGGTCACTTACAATGGTGTTTCGCTTAAAGAGCAATCCTATGGAACACATTATGGAAGTGGTTTGATTTAGTCCACTAAGACCCAAAATTAGAAGCTGATGTAAGAGACTCAGTCATGACCACTGCAACCTTTTCTCCTTTAAGACCTGTAGCCATATTCCCTGGCAGATATTAGGAGTAGCAGTCCAAAGATTTAACCTTTCAAAACTCTAATTAAGGCTGAGCCTCTCCTTATGTGGCAAAGACATTAATTGTACCTCCTGCCTCTCCTTTTCTGTAGCTAAGAGCACGCAGGTCATATTATCGTTTCCCAACATAACTGTTTTTAATGATGAAAGAGATGTCGGGATTCTTATGTTTATAAATGTGTCTAGTTGCAATGTTTAGTCAGTTTCCTCTTGGATGCTTGCAAAAAAAGTTTTTCCGTTTAATGTTTTTCAACATCTGTAGTTATAGCATATAGTGTTCATACATGAATAATTGTTTAGTTTGTTAGGTTTCCTCCTCCTCCTCCTCTTCTTCTTCTGCTGCTGCTCACTTAGTGATGGGATGTCAAAAAAATTTCTACCACACCGTGATGTCATGGGTGTGGCCAACGTTATGATGTCATGATGTCATGGGCTGACCCGACATAATGATGTCATGACATTGTGGGTGGGGCCAAAAAAATAAAAAATATAAAAAATATAAAATAAAATAAAATAAATTAAATTAAAATAAACACACACACACCCCTCAACCCACCCAAACAACCAACCAACCACAACACAAACCTGTAAATAAAATAAATAAATAAATAAATAAAATAAAAATTAAATAAAAATACACCCAAACACCCACCCACTCCAAACACAAATAAACCCATCCACCCCAAACATAAACCCCTCACATGCTTGGAAGCAGCAGAGGCAGCGGCGCGGCAGCAAACTGCCGCAGCGGCAAACCACTGCAACAGCATGGCATCCTGGCAGGGCAGCAGGGCCAGCCGGGGAAAGGCCGCCACTTCTTCAGGTACTCCCTGCACCCTTCGTTTTCCACAATAGATATTCACTGCCACTTTGCACAAACATAAAGCCGGATACTTTGAAAGGGGGCAATGTCCGGCTAGTGGAACTGCAAGTTGCAGAGTCTGTTGAATGCTCATCCTGCAGAGACATTATGCTTCATGATTCTCGAGATGATTCTGCCTACAGTGTTGAAAACCACCTTATGCCGAGAGTATACTGAAAAGGATGGTGACAGCATATTCTTTCATTTCTCTACTTGTCTCAACTCACTCCTTACCTCTGAAGCCTGCGAAGGCCACTGTTTATGGTGGGGCAAGGGGAAGGGATACTTTTCCAAATCTGTTTTCATTTTTGTTTCTTCAAACTCAGCATGGTCTCTAGGTTATGGAGAGGATAACGAAAAGAGGAATGTTTCTATATTGTCAGGGCAGAATGTTTTCAAGATGGGACAAAAATTTGGATATTTCTTTCTCCCTCAATCACTGCCCTAGCTTTATAAACATATTGCTCTTCTTTGATCTTGATCTGCTATCAGGAGTTGAGGAGAGTTCCCAGACCACTTCTTGTATTTTCACATTAAGTTGCTAGGTCCACAAAGAGTTGGGTTGGGAGGTTTTTAACATACTGTAAATACAGAAGTTCTCTTTTTCTTTCTCAGCAATGTCCAAAGTGTAGCACTTTTCTCTCTGGGAAGAAGCAACAACAAAAAAGACTAGATCTCAACAAACTTATACTCCCATCCCACCACAAGCATCTAAGACAGGGGTGCCCAAACTTTTTGGGCTGCAGGCCAGCCATGTGGTTCAGGGAGCCAGTCACTGTGGTTTCCGATGCCAAGTCATCTGGTCCCCGAAGCCCTCATCACTCCTGGAAGTGGAAGTAAAATGTGCCCATATGATGAGGGCTTCCAGGAGTGATGAGGGCTTCATGGGCCAGACGAATTGGTGCCAGGGGCCAGATCCAGCCCCCAGGCTGTAGTTTGGGCACCCCTGATCTAAGAGAACAGGTTCCACTAGCACCCATAGAGAGAGTTCAGTCATGAGCCTGTCCTGTTCGTTTGATTTTCAAAACATATTGCAATACAGTTGTACCTCGCTTAAAGAGCATAATGCGTTCCACAGGATTGCTCTTTAAGCAAGTTTGCTCTTTGAGCGAAACACCATTGTAAGTGACCAATTGTGGGGGGAATTGCAAACCCCGATTTATTTGTTAAGCGAGTTTTTGGTTGGGTTTATTTGTTAAGCGAAGCGAACATTCAAAGAAAATTCTGCTCTTTAAGCGAGTTACTCTTTAAGCGAAGCGCTCTTTATGCGAGGTTTGACTGTACAGTACTTTTAACTTTAGATGTTCATTGATATCTCGTCAATTAGCCACAATTAGCAGTAGCAAGTTATGGAACCTTTACGTAAATGCCAGTAGGGTTCTGGTCAGTAAATTACAGATATTTGGATGGATAAGCATGGTTAGTTTTTAGAATTGTTGTAATATGTTACAGTATCCTTGAAAACATTTACATAATATCTGTAATAAAATGTATGGTTTTTAGTATTTTAAAATTTAAAATGGTCTTTTGTATAGGATTTAAGACATAAAGCTATGTTCCAGAAGTTTAGAAGAAGACTTCCACAAATCTTTCAAAGGTATGCATTAGAAATACAGTTTTTAGCCTTTTCAGAATTTTCTACCAGAGGACTGGAACATGAGTGATAACTTGAAATTTAAGATGTAATTTCTGGATTGTTTGACATTGCTTTGGGATAAATCCAACAATTATTTGCAATTAAAATAAACCTACTGGATCAATGGGACTCATATAATTGTGGTTTAACAAGATCCATTCTACTCCAGTTGAGAGTAACAAATAATATTATCATTCATTCATACATTCATATTTCATACTTGCTAACCCGCCCCAATCGGGCAAGCCCGACTCTGGGCGGCTTACAACCCAAGTTAAAACACATCAATAAAAAATTTAAAAATTCATAGACTAAAACAGTATCTGGGGGTGTCGTCAGAAGGGTAAAATCCTTAGACTAACCACCCCACATGGGATCCCACATCCCTGGAACCCCACACATGTCCTGCCAGCCAGGTCTTTAAGCTCTTCCGGAAGGACAGGAGCTCTGTCTGCATGCGCAGCTCAGTTGGGAGGAGTTTCCAGAGGGCCGGGGCGAACACGGAGAAGGCCCTCTTCCTGGTGCTAGCGAGGTGAGCCTCCCTAGCCGATGGTACAACAAGAGAGCCCCTCCGATCCGCCCTGGTGGGACGGACAGACGTTCTTAGGGTGACGCGGTCTCTTAGGTATCCTGGCCCACTACCATATAGGGCTTTAAAGGTAATGACCAGCACCTTGAATTGCACCCGGAGACAAACTGGCAACCAATGCAGCTCCCTAAGCAGTGGAGAGGCCCGAGCATAACGCCCGCGCCCCATCACTACCCGGGCTGCTGCATTTTGGACCAGCTGCAGTCTCCGAATGGTCACCAAGGGCAGCCCCATGTAGAGCGCATTACAGTAGTCAAGTCTGGAGGTGACCAAAGCGTGCGTGACCATAAGCAAGGCGTCCCGGTCGAGGAGCGGGCGTAACTGGCGTATTACACGAAGTTGTGCAAAAGCCCTCCTGGCCACGGCTGCCACCTGCTCATTGAACAGTAGCCGTGAGTCCAGGAGGACCCCCAGATTACGCACCGGGTCTGTTTGGGGCAGAACTGCCTCATCCAGAACCAAAGCTGGTAACTCCCGTGTCAACGCGGGGCCCCTTACCCATAGCCACTCAGTCTTACCGGGATTCAGCTGTAGCCCGTTTTCCCCCATCCAGACCTCAACAGCCTCCAGGCACCTGGAAAGGACTTCCACTGCACCGCTTGGGTCCCCACGGGCTGAGATGTACAACTGGGTATCATCAGCATACTGATGATACCGTACCCCGTGGGAACGGATGATCTCACCCAGCGGCTTCATGTAGATGTTAAATAGGAGAGGAGAGAGTACCGAGCCCTGAGGCACCCCATACTGCAGGGGCCTAGGGCTGGACTCCTCCTTCTCCAGGCACACCGACTGGGTCCTGTCCCTCAGGAATGAGGAAAACCAGGACAACACTGTGCCCTGGATCCCCAAACCCCGGAGCCTTCCCAGAAGGATGCCATGATCGACAGTGTCAAAAGCCGCTGAGAGATCGAGGAGAGCAAGGACAGACGGCTCCCCTCCATCCCGCTCTCTCCAGAGATCATCCACCAAAGCGACGAGTGCAGTTTCAGTACCATATCCGGGCCTGAATCCTGACTGAAACGGGTCCAGATTATCCCTATGATATTAGTTTTTGTTACAGTGCTCCAGCTAGTTCTTCTGTAAACCTCCATACATGGGCACTTGCTTTTCTCTGTTCTACAAATTCCTTCCACTCTTTGCATTTTAATGACAATGCTACATAGTTGGACTTCAGTGGCTTAGTGCCTGGAAGGTTGGCAGGTCAGCAGTTTGAGACCCAAGTGCTGCATTATGGAATAGTTCCCATCTCCACACCGGCTCCTGCCGATCTAGCAAATTGAAAGCAAGAAATTGCAAGTAGATAAATATGTACCACTTCAGTGGGAAATTAACAGCTTTCTGTTAGTTATGTCTGCCACATGACCACCGAAACGTCTGCAGACACAGTCAGTGCTGGCTCTTTGGCTGTAAACAGAGATGAGCACCATATCCTAGAGTCGTATATGACTGGCTTTCGAGCAAGGTCAACCTTTACCTTATTATATAGCCACTCCTAGCAAAATCAAGCTATATCATTGAACAAAAATCTGATGGAAATGACTTTTTAAATCTTAAACTATAAGACCCTTTTCTGTCAGGAGTCAGCATAACATATTCCCAGAATCCAGTGGAGCCACCCTGGTTTAAATCAAGTGATTTGTTCCCTTTAAATCGGGGATTATCAACCTGCGGCCCAAGGGATGGATGCAGCCTGTGGCACCATTTCACGTCCCCCCCCCCCTCCACCACACCAGGAAGTGCCATGTGGTGGAGGAAGAGCAAAATGGCCATCCAGCCCCCAAAGCTGTCTGAGGGAGCATGACCCAGACCCTGGCTTAAAAAGGCTGACAGGGCCATAGCCAGGGGCCGTAGCCAGCAAACAGCCGCCGCCCTGCCTCAGGCAAGTTCCAATGTGTTTACACACACGCGCACACGTGTGCATGTGACAGAGTTGCCCTTCCTGAAAAAATATCCCCACCTCCATCTACCGCCCTGAAGTTTGTGAATGCCTGCTTTAAATGCATGGTTTTGGTTTGATGCTAATAGCCAGCATTAGAGAGGGAAACATTGTGAGGCAGCAAGTTGCTACAATGCAGAATGAATGCTTTAAACAGAGGGGAGGAGTCACTAGTTCTTGCCAGATTTGGAGGACAGGAATGTGGGCTGTTGTGTATATTGGGAGGAGAAAACAGACCCAACCTTCAGAACATTTCCACCTTTTTCTGCATGATCTTGCTGTCAGAGGGTGTGTTATCTCTTCAGAGAAGAATAAAAATTCTACCCTCTTAATGTTGCCCAACTTCAGAAAGAGATACAGTACACCCAAATCCTCTCCTTTGAAGACATCCAACTTAGCTCTCTACCCTCCCCTATACAGTACTTTGCTTTTGAGAAAGGAAGAGGCAGAAGGGCACAGGAAAGCAAGTAGGTCAAGTAAGGCCTAACTATTTTTCCGTACAGCTTCTGAGAGGTTCTCTTGGCAACAGAGTAGAAGAGTGGGATGTGCAGAAAAGCCTTCTCCACTATGATATGTATGGTTGTGAGAGCTGGACCATAAGGAAAGCTGAGCGCAGAAGAATAGATGCCTTTGAGATGTGGTGTTGGAGGAGAGTTTTGAGAGTCCCCTGGACAGCGAGGAGAACAAATAGGTCAATCTTAGAAGAAATCAACCCTGACTGCCCCTTAGAAGGTCAAATAGTAAAGATGAACCTAAAGTACTTTGGACATCAAATGAGAAGAGAAGATTTGCTTGAGAAAGCCTTGATGCTGGGAAAGGTGGAGGGCAAAAGAAGAAGGGGGCGGCCAAAAATGAGATGGCTAGATGGTATTGTAGACACAATGGGCATAGAGCTGAGCGAGTTGAGGAGCATGGTGGAGGACAGAAGTGCCTGGCGGACAGTGGTCTATGGGGTCGCAAAGGGTCGGAATCGACTGTGCAACTGAACAACAACTATGATATCAGGCAGTTTCACTTTGATCACGTCAACTACTTAGAAGAAAATGCTTTTAGTATTATAATTATATATGTGTAGATAATTTCATATACTTCATTGGTCTTTCCTTATAATGCCTTCTTTTTACATAAATTAAGCCACACAACGGGAAAGAGTTTCCACTGGCTATTATTTTTACAAAAGGGCCATTTGTTTTCCAAGAATATACTGTACAGTATAGGCAATCTTCCACATTATTTTCAGCAGGTGCTACCTGCAGTGGATCAAGTGATTAAGATGCTGACTGGGAGGTGGAAGGTCAGCAGTTAACCCAAATACTGCATGACAGAATGAGTACCTGTCTTTGTTCCAGCTCCTGCCAACCTAGCAGTTCAAAAGCAAGGAATTGCAAGTAGATAAATAGGGAAGGTGGGAAGGTAAACAGAGTTCAGTGTACTTCAGTGTCTAGGCATGCCTGCCACACATTCATGGAAATGTCTGCAAACGTAGACATGCTGGCTCTTTGGCTATAAACAGAGATGAGGACTGAACCCTAGAGTCGGATATGACTGCCTTTCAAGCAAGAGCGACCTTTACTTTCACCTTTTACCTAGAAGCAGTACTGATAGGAAAACAAGTTACATTCTACATGTAACAATGTTAGATTTACATATGTGCAGAAATTGGATTTGTTTTCTTTCAAAAATTAAACAGTTAAAATTATAGTTTCAGTTCCAAAATTAGATACCATTAAGGCTACAGCTTTTGAAGTACAGTAATACCTCACATAACGAGTAACTCGCATAACGAGTAACTCACTTAGCGGGCAGCATTTCCCCCAAAATGTCTGCCTCGTTGAATGAGCAAAACCTCGCTTAACGAGAACAGATCCATCTGCTATCTGCGGAGGGGTGCCACGGGGATGTGTTTCTCTAGCAAAGGCACTCCTCTGCAGAGAGCACAAGGCTGTGTTGGCTGGCCCCTCTCCCGTTTCAGCAAGTGGAACAGGGAGACAGCCTTTCGGCAATTGCAGAGGGGTGTCCTTCCCCAGAGAAGCGCTTTCACACAGAGAAGCACATCTCGGTGGGGAAGCGGTTCTCTTGCAAAAGGCATCCCTCCGCAATTGCTGAAAGGCTGTCTCCCTGGTCTACTTGCCGAAACGGGAGAGGGGCCAAACAGGCAGCCTTTCTCTAGTTGCGGACGGGTGCCTTTCGCCAGAGACATGCATCCCCACGGAAAAGCGCTTCTATGATGAAAGAAACCCTTCTGCAATTGCAGAAAGGTTGGCTGGCTGGCCCCTCTTCCGTTTCGGTAAGTGGACCAGGGAGACAGACTTTCAGCAATTGTGGAGGGGTGCCTTTCACAATTTCTTGCAAGGTACCCTGTAAAACAGGGGTGCCCAAACTACAGCCCTCAGGCTGGATGCAGCCCCCAATACCAAGTCATGAAGCCTGTGAAGCCCTTGTCGCTCCTGGAAGTAGGAGTAAAACACACCTGTATGGGTTGTGAGGGTTTTGTGGGCTGGATGAATTGGTGTCGGGGGCTGCATCTGGCCTCCAGGCCTTAGTGGCCAGCTCCCTGAACTATGTGATCGGCCCGTGGCCCAACAAGTTTGGGCACTCCAGCTGTAAAATAATCCCCCCCCCCTTTTACTTTATTCTTGATGTGTGATGTTTTAATAGTTGAAGTTTAATGTTTGGAATATTATTGTTTGATTTAACATGTCTCTGCACACTACAGTATTTGTGCTGTTTAAGTGCACTTTATGAATAATTTTGAACAAAAAAAATTTTTTTTTCAGGGCTTTTTTCTGAGGTCCAGAACAGAATTTTGGTTTTTCAATGCATTCCTATGGGAAAATTTGTTTCGCTTAAAGAGCAACTTGCTTAAAGAGCAATTCCGTGGAACGCATTTTGCTCTTTAAGCGAGGTATTACTGTATAGTACCTCTTCTCCTTTCCTCAAAGTAACTAAAATAGTCACTTTTTATATACTCTGTAATTGCAGAAGCACTGCTGTAAATATTCCTGCATAAAAAAGGTCAAAGTTTGAAACAGACATGATAAAAATGCAAAGTCAGATTTTATCATTCCATGCAGATTATTTTTTGAACTAGAACTGCTAAGGGTTTTCAATGTTACATTTGCTTTTCTTCTTTAAACAAAATTAGAATGTCTTGCCAAAAATAAAAATTGTTTATTTAAATGCAAAGTCAGTAAATCTTGTGCCATTTGGAGGAGTAAATCAGAGATTAACTGAGCTATCCTATAAATTTAGTCAGAAATAATAATAAATAGTTGTGTGCCGTCAAGTCAATTCTGACTTATGGCAGGCCTTTCTAGGAATTTTTAGACTGAGAATATTCAGAAACAGTTTGCCAATTCCTTTCTTCTCGGGGCATCCTAGGAGTTTGTAGCTTGTCGAAGGCTAGCTTTTCTGAGATGTAAATATACAGTGGGTAATCAGACTCCCAACTTCTGGCTCCAGCCAGCCAGCTAATCAGAATTAAGCTCTTCTGAATTCAAGCAAACATGCTTAAAATCAGCAGAACAACTTGGAGAAACAGGGTTAGTAGCGTTAGGTTTTTTTTATGAAACTGTTTCTTCTTTAATTACCAGTTAATTTTCATGAATTCATGGCCCAACCATGCACTAATCTCTTGCTTCTAGCAGTGTGGTGGGGGAGAAGGAGAAAAATGTCCCACCCCTAAAAAAGCTCAAATGGAGGAATGGAAGCTGTTTACCTTCATAATTGTGTAATAGCTGCTAATAAAGGCAATAGATACAGTAGTTTAAAAGTAATAAAATCCACAACAAAGTGTATTTAATTTTAAATTGAATTGCAAGCAAATGGGTGTCCTAATGAACCCCTGTGTCAATGTAGTTCTAACCAAATTAAGCGAAATAATTTCCACCATGAGCAAACTAAAGTTTCAAAGTTTCAAGCTGAACCATTCTTCCTGTGGAAAGAGGATTCATCTTGGATGATTCAGCTGCAGGAATTAAACTGTAAAGTTCACAATTCAGGTTTCCTTGATTCGATTTTTAGGGCAATTATGTTAAGCTTTGTCTAACCTTTGGGTCAGGGAAGAAAGGGATGCCACAAAATCCTGAGGTGTTTATTTAGGACTATGTTTCTCATACTTGTGATAACTGAAGCATGGCTTCTCCCTCACATTAAAATTAGAGACACACTTGATTTTTCCAGTTCTCTCTCTCTCTCTCTCTCTTTAAATTGTTAGATTCACACCATGATTCAGTGTAGTTTCCAATGAAATTTTAGCCATACCATTACCTTGGCTCATTCACTGAACTGTAGGAAGCTTCAGACAGAGTCGAAGTAACCTTCCCTTTTCCCCCTGTATTTACAAAACTTATTTAATTGGTTTTTACAAAGATGCCATGGAAAAATTGCTTAATCAACAAACTGGACACCATGAGTAGCGTAAACAGTGTAAAGCAAGGGAACCTCCAAACAGAATTTAATTTAGAGTGTCTTTCCATAGATAAACCTTCTGCCATCAGAGGTGATATTCTTCGAATGCTTACATAAGGGGGAAAAAACATTTTTCAGCAATGTATCCTTTTTGATGTGTGTCATAAGCTATATTTTTCCTTCTGTGAGTTTATCCATTAATGCTACTTGCCAGACCCCTAGAGCTATTATTTACTTCTTTCTCCTTATTTTATTTCTCTGTGATTTCCATTCTGGTTATTGCCAGAGAAACTGATAGTTCTCTAGTGGTGTAAATTTATGTTGAGATTACTAAAAAGGTTTATATTCAGTTACGTTGTCTAGTGATGCTTCAAAATAGTTCAAAGATTAGGTTCCATACTTCATATACAATTTACCAATTCCACTATATAGGGTGATAAGTTCCTGTTACATCACAGTTCCACTAACACCTAACACTTACTCCAACATGAATATAACAATTTTTTTAATGGAGAGAGGTTCTCCTTCATTTTGACAGAGTGTGTGATCAGATTACAGTAAAACCTCGGATAACACTAAAACCTGGTTCCACAAGTCTTGGTGCTATACGATTTTTAGTGTTATCTGATGCATGTTAAAATCCTATGGGATCCATAGAGATACATTGTAACCACACAGGCTTTAGTGGTTGTTATCCGATGCATCCCATAGGATCTTAATGTTATCCAATGCAATTCTTCCCCCCAGATTGCTTAATGTTATGCGATTTTAGTGTTATTCGATACTAATGTTATCTGAGGTATTACTGTACTAGAAAGGACTGCATCTGATCACACTGTAAAGCAGGGGTTCCCAACCTTTTTAAGACAGGGGTCGGGTCACACTCTCTCAGTCAGCTTTGAGGGCCAGATGGCCATTCTGCCCTGTCTGCATGATGGTGATGGCCATTATGTCCCAATAGCTCCAAAGGGATGGCCATTTTGTTTCTTGAATGCCCTTGGAGGGGTGAGGGCCCACATGAAATGGCATCACTGGCCGGATCCTGTCCATGGGCCTTAGGTTGGGAACCCCTGCTGTAAAGGGTAACTTTGCCAGGAGTGATATCCCATAAAGTAACCTTTAGTTTACCAGGTAATCAGCAAGGCCCAGACCCCAAACAGACATGAATTGAAAAGGACCAGTTTGTGCAACAGATTGGGGTCAGACTGTAGTGGTATTACTTGTTTGTCATGTGATTGCCAGGAAATAGTTCACACTGGATCATGCCACGAATGGTCTAAAACTCTGAATGTGAATGGTTTCATATTCTTCCAAGTGGCTGAATACAAATAGATAAATTGTCCAAATTCAGTTTAGATGACAAAAATCTAAAGAGGAGAAAATAATCTCTCCGCATTTACTTCTCTGTCCTCTCTGAAAAGTGATAGGTACCCGCTCTTGTTCTCAATATGTAATATTCAGATACAGTACATGCTGCCATCACATAGAGACTAATTTCATCTAGACAAAAACATCATTGAAGTGTGCATATATCACCACCACTCATTAGTTATCTATTTAAAGGGGAGAAGTGTTGCCTGTCTTGAACATACTTCTTCTCAACCCACTGGGATTAAGAACAATCCAGAAATTTTGTGATCTGTCTGTGAAGATCACAGGCACAAGGACATGAAGATCCATCTCGACCTCCCTAGAATTTAGGATCTGAAAGATACACTGTGCCACATATGGGCTTTCTTGTGCACATCCTCTTCTTCGGTCTCAGTGTCAGCCCAGTCCATATGGTGAACCAGCCTGCTTTTGCTATCTAGGTTTTGTGAAGGAGACCTAACGAGCAAACATGAGCTCACATGGTTTATTGGATTGTGGCTCATGGTGTTTTGGCATCAGTCCAGACTGACAAATGTTGCTTGTGTTGTCAGATACGATCCCATTTTTATTCCTTGGCTGCTTATGGAAAGCCTAACCATTCCACTGCCTCAGCTGTATAACTATACTCCTTCCATTGTCACATTCCTTGCAATATACAGTATTTAAGGAATGAATTGAAAAGCATGCACATTTCAAGGGTCAACACTTTCTTAATTTATGCTTTTTATTAAATTTCCCTCCTCCTTCTCCATTTGTCACTGAAGCAAGAAAGAAAATCAAGCACTGAAAGCAACACCGAAAGCTTGTCAAGAGGGAACGGCAGCCAAGTTTAGTAACCTAGCAGGAGTGAATAATGATTCAAATGGAGCAACAGCTCTTTGCTTGGAGGTAAGTAATGCTTGTGAATGTGTGTGTGTGCACGTGATTCCCCCCTGATGTAAATTGCAAAATGACTAGATCAATTATATTGACTTGCTTGTATGAAATCCCTTCCCTTCCAAGTTTTCTTTAACATGTTAGGATTTTAAGCAGGCTTAAACATATGCATCTCAGCAGATGCAAACTATATGCTTAAACGGAATGTCTCAAAGCATTAACTGTGACTCATTTGGGCAAGGCTGGAGTTCTTCAAAACATTTTGTCAGCACTGGCCTAGCGAAGTCTTCCTTGTAGGAGAGAAGGGGAGGCAGTCCCGCCACCATGTAAATGAGACAAGCTTGAGATATGATGAATCTCCTATCTCTTTTTCCTACTCAACTGACACTCGCTTTGAGGGAAGGTTGTAAATGCAAGAGAGATTGTGGTATAATTCCTCAGACTGGTGTTTTTGCCCCCCAGTCACTATTCGATTATCTTCCAAATTGCTGTGTTTCAGAGAGATAAAGATTTTTTATGGCTTGCTGACTTGAAACAACTAGAAGAGCCAGGAAGAGAGGAGGCTAACTGGCCATGCATAGTAATTCCATTGGTAAATGACAAAATCTTTGTTTGTATGACATTTCCGAAATTCTACAGAAGATGAATCTAAAATATAAAATGTCACATTTGGCATGCGAAACTATCAAAATATATTTCAGTATAAAATTCATAGAGGCGTTTAATTTAGAATGTGTTTAATAACTCAGTCTCCCTGCATCAATAATCCTGCCTTGAGGTTTTAGAAAGATTGTCTTATTTATTCATTCACATGATGTTAATGAATATATATATATATATATATATATATATATATATATATATATATATATATATATATATATATATATATATATATATATATATGAATGAGAGAGTGTGTGAAGTCAAAATAAACCTAATTAAAACGAAAATAAAATAACTGTCATTCAGATTGTTACATTTGGTTTGTGTTGAGAAAAATAAACGCAAAAGAGGTTTAAGTACTTCAAGTGTTGAAATGCTTAATTTAACTCCACAAGCTTTCTATCTATATAGAAATATGTTGTCCTTTCCATTGTAAAGCTAAGGTAGAATTTTAAAAAGTAAGAAAAAGAGATTATTGGTCACTACAAGCTTTGAGATTTTCTTGACAAGTAAACCATTTTCTAAAACACTATGTAAATGGGCAAGACAACACTATTGAAGTGGCCTGTTTCCAGTCAAAAATAGTCTAATTATTTTAACATTTTAATTTCTTTTGCCTATATTTTTTATTTCCATAATTTTAAATGTTCAGCATTCTGCTACAAGGATAGCAAGCAAGCCATGACATACCATATTATTTAATAATCATTTCTCATCATTTGCTTTACCTCAGAAAGAATATATGAGGAAACATACTGTAAACTGCAGCAGAGATGGCAGACCTGCTATATCAGAGCTCTCATTTTTATAATCCACAAAGATATATAAAAGAAATTTCATTTTATTCAGACCTTTTGCTTTTGTTTTCTTTAAAGTCTCTAATGTTCATGATTGCTGAACAAACTGTATTTAAAAAGTTAACCAGCAGTATGAAGAAATCTCTCTCCCCCCCCCCCATTTGTTGCCAGAACAATATGAGTTGGTGGTAAACATACTTTACCCAATGTATATTGCTTGGGGCCACAATAAATTCTAAGTTCCCTAGAAAAACTGAGAAATGTTGATTTATCTCTTTGATTTCAGGATCTGTTACACAGTTGTATAAAGAAACAGCAGTATTGTTATACCTACTGGGGGATACACAGAAAGAGCCACCTCAAAGATTGTGGCATTTTTGAACAGCAATCGGGCATACTTCTGGGCAACGGCCACCTTGTGACGGCTAATCTTTCTCATATTAGGTCAGGTGAAGGGAACTGCAGAATGAACTCACCAAAAGCTAGCTTCATTTTGGCAGCTTCACATCGGCCTAGATATGGAAAAGGAATCCCTATGGGGAGGATGTCTACGTGGGCATAAACCCTGCTCTTTGGAGTGGGTTGAGGGTGGGATGGGGTGGTTTGGTCCAATTACATGTGTCCGCCAATTGAACCAATTTGTTTTGATATGCCATCAGATGTTCAATTGAATCACCCTGTTATATTTTATCCCATCCCCATCATGTATGCATATTGGGGAAACGATAAAATAGAGTAGTGGCTAAGATCTGCTTCTCAACTGACTGGGAGAAGGCTTCACCAATCAGCTGGGAAGAGCTGCTATGCAAGTTGCCCCAGTCCCCTTGGTGGCAGCATAAAGGACCCACTTCTTAGCTGATTGAGAGAGTGCTGCCCTAATCAGCTCCAGAGGCTTGCTCCTTTGGAGGGGCAAAATGTTGCCTGGGCAAAGAGGTCATGCCACACAGTATTTTGCTCCTCTACCCAAGTTCAAGTGGCTTTTAAAAAGCCACATTGCACTGGGCTGGGAGGGCACTTTAGACAGGTTCTGAGTGGATGTTTTGACCTAAGCTTTTGTGGACGACAGCTGATTTCATATACTGAGATTGCAGCCCCCAGACCAGTGATGGCGAACCTTGGCACTCCAGGTGTTCTTGGACTTCAGTTCCCAGAAGCCCAAGTCTCTGTGAATCCACACTGATAGGTTTACTTCATGTATGCAGTAATTGAAGTCCAAGAACACCTGGAGTGCCAAGGTTCACCATCATGGCCCCAAAATCATATGGCAGGTAAGAGATGGTTGTTAAGATGCCAGAAGATTCTTGGTTGTTTTTCTCAAGCAGAGAGAGGGAGCACACTGGAAAGAATGATCTTGTGCAGGGTTACTCAACCTTGGTACTCCTGCTGATCAGGGCTTCTGGGAATTGAAGTTCAAGAACATCTGTGGACCCAAGGTTGAGAAACCCTGACATAAGGATTGATTTAAAAAAACTGATGATCAGGAAGAGACAACAAAGAGAGGGATGATCATGCTTTAAAATTGAGCATCTGTAAATGAGGGAGTAAATCCCTTTGAGAAAACCATTTTCCATGTGCAAGATGCAGTGGTAAGAGAGACCGGAGGACAGAGTCATTCCATGTGCTCTTACTATGCACAGATTTCAATGCCTAAATAGGGCTGTGCTGCTACAGTTTTTACTACCTATGTGATAACAAAATTGTGATTGTGTAATCAGTCTTTTGTTTGTTCATATTTATATACAGTACTACCTTTCCTTTAGTAAGCACAAGGCTATGGACATGGCTCTCCACCTTATCCTCACAACAACCCTGCCTTGTAAATTTGGTTGCAAAAGAGTGAATGACCCAAAGTTACTAATGGTTCCATCTAATTGCATGGGAAAGGGTCACAAAGTGGTCTCCCATAGAGCAACATCCATAGAGAAATTGTTTCAGATTGGCCCCCTAAAATGAGTAGTCCTGATGCTTGACCAAAAAAGATCCAGCTTTGGGAAGGATCAATTTCAGGCTGGTTCATGATCTAACATACACCATGTGATTGCCAGGAAATACCTTGAACCAGAATGTGCATGAAACAGTTTAAAATGTGACCTATTTCTCTATCTGAATGCACCCTTATAGGGTTTTCATAGCTCAGTGGCAACTAGAAGTGGGTTCCCCCAAGGGCCAATCTGGGTTGCTTATCAGTAAAGCACAATTAGCTTTGAAAGTATACTCTTGTTGTTTTGAATTTGGAGTGCTACTCTAATTTTTTAACATTTATTTTATTTATTCAATTTGCATAGCCGCCCCAATTGAAATGCGATTCTGGGCGGCGTACATAAAACCCCCAACATTTAAAACTATAGAAACCCTTAAAATTCCTAAAAACACTGAAAAATTACCTCCCACCCACACCAATTAAAAATCTTCTCATTTCTTTTTCCCTAGATCAATTGGTCTAAAAAGCCTCAACCCATTCAGATCCAACTTAAATGCTTACGAGGGATCAAAGACAAAGTACCGCAAGGAAATTATGTCCTCAGGATTTCCCTGCTCAGACAGCTGGGTGGTCAAATGCTTTGTTGGTCTAAGGTTGAGGGTCAGAAGTGGGCTGGAACCTCACTACCAGTTAGACATAATGGAAACTTCTATGATGTGGAGATCTGTTTTGACCAAAGGGTCCACACGGTAAGTGATGGCCTATCAATATGCTCTTTTGGCTTTGGTGATCTGGAGGGGAAATGCAGCAGTGATTCTTTGCCAAGCTTCACATCTAATATATCCCCTCAAGCATTTTTGTGTGCAGTTTTGATTGATACAATTTCTCTTTCCCTTTCTCGCTCTGAGAATGCAATCTGACTCATTCATTTTAGAATTACCAAAATTATAATGCAGTACATCACAAGGCATTGTCAGCCAAGTTTAGATTTTTGCCTGTATGTTCCCTATCTATGCAGCTTGTCAGCTATGTAATTTGATTTGGGTAAAGTCACTTTAGAATAATAAATGAATGAGTGGGTGTATATAAACACATGAATGCCCAAATCCTTGCCTAAGTTTTGAGCTTCATTGACCCTCATTTGTTTAAAAAAAAAGCCATATCTGATTTATTTTGGAATCAACCCAAGTATACTTGAGGCACTGTTTTGTGAATAAGGCATAGTATATTTTCTTTCCAAACCCTGCTGTTGGGCAAGATTGTTGCATACTATTTGCCCCATCAATGCCAAAGCAAACAGTTGCAACTGTATGAATTATTTGAGTAGGAATGAATTTGTCTGATAAGCATAAGCTTCACTCTCTCTGCACTATTTTGATTGTTATGGAATAATTTTTGTGAGCCATAACCCTATATGAAGACTGTGTTATTTTATATATACGTGATTACAGCCATTTTTGCTGGACAGTCAAAGAGCACAGTGGCCTTTAGAAGTTGGTTATAATTGTGCTTGAATTTAAAAAAACCTATGACATCCTTTCAAGCCTGAATGTGTATTTATAGGCACATCCTGCCTAATATGGAAGACTTGTATTATTTATTTCTTGATTTACTCATTACATTTATATCACAGCTTTGTAATATTACTCCAATGAACATGGCTGTTCTCCCCCACATTTTACTTTCACGACAATCCTTTAAGTTAGATCCCTTCGAACTCAATTATTCTAGGATTCTTTAGTGGAAAAGCAGGGTAGGAAAGGAAATAGTAGTAGTAATCACAACAATAGCCACTACCACCATGCCACAACCGTTTGATGGGTGTCTTTATACCATGGCATAAAACAGCTTTGGGAAGGGAACTTAACTTGTTCTGTAGAAAGTGTGAAAGAGAAGCCACGTCAGGTTGGGGCCACTATATATATTATCATCTTCAGACTGAGTTGAGATGGCATGTAGCAATTCCTTTTCCTATGGGACTCTTGCCTTTGAACTCTGCTACATGTGTTTCCTATAGCCAAATGAACCATTCACTCATTTCTTTAGTGTCAAAGCTCATGTGATCCAAGAAATGTATGTGAGGAGGCATTATCCAGTCTATAAGCCAGAGCTTAGGACATCACCTTTAAAAGGTACTTTATTGCACTACTCATTACTGTGAGACCTGCCTGCCACATGTCCACGGAAATGTCTGCAGATGCAGACAGCACTGGCTCTTTGGTTATAAAAAGAGATGAGCACTGAACCTTAGAGTTGGATATGACTGTCTTTCGAGCAAGGGCAACCTTTACTTTTACTAAGTGTCTCTTATAGAACTGGATTTACAGTATAAGGCAAAACATGGAATCATTGAGAACTGATTTGCAAGATGAAACGAGTCTTCCTGTGTGATTAGGCAGCTGTTCAGAGACATGTGAATCAAAGGCTAATGAGGAAATGTTACAGCTGTGAGAATGCAAGTCCTTACAATGCTGCCTGCAAACAGTATGTAGAAAGAAGGAAATCCATAGAAATAAAAGCTGATTGAGGGATTATGAGAACTGTCATTCATGAAAGGAGCTTGCCCAAACTCTGATACTATGCATCTTATAGCATGTCCTGTTTTGGCAGGGAGGTTGAGCTCAGTGATTCTTGGGACTCTACACCGCTACCATCCCATGAGTCTGTGATTCTATGGCCTTCCAGGAACATCAGTTCCATTTTAGTTTTCATCGGCTTCTGCAAGCTAGGGAGAATATGAATTACTAGGAGGTATTGCATGTTATACCTGAGGCTGTCAAAGGTTCTGGAAAGAGATTTCAAAGAAAAGAAATGATAATATCCTTTTTGAAAAACTAATTTTACATTCTTCATGAACTGTCTGTTCATACATATATTCTAATTAATTTAATAGGTTTACAATTCAGCAAATGTGCATAGAAAATCAATATATTTGTGTGCATTACAAAGGAGAATGTCAAGTTTTCTTTTTTTAAGCTAAAAGAAAGAAAATAATATTCTGTTGTATATACATAGTGACTGTTCTGGCTGAGGAATTCTGGATGGTGTAGTCCAACAAGTAAACTTTCAAGTTCTACTAATTCTCTACTACAATATTTACCATTGCAATGGGGGGGGGGGAAGAGAAGCTACTAATGAGAAATCACATTGTGTTAGCACTTGCTTCTCTTTCATGTGCGTGTGCGTGTGCATGTGTGTAAGGTCAAATATTAGAAAGAAAATTAAGGTAGGCTTTTTAAAAAATATATATATTAAGATCTGTATCTATGAAGGGAAAGATACTTTGTATTTTTCTCTGATTTGTCCAATTTGCTCTTACTTTCCCTTGCATTTATCATTGTAGACCAGAAGACACTGTGACACCTTTAGAGGATTCCTGTGGTATTCTCATGCATTTGTGATGGGAAAACCAACCACCTTGTAAAAATACCATTAGAAGCCCACATGTGTGGCAAAATATCATTTTTTCCTTCATTTGTATGTACCAGCAATATATATAACTGCTTTACAGATTTCCTCTTTCCACACATTTTATCCTGAAAACCACCTTGTAAGGTAGGTTTAGTAGAGGAACATGAAATAAGCTTTGACAGTTAGGATTTACTCTCTATTTAAGGCCAACCCAAATTACAGTGGTACCTTGAGTTACAAATGGTTCGAGTTACAAAAATTTCACAATATGAATGAAAATCAGTTGAAAATAATGGCTTGAGTTATGAATTTTTCCAGAACAGATTAATTGGTTTTCAATGCATTCCTATGGGAAACCATATTTCAGTTATGAATTTTGGTTTTTAATGCATTCCTATGGGAAATTCGAGGTACACATTTTTCATAACATGAAAAATGCCTTGGAACACATTAAATTTGTAACTTGAGGTACCACTGTACTCTACTATATTGTCTCTCTTGGATCAATTGTTATACAGTAATACCTCATATAACATTAGTATCGAATAACACGAAAATCGCATAACATCAAGGAATCTGGGGGGAAGAATTGCATCAGATAACATTAAGATCCTATGGGATGCTTCAGATAACAACCGCGAAAGCCTGTGTGGTTACAATGTATCTCTATGGATCCCATAGAGGATCAGATAACACGAAAAATCATATAACACGAAGACTTGTGGAACCAGGTTTTAGCGTTATATGAGGTTTTACTGTAATAGAAATGATACTAAGACCGAAGCATACTCACAGGGGGGAAAAGAATCCAACTACTGATGTGCTTAATCTGCATAATAAGGAAAATCCATTCTAATTCACATGTATGCCTATTACAATACCTGATCATTTTTATAATATGCCAGTTAGGTCTACGTGGATTTGGAGACTTTGAGTATGACAACCCTAGATGCCAGTTACTGCCAGATGTGTGCTTTGCCCCCCACAACTGAAGCCTGCCACTTCCTCATTGTAACCTCAGCAAAAGCATCAAACCTTTCCCTTTCCAGCTGTTATCTGCTGCTTTCAGACATGTTATTCTTCTGGCAAACGTGTTAAGCCTTTAGCAGCCTTGAGGCAGGCACATGAAGAGAAGAAAAGAGGAGGCTGTGACACCAGGAAGGGAAATAACCCAATATGCCATATGTGGGTGTCAGTATAAAGTAGCAGGTTTGTTTGTGGTATACATATTGATGCATTATTAGTATACATGAGTTGGATGGGTCTTAAAGTAATTGGTGGATGGGTGATTAAATGTTTGGTGCAGACCTGAAAGAGGATTGTTGGGCATGTTTGGCATGGGAAATAATGTTATGTGAAGTGGCAGTCATACCATAAGTGAGCCCAGCAGTTCGCATACATCACTAGAAAGGTCATACAAGATATACAAACATCAAAAGATAATTAAAGTAGGCTAATAAAAGCAATAAATTTCCCAAACAAATCTCTTTTGCTTGCTCCTGAATAAAACTCTTTACATGTGGTTAAACAATTGTACAGTAGCCAAAAAGTTGAGAGTTTGTTCCAGATGGGATTCAAGGTTGACTCAGCCTTCCATCCTTCTGAAGTCAGTAAAATGAGTACCCAGCTTGCTGGGGACACAAAATGCTAATGACCCGTAAGCCACCCAGAGAGTGCACCAAGCACTATGGGGCATTATATAAGCGTAATTGTTATTGCTATGATTTCTTTTTTAAGTGCAACTTTAAAGATATGTAACTGTTAAGAAAGGCTCTGCAAAACCAGCAGAGGAAGAAGACACAGCAACCAAATATAATATGGATACCAGCTAGGAAAAGGGCCCCCTGCCTGCATGACACAGTTGAAGTGATAAAGCCAAACACTTCGGAGAGGTTTGGGGGATGATTTTCCTAGAGTTAATCCATAGCCTAGTAGCACTAACATAGTGGTGGGTAGGTTTAGGGAGAAGTGCCTGTGACTGCCTGAGAAGTGTGTAACACACTAGTGTGATAGTAGTGAGAAGGGATGTCTTCCTAGCCCTTACAGAAGGCACAGAGGGAACAGAGCTGTGTTTGAGACATCATTCCTACTATCCTCTCATTGCACAGAGGGAACAGAGCTGTGTTTGAGACATCATTCCTACTATCCTCTCATTGTTCCCAAGGGGCAATAGACAAAAGTTGACCTTCCCAAAGCTTCAGAAAGGGATATGGAATTTTAGAAAGAGCATGTCAAGAACCTGAACTTTCTACATACAAGCAGCCACATGATTGTCTTTCATATGTGTGGTAGTTTGAATGGGATATTGCCCAGAATGAAAAAAAAATCATAAAATATTAATCAATATAGCAGCAGTGCTGATATACCATTTATTTGATTAATGTGTTGAATAACTGGTACATTCTGTAATGTATATCACCATGCCAATTTGTATTTTGTTTCTGTATTTTATTACATTTAATAACTTTAAAAAAGGAAAGACACCTTGGTCATACTATCTATTTATGCATCCATCCATCTGAATATATACCACAGGCTATGTCTGCTTCTCAGTGCTGTCTTTTCTTTGAAAAGGTATAGCTGTATATGGCCTTGTCCATTTCATATGGCCATAAAGTTCATAGTTACTGATAGGAAGAGATCCATATATCTTTAGATTTTAAAAGAATATATTGCCACAGTTAATATTTATGTGCCAATGTGGCAAAGTAGGGATGTTGTAAGATTAGCTAGGTACCATTTTGCTTTACTTAAGGGAAAGCCAGGGAGAATAAAATGGCAACTTTTCAAATATGACATTTAATCCATGCATGTAAATCAAACTGTGGGAGAAATCTATTATTCATTATTAAAAGGGCACCATATTTTTATTATACTGAAAATGAAACCCAAATGGTGTGAAAAATTTAGTGGCTTCTCTGGAAGTTTGAAGACACTTATCATCCAGTCACCAAGCAGGTGTTAGCACTCATTTTAAATTATAGCTACCAAAATAATAAGCTTAAAAGTTTTGGGCCAGGAAAGGAATTGAAGAGAAGGACGATCAATTTCACTGCAAAAAGGTAAATTTATTTTTAATGTAAGGTTTCTTAAACCCATATCACAGTGCAGTTCACAGGTAATAAGACCAGTATGAGAAATATAGTTCATATTCTTGTCATTATTAGTCACACCCACAATTTTCTCCCTGAAGTACGTTCTGAAAGCTACATATATCAGAATCTGATTAACATGACCTAAGGTGTTAATTCTTAAAATATGATGAGACCAACATTTCCTGAGCCTTTTTAAATTCCGTGTCAGCATTTGACTAGGAGCTAAGATTCTTTTAATAGCAATACAATGTAGTATTAGTAAAGTTAGAGGTGTGTGCAGGAAACCTTTAAGATGTGTGTGCATGCAACTTTATCACAAGTTTAGCTGTGCATTTGATATGGTATGAAGAAGAAATTGGTGATAATAAAAGAAAGCAGTAGCAGAATATTTTTCAAAATGAGAAAGACCTCCGATGCAATTGTAAGCATGTCTCCACACAACGTTTCAACATTCCTTGTAAAAATGGTTCCTTGCCTTTGTTCTTACTTGCCTTCAGTGGTATCGCATAACAACATCAGAAGGGTTATTTAGGGAATGTCATTAGTCTAATCATTTATCTGTATTTTCATGCACTAACCATGAGCAGCAACATAAAGGCATAATACAATGCAACAGGCAAATGTTGTTATGTGCTGTCAAGTTGTTTCTGACCTATGGAGACATCTCCAAAATGTTCTATCCTCAGTAGCCTTGCTCAGCTCTTGTAAACTGAAGCCTGTGACTTTCTTTAGCGACTCCATCTCAGTTTGAACATTAAGCATTTCTTGTTCCGTATAAGGTAACAATGGCCTTGTAGGACTCTTCCATAAGTGAGATTCCTCTGCTAGCTTCAAATGGAGGAATGTTGTCCTTGAAAATGGGCAGGTGGTCATTATATATGGAAATGAAGTTTACCTCCTAATGACCAATTAGCAAACAAAGCAAGGCAATTTGTAGTGTATAAATGTGAGTGCACTCATTATATGATTAAATTTTAAATTTTAATTTTAACAGTTTTGTATTTGAGGTTTTTAGGTAGTGTTTGTGTTTTATTGTCATGTTTTTTATTACTTGAAAACTGCCCTGAGTCACTTCAGTGGGAAGGGCGGTGGAGAAATATGCACAAATAAATAAATAAATATGGAGTCTAATGACAGGCAATCCATAACTTTAGTTGAAACCTTAGTGTGCTAATGAACTTCAGGGACAAAATGTATGAGGCTAAAGAGTACTTCAAGCTGGGTCATTTCTAAAGACACCTCGAGATGCTTCTTTTGATTTGTCTCAAATATGGACCTTATGCAAACAGGATACTTTATCAAATTATCAGAGGCATTCTATGATTTCTCCTTGAGGAATAGTAATGAGAGAATCCCTAAGTTATTTTTTTAAAAAAAACCAGTGGTACTGTAGAATAATAGAACATTATTTATTACTCAACTTCAGTGGGCATGAATTCTCAAACTCTGTCAGATCTTGAAGGCTTTAACATAATGCACATGTAGCTTATGTTCTTTCACTTAGAAATAAAACATGCTTTGATCTCTCCACTCCCCACTTTACCCCACCTCAGATTTCTTTCAGTAAGGCCAGGATGCAAAGCTAGGCCCAGATATAAAAAGTTCAGAAGAACCAAAGGCCACTGGTGTGATCAAAATAATTCAGTTGGGGTTAACAACACTCATACCTTATGTTGCTACTCCCTGCTGGTCAGAGAAGAGAAGAAATATTGGCAGCAGATGTGTGGGGCCAATTGCCACCAGATGCATAGACCAAAGAACACAGGATGCAACAATTATTTTCCCGTTATCCGAAAAGACAAAGAGAGATGTTGAGTGGCGTTCATTCCCACTTCCACTGCAGCGCCTGTGAAAGTCACACTGTTTGAACCACCGAGCAATATGTTATAGACCAATGTGGTATTGGAACCCTGTTGAGAAAAGGGTTTGCTCTTATGTTGCTTTGACCCTGAAATTGCTTCTGCACCTGTAGCAGTATCACATCAGATGCCACATCAGAGGTGACCTGAGATACCTGGGAGCAGACAGCTGAGATATAAATATTCCTAAAATATAGTCAGATGATTTTTTTAAATCAACTTTAATGCTAATCTGTAATACTGTGATTGATAAGATCAATTATAATTGGGCACCATTAGGTATGTATAGCCTGTTTGTTGTGTGTTTGCATTTAGGGTGGTATTTGTTCTTGCACTATGTTATGTTTTTATTATTTGTGTTAATCTATTTTGTGATTTTATATTGCTATTTATTATTTTGGATGGTGTTAGCCATGCAGAGTAGTGGTTTGGGAGTATACACAAAGATCCTCCTCGAAGGTTGTGATATTTTGGAGTTTTGGCTTCATTTTGGCAGTTTCTTGTCTGGCCTAGACATGGAAGAAGAAGAGTAGCAGTTACATTAATTGGGGTGGGAAATGAATGAATGAATCAGAATTTGATCAAGCAGTGACAAAAGAAAGGAGCAGAACTTCAAAAGGTTATTCCCCCCACCCCCCGAATATATCTTGCAGAATCCACCAAGTATAATTTCTTGACAAGGTTTTTTTGTTCAAAATTCTCTTTTCCTTTTGTTTTTCTCCAATCAGGGAAAATATATGGAAACGGGATGCATGAAGAAGATGCCATTTTTCATGCAGGGAATTTCCTGTGCATTGAGATTGGGTCAGGAAACAGTCAAAGGGGAAGCTTCTGGGGAGGAAAGCAGGACGCTAAGCCATGTCCCCCAGTGCTTTTTCCACTGCATGATGATGAACACAGAGCTGAGGATTTAGTATTTATGGAATGTTCTATCGTTAGATGTGTGCCAGGTTCCCTTCCCTCCAGGCTTTTCAGGAAATGGTTAAAGCTGAACTCTACAGAGAGGCTTTTAGTGACATACTGCCTCTTCTCTAGTTTTTGACTACATTTATTTTTGTCTTAATTCAATTGTCATCACTAGGATTTCTTGCTGCCTTCCATTTATACAACTTTTTTGTTTGTTTGTTTGTCAGTCAGTTTGCTTTATTACTGGTGGGATGTGGTGGGAGGGAGGATTTTATTTCACAATGACATTTTCCCTGTTTGTCCCAGGGGGGGAAATGCTCAGATATGAGTAGCAGCCAATGACAATGATGACGAGACAGACAGACAGATAGTGAGGTGTTCCACATGCTAGTATGGAAGGTGAAACCACAATAGTCACCATTCTAACCTTGGCAAATGAAACCAATTCTGAAATTGGACAATCCGTGGCAAGTAAGACTGGCTGATGGACTGACTAACTGATTTGATTTATATACTACCCATCCAGTGGTGGGCTTCAGCAGGTTCGTGCCAGTTTGCCAGAACCGGTAGCAGAAATTCTGGCTGGCCCCGCCCATCCAAGTTTTGAAATAAAGTAGTCCTAATTCGGGTGCAACGCAGAGCGTTCCCCCTGGCCATGCCCACCATACCACGCCCACAGAGTAGGCAGTAAAAAAAATGGAATCCAACCACTGTACCCATTGACTCTGGGCAGTTTACATTATGAAATGGTGTGAATTTGTTTAAGGAGGATCCCAGCTTGCCATTAAGTGACTCATACACAATGATCACAAAGCCATCTCATATGGCCTGTATGAAATGATACAAGCAGGATTTGACACCAGGACTGCAATGAATTGCCGCAGCCTTTAGGATATTATCAAGGTGGGCCTTCACAGCCAGTTCATCTGGCATGGCCTCTTCCGCCTCCATGACTATTTGGAATCAGAATAGTGAAGTGGTTCCTCCTCTGTTCATTTCACTGTTGGGCTCAATTTGACAGTTTCCAGTGGCATTTCCTTCACTGAAGGGGACCATCACCACACCTAAAGGGGTTCATCCGCCCATAGCTGTTGGCCCATTTAGGGAGTCAGGTTATTTACCACCGTCCAACACGTGGTGTTGAGTCACTGGCTGTACAGTCTACTCCATTACCATAGCAGGATGTCCAGCCAGACAAATCAATAAATTGATCTATCTATCGATCTAAAACCACACCCTTCTAATCAGGTACTCAGTGCAATGTATGTAGGGTTGCCATATGTCCCGGAAAACCGGGATTATCCCGGATTCAAGGTTGGAAAAAGTGTCCCAGCCAGTTCAATAAAAATTATGTTAAAGTCCCAGATTTTTAAAACTTACTGATTGTGTATCATGTCATTAAAATAAATTCAAACACATCATTAAAATAAATTCAAACTTTCACTATCAAACAAGCGAATTGCCTGCCACATTGGAGTTGGAGCATATCTGGAGGCAAATCTTAATGTCCTCACCTCACACCACTGCCCAATAAGTGTGACCAATGTGTTTCCTGGAACTGAAGTTGTAAAGAGTTTACCTCAACATGACTTCTCAGAAGTACAACAGATCATCTTACAACAAGAGTTAACTGTTGTAAATAAATTAATTTATGTATTGATATATTTAATGTGAAAGTGTTTTATAGCTGTCATATTATGTTTGTTTTTTAAAAGGCTATTTTGTGGACAACCCACGAGTTGTGGTCAGCAACAGATTTGCACTCCTCCCAGGAAGGGGGGTGTAGCAAAATTGGGTGGCCTCTGGGCAGGGGAATTGGCAAAATTGGGTGGCCTCTGGGCAGGGGGATTGGCCTTTGGGCAGGGGGGTAGCAAAATTGGGTGACCATGCCCACTTCCCTGCCCCGTCCCATCAGGTTTTGTACCTGCAAGTGGTTCAAGATCTCCCTTGCTCAAAAGGCAGTCATATCTGACTCTAGGGTGCAGTACTCATCTCCATTTACAATCAAAGAGCCAGTGCTGCCATATGGCAGGCATGACTAGATAGCCCATGATGCAGGCTCCACCCATGACGTAGGCTCCACCCATGACATAGGCTCCACCCATGGCGTGTTAGCGAATTTTTTTGCTGCCCACCACTGCAACCCACCCATTTTTGTCAAGTATACTTCTGTCCTGGTTTTGTGGGAGAGAATTGTGGCAACTCTAAATGTATGATAAAGCATTAAATATTAAGATAAAATTCAGTCATTCTTACAAGCCACAATTAAAATGAAATAGCAGCAAAAATTTAACAGCCAGGCAAAGCAGGATGGTGTTCACTGTCTAAGGAAGAATAAGAAGGGAGCTTATTTCAATTCCTTTGGGAGAAGGTGCTGCATTTGGGAGAAGGTTGAGGCATTACTCTTAAGAATTCTAGGTCTCAAATACCTTCTGAAATGGCCTCTTTTGGCAGGGCCTACAATCATGACTGAGATTTTTATTATTTATTGAATTTATTACCCCGCCCCACTCGGGAAAACCCGACTCTGGGCGGCTTACATCATGATAAATAAAAGTAGAAGATAAAAACATATAAAATTGTAAAGTTTAAAAGTTATCTGAAGCTAAAAACAGTGCAAACTGCACGCCAGTATTCCCATAGATCAGCCCCCAAAGCGGCACTCCTTAAATGAGCCACTTAGTATGGGAACCCATGTTCCCTAGTCCCCAGATATGTCCTGCCAGCCAGGTTTTCAGGCCCTTCCGGAAGGGCAAGTGCTCCGTCTGCAGGCGCAGTTCGGTGGGCAGGAGGTTCCAAAGGGTCGGGGCGGACACGGAGAAGGCTCTCCTCCTCGTACAGGCGAGGTGCGCCTCTCTCGTCGAAGGAACAACAAGGGAGCCTCTCCGATCCGCCCTGGTGGGCCGGACAGATGTTCTTGGGGTGACGCGGTCTCTTAGGTATCCTGGCCCACTACCATATAGGGCTTTAAAGGTAATAACCAGCACCTTGAATTGCACCCGGAGACATACTGGCAACCAGTGCAGCTCCCGGAGTAGCGGCGAAGCACGAGCATAACGCCCACACCCCACCACTACCCGGGCCGCCGCATTTTGGACCAGCTGGAGTCTCCGGATGGTCATCAGGGGCAGCCCCATGTAGAGCGCATTACAGTAATCAAGTCTGGAGGTGACCAAGGCATGTGTGACCATGAGCAAGGAGTCCCGGTCTAGGAGGGGGCGTAACTGGTGTATTACACGAAGTTGTGCAAAAGCCCTCCTGGCCACGGCTGCCACCTGCTCCTCGAACAGTAGCCGTGAGTCCAGGAGGACCCCCAGATTACGCACCGGGTCTGTTTAGGGCAGAACTGCCCCATCCAGCACCAAAGATGGCAACACCTGTGTTAGCACAGGACCCTGTACCCACAGCCACTCAGTCTTGCCGGGATTCAGCTGTAGCCCGTTGTCCCCCATCCAGACCTTAACAGCCTTCAGGCACCTGGAAAGGACTTCCACCGCACCGCTTGGGTCCCCACGGGCCGAGATGTATAACTGGGTATCATCAGCATATTGATGATACCTTACCCCGTGGGAACGGATGATCTCACCCAGCGGCTTCATATAGATGTTGAATAGGAGAGGAGAAAGTACCGACCCCTGAGGCACCCCATATGAGATGAAAGACAAATGGAAGAAAGGTGGCTTAAACATGTTTAAAGCTTTGTTAGGCCAAAAATTGTTTGTCTTTTTGTTGTTGATTTCATAATGTCTGTGAGCCACCCAAGGCAGATTGGAAGCTGACCATATAATTTCAACATGTGCGTACTACCTGATTTTATTTTCTTCCAAGATATTTGTAATGGGTCCTTTCTTTTCTTCACTATATTTGAAAATATTCAGGGATATTGGTTTTTGCTGTATTATACTGTATTTAGCATACAGTACATTCAAAGGTGAATTGATTCCCCTGTGCTTTCTTTAGCTTTAATTCCTTTTCCCTTCTATTATATTTTTCTTCATTAGCCTTACATATGTTTATAAGCTTTGGATGGAAGTCTGCTTCAGTTAACCTGCCATTGTATTGTGTTCCTTGAAACAGTGGCTACCAAATCTTGTTCATTAGCTACTTTCTAGTTTTCTAATGAAGAATATGGTCTCATAGGTGGAGCTGTCTACCTGAAAGTTTTTAATTGAATTCTTGAAATATTTGTTGTTTTGTGGTTGTTGTTCTTAATTCAGAAATAAAAAAGATACAGTACCTTGTCATGGTACAGTACAGTACCTTGTCATGGTGGAGGGGTCTGTGTGTCTAATGATGCTAGGAACTATGTCAAACAGGTGCAATCATATCAGGCAGGTCTTAGCTGAAGAATCAGACTAAATCTGTCCTACAACCCATTAAATATGGTGTGAACACACAATTCTAATTCCATGCTGGTTTGATAGTCCCCCAAATTAAAAAGGATTGTGTTGGATGCTACGTCTTCTGGGCATCCATTGAAAAGAGTGTTATTTACTTAAACATTATCCTAACAGTTCTTAGGTCAGTGATAGTGAAACTTTT
This sequence comes from Furcifer pardalis, assembly GCA_030440675.1. Lineage (NCBI taxonomy): Eukaryota > Metazoa > Chordata > Lepidosauria > Squamata > Chamaeleonidae > Furcifer > Furcifer pardalis. Next base: position 120,565,318 of record CP126891.1, read on the forward strand.
AATGACTGAGTATCCAACCTCAATAGGCTGCTGTCTGCATCGCTGAGTGGCGGAGTGAACTCTGTGCTGGGGGAGGGAGGATGCACTCCCTTTTGGTTGCAGGGCAGAAGGGTGGGATGAACTCTGTGCTGGGGTGATGGTGCATGTGCCCACAGAGAGGTCTCTGAGTGCCCCCTCTGGCACATGTTCCATAGGTTTGCCACCACTGTCTTAGGTCATTGATTAGGTCTTGAACTGTTAATTTTATACCAGTTTTCAACTGTGAATCTAATGGTAGATTTTTGATGATGATGATGATGATTTTGTCAAGTCAATTCTGACTTATGGTGATCCTTTACATTGTTTTTTCTAGCTACAGAATATATAGAAGTGGTTCACCATTCCCATTTTCTGGGTACTCCCTAGGACTGTGCTGCTTGCCCATGATTGCATGGCCTGACTCTTCTTCAAGGAGGCACAGTGGGGAATTGTGCTATCCAGCCAGCTCAATTAGAAACTGTTGGCCACAACTTCAGTAATACTGAATTTTGATTGTATTGTTTTACTATATAGGTTTGGGATTTGCTAGCTGCTGTTCTAATTGAATGACAGATGTTCAAAAATCACGTCTTTGTGTGTACTGGGGCTTTGACATTTTGGGAATGTAAAAGTAATGGGCTTTGTGCAATACTCTCCTAAATTCAGTTCCTTAGGGGGAGGGGAAACAAATAAGGAAAGTAAAGTTTTAAAGGATTTATCCCTTCTTAACAAAACTTGTGATAAATCTAAGAGCAAGTTGGACTGACAGATAACACACACTAGAGAAAAATCTCCCAACTGAACCTGGTAATTTTAATATTGAAATAGATCTAGTTCTCTTTTTCTGAAGTGTTTCTATGTTGAAATGCTGTGGCAGATGGAGAAGTAAAACATATAACAACAGTCTGAAGAAGTATCTAAAAGATGATTTTAGCTCAATAGGCTTTAATTCAGTTACCATATATACTTGACTATAAGCCAACCAGAATATAAGTCGAGGTACCTCATTTTGACCTGAAAACCCAGGAAAATAGATTGACCTGAGTATAAGCCGAGGGTAGGAAAGGCAGCAGCTGCTAGTGAGTTTTAATAATCAAAATACATAAAAATATGATAAAATTAATTAAATTGTTGGCACATCTCAATCCAGCACGGCCTTGGGACCCTCATGGTCGTTGATCTGAGTATAAGCCGAGTCCCCTTTTTGGGGCTCATTTTTGGGGCTCAAAAACTCGGCTTATACAGTAAATAGAGCATTACTCGGTACAAAGAAAGAGGGGAGTGGAATCAAATCATGTCCCTTCTATTTTCTCTTGCTGCATAACTTGTAGCATCTTATAAAGGTGAACACATCGAACTCATGGGCTAAGGAACATTTCAGGTCAAGCTGTTTTACAGAGTGGTTGAACTCTGTCGTAGCCATTCTACACTCTGTTCCTCTTGAGGAGGGAATGTAAGTGCACATTTAAACGAGCTAGCAACTTTAGCTTATTTTCCTACAGCTTGCTTCAAAAAACAGTTTTAGAATGGCTCATCTTTGGTAAATTTTGAAATCATCTGGTCTTGTTAAGAGAGAGGGTACAATCAGTAAAGGAAGACATTAGATTTACATGAAGCTCATTGTTCACACACTTGGGAAGCAAAGAGCTGGATTAAGAGTACATTTTGGTACTTAATATTTTTTAACTTCCCCCTGGGTTATTTATTTAAAAAGCCAAATATTGTTTAAATGAAATCTGATATTACCAATGGTATACTAGCAGCTGTCAGAGGGTTTTGGCATTTTTCAGTAGAAGCTTCTGTTTCATCTAAATGTAGCATTCACAAATCATTTATGTAACATATGTAGATACATAGGAATGACACTATATACACCATGCAAAGAAAGCAACCTGGAAACGTTTTCCCTCCTTATCAGTGCTCTGGTACAGTTTAAGATAAGGTAAGGTTGCCCTTGCTCAAAAGCCAGTTGCATCTGACTCTAGGGTGAAGTGCTCATCTCTGTGTATAGCCAAAGAGCCAACACTGCATCTGATGACGTTTCCATGGTCATGTAGAAGGCATGCCTAGACACCGTAATGCACGGAATGCAGTTTACCTTCCCACCGAAGCGGTGCCTTTTTATTTACTTGCACTTTCTTGCTTTTGAACTGCTATGTTGGCAGGAGCTAGGACAGATGACAGGAGCTCACTCCATCGAACAGAACTTGAGTCTCAAACTGCTGCCCTGTTGCCCTTCCAGTCATGTAGTTGAGTATGTTAACCGCTACGCCACCACAGTCCCATTCCAGTACAGTTTACCTGCTGATAAAATATCAGTAGAACTATTAAATTATTGGACAATTCTGTTATTGCTGCTGCAACAGCAAGTAATCGCTGTGAGTCAGAGGTCAGATACTTATGGGCTCTACCAGTGGTTCCCAACATGGGGCCCATGGCTCACAGGGGGACCTCAATTCCTAGAAGCCTAAATCAATACATTGGCTGATCAGTACTTTGGAGAAGTAATTTAGGCTTCTGGGAATTGAAGTCCCAAAACCAAAGGTTGGGAAACATTGGGCTGTATTATGCAGATGCTGGATAGTTCAGTGGGCTAGAACATCAGGAATCAGGAGTTTGATTTCCCATTGTGCCTTCCAGGACAAGACTCAGTTTGTACAGACTTGGGCCTGATTCCAGGGAATCACAAGATGGAAGGATTGATAAACTACATCTGAGTACTTTATATCTAGAAATCCTGGGAAGGGTTACCGTAACTCAGAATCTACTTGACAGCATATATACTATTCAGAGATTGAATCTGGGTGACAGTCAAATGAGATAATACACATAGTATTTCTTTAGTAATGGTGAAAGTGTTTTTTTTCATGCCTTGTTTGATACTTGGTCATCAGAAGGTAATCGGGAGCTTAATTTTCAGATGGCCACTCTATTCAACTGATGTGTGCTTGGATATATGAAGGCTTATGAAAAATGATAATATGTTAGTCTTACAATATAAATGTATTAGTCTTACAATTGCTACATTACTATTTCTGGTTCCTCTTTTATTACAAACAGATAAATATGTCTACCTGATACATTAAATTTTACTAATTACAGAATATTTCTACCAGAGATAAATGTTCCACCTAGTTTGGCCTTACATGAGAATCTAGTACAGTTGTACCTCACTTAAAGAGCATAATGCGTTCCACAGGATTGCTCTTTAAGCGAGTTTGCTCCTTAAGAGAAACACCATTGTAAGTGACCAATTGTGGGGGGGATTGAGAACCCCAATTTATTTGTTAAGTGAGTTTTTGATTGGTTTTATTTGTTAAGCAAAGCGAACATTCAGAGAAAATTCTGCTCTTTAAGCAAGTTACTCTTTAAGCGAAACGCTCTTTATGCGAGGTTTGACTGTACCATGATTTTGCCAAGGCAGAGTTTCTGGGTGGAACCAGATATAGGCCTAAATCTAGTTTCTTCCTTCCTCACCTTGGTACAGTCCTCAATGTCTTCACTAGCTGTAGATATTTTTCCAGTTTTTCTAAATATGTTTTTTGAAATCCCCTGCATCCTACTTGGTCAATACAAATAAATTGCCTACTTTGGAACTCTTTATCGCTGTGGACTCTGAGAGATTGGCTTATTATGTAATAATAAGAAATTTGTGTAAATCCACAGCTATCGTGTGGCTTTAATGTCTTTGGGGAATGGGAGTGAGTGTATAATCTCCATTTACCTGTAGCTAGTGACAGAGATCTCCTTTCTCCTTTCTCTCTTCTGTCCATTCTTTTTTGCTGTTTGTTAAGCTAGACTGTTTACAGGGGAAATACAGTTATTGTTCCAAGCCCCCAACAAGTTACCCTTGCAATTTTTAAAGTTACACTTTGATTTCCTATTTGTCAATAATAACGAAGTATTTACATTTTTAGTTACATAAAGAAATCTGAATGCCACAAGTTGCTAGTTTGTGTCACAAAATACACATCCACTTTCTTATTGCCTCAGTACCTGCAATGGAATATGAATCAACACTTGAACCAATAGATATTCTTTCACCATCACTTACAGAGGATATACCCAATGACCATTAAAATAAATTAAAAGGTTACAGTTAAATAGTAAAAGGCATGGAGTTATGCCTTACTAAGTTATTGCTGCAATAGAATGTAGTTATGTATTCATTACTGGACCACTCAGGAATTAAATACAGATTACTGTTATTTGTAACTAGTTACTTCCAAGCTCTGAGTTATGTGTGCCTTGTATGATCTGGCAAACATGAAACTAGGGTTCAAGGAAATTATAAAGACAATTTAAGGGTGCCCACATTGTTATGAGGATTTGTTAGATCAGAGAAAGTTCAAATTTATTATGAACCAAACATTTTTGTAAATAATTATATAAATAATAAACAAGAGAGATAACTTGTGGCATTCAGATCTTCAGCTAAACAGTTATTTAGCTACAACTGACCTTCCTCTTTCTTTCTTTTTTTGCTATGGAATAGCACAGTCATATACCAGTTGTAGGTGTCGAGAATATCATATTGTGGAAGACAGCAAGCAGCCCCTGCCCACAATGACATCCATTTTAGCTCTTCTGTTTGATGACCTGGTTGAGTTTCACAAACCACATTACAAAGAAATGTTATTTCCTGGAAGAGACAAAAGGAGGCAAAGGCAATTTATAAAACTTAAATTGGTTTTGGGAACATCAGCTTGTCAATAGTGACATCAAATGATTTTTATACCTGTGCATTCAATATGTTAAGACTTAAAAAATGACCTACTCATTATCTCTAATCACAAATATTCACAAATTTAAAAGACAAAACTACATTTTATTTAAAAGGATTTCCATAGTTGAATTGGCCTACAACATTTTCTTCAAATTCTGTGTGAAGTCTAATATGATATGAATATAGTTACTATTATTCAATTGTAAATTTTATGTGCTTTATATTTTATTAAAGTCTATTTTATTCTTCTTCCTCCTCTTTTTCAACAGGATGTTCCAGCCAGAAAGAACGGGGACCCTGAAGGGACACTTTTATTTCAGCTTTTCCTTCTTCGTGGGACCAATACTTATATTGACCAAGTTGTGGGCTGGGGAGCTTTTCCTTTATGTAATAACAATTTGGACACAGTGGAGGGGAAATTTAAATGTCCCCTTTTCAGAGGTCACTACAACTCTAAAATTGATAGGTTCCAAAAAATTGAAAACCTGATTTCCTCTGACTTGGACCACTGGCTATGCAATCTCTATTTTCAGGTTGGTATGAAGTAGTTTTAATAATTTACTTTTACATTAGCACCTCCGACAAATGCTACTGATTTGTTAAAATACAGTTTTAATGTGTATGCTTTTTATAGTATTTTAGGAATGAGGGCAACATTATTGGTTAACATGGATTCACACTTGAGAGTAATGAGGAAAGAGAAGGGTTGGTATGCCTGAAGGTTCATATTGCTCTAGACTTCTATTAAATGCTAGCAACTTTTCCAGAAATGAACAAAGAAATGTGTGGTGACTAAATTTAGGTATAATATAGTATTTAAAACTGTAAGGCTAAAAAAAATGTTTTCATATTTGAACTTCAAAGTTAGCTTTCAGACTTATTGCGGCTTGTGGCCATGGGGAATAATTGAGTCCTTGGATTCACAACTTGATGGACAGTTGTGTTTTTAAATTACAATGCTGCACACTGAGAGCATTTAGGACTAAAATAATGTAAATTAAGAAGAAACTAAGGACAGTGGGACCCCTGCAGTAGGAGTTCCCAGAAAATCCTAGATCAACATTCCTGTTTAAACATCTGAGAATATTAGTAGAATAATTCTGCACACAGCTGACCTATTCATGTGTCTTATCAGATAATTAAACTACCGCGGTATTCAGAAGAACAGAAGGAATATGAGCCACGGCCACAGCTTTCTTCAACCCAGCTTGTCTTTGCAAGTATTGCTGACAAGAATGGTACTTCAGTGAAAGAATTAGCAGGTGGACTACAAGAGGGTGAGTTAAAAAGTTATTCAAGATGCTCTTTGGTATCACTACTAGATACATATTTTTTTTAAAAAACCAAATTAGCATTATTCCACAAATTTTTGTACAGGAGAGATGCACAACCTTTTTGTGTCCAAAGGCCACATCAGTTTGGCTAGCTTTCCAAAGTTTCTTCCCATTGACTTGCCCCCAATTCTTAGTAAGTTCTCTCTCACAAGCAATTTCCACAGAGCCTAATATTTACCTTTACCTTAGAAACAGTGAGAAAATTGCATTTTAGAATCCATAAAATCTACAATCCCCGTCAATTTAGCTGGATTGGGTCTAGTTGGCTCTTGTGCAGCATGCAGAACAGCTGTGAGCAGGTTTCCTATAGGCTAACTAGGCTTCAGCCTAGGGCCTCAAGATCAAGAGGGGCCTATATTCAAATTGTTAGCAAAATTAAAATTACACTATTCCAAAATATTGATATATATCACAGTAATGATGTATTTTATTATCTCTCATGTAATTTACAAACCTAAAAATGGGAGGTGAAAGGGCCACATAATTGGAATAGCCTAGGGCCTCTTTTCATGTAAATACGGCCCTGGCTGTGAGGCAGAGGTTGTGTAACATATTACAGAGACACTTTTGGTCATCCCTCATTGTGAAGGAATCATCCTTATCATGGGGAGTTAAGAAAGCTAGATATACTTCTCAAAGTATTCAGTACTTATTAAAAAAACCCATAGCATTCCTTAATTATGGCACCATCTTCAGTGCAAAGACAATTAAAGTACAACTCCCTTTCCATGATTCGCCTCTTAGTTGTGCAAATACCTATATTCATAGAGTCACATCTGCTGTGAGATAAAATGTTTTATTCCTAATTCAGAACTGGAGGCTGTTCTTATGTATGACAGCTCAGTCCCCATGATGTAGCCATGATTTTAAAAGCCCAAATACTGGAAGTCTTGGCAAGCAGAAAGACATGTGTGGATATGGGTGCAAGAAATTGCTGTTTTTAGAAGGAATAATCCAAAATTGGTACTTCCATCAAGTCCAGAGATCTTGCAAGCAATAAAAACAGGTCTGCTCCTCAGTTCTCCTTTCCACATTGAGCTGCTCAGAGTCTTTGGAGTTGGGAGGCAATAGAAATCAGAAAAATAAAATAAAATAAATAAATAAATAATGAGCTTTAAAAACTTTACAACTAGTGATGTGACAGGATGGGCATCTGATTTTGTTTATCCCTCTCTGATGTCACACCTTTGTGAAGCACAATAGAGAGGCTTTGCTACTCCATTTTTCTTTTAGGACTTTGGCTGAAATCTTGTAGCTTTGGGTAGTAAATTGCAGCTATGCTAGGCCCATGTCAACACAGAGAAATTGATTCACCAAAACCCTATTGATTCAACTGGCCTACTTAACTGCAACATACTACGTTAAGCAGCAAAAATTTGGCCCTGGTATGACAGGATCTATGACTGTTGTCTAAAATAATTGTCTCACAAGATATTTGTATAATAGCCACTAGATTTTAAAATTTTCTTTTGGAAACTGAACTGGAAGCAGAACTTTATGAAGCAGCTTTGGATAAAAGACAGCAATAAATTTCCTACTTTTCAGTATCCTAGCTGGAAACAAGTTTTATCTGGTATATTTAATCCTACCTGAAAGCACATGGGCATTTACTATATTAATTTCCACCATATTGTCAATACAGATTCATAGAAGCATGAAACATATGTGACTGGCAGATGAAAAATAATCTTTCCACAGTCCCATGCCATCCTGCCATGGCTGACACATCAAAAATCTTGAAAAATAATTTTCTGCATCATTTGTATTTATTTACTTGGAGCCTTCTTTAAGATATTATTAGCTGTTAATATCCCCTATGGATTTTGTTTTCTAATATATATCAGTGTCATACTATAGTATGCTGTTTCGGCTGGTGATACGTTGCTAAGAGATTTAATAATGGGCAATCAAACACAACATGTGGTAATCCATTTCAGATTAAAAGTTTATTAAATGCTAGCTTGACGACTTTCTGGTTATTTACAATTAAAGGAGTAAACCTTAGGGAACTGCAGAGCACGTGGTGAAACTTACAGCTTTACCATTTCCAGAAGAACAAACACATTTTTTGATCTGCAGCAAGCTGTTGCCCATTGATAGAGTCTATAAACCAGGGGTTCACAACCTTTTCAGGTCAGGGGCAGGGTCATACTCTCTCAGTCAGTTTTGAGAGTTGGACGGCATTTTATTTATTTATTTATTTACTTATTAGTTCAAATTTATATTGCCGCCCACTCGCCGTGGCGACTCAGGGCGGCTTACAGACAATACATTACATTACATTACAATATGTTGGGGTGGGCACAAGGGGAGGGGCGGCAAGGTCCTCAACCTGCCCTGGCTTCTTCTTTCCCTGGCAGTTAGTATAGGCACAAAGGGGGGGGGGGCATTTTGTTTCTTGAATCCCCTTGGAGTGGTGGGAGCCCACATGAAGTGGCACCATGGGCCAGATCTGACCCACTGGTCTTAGATTGGAAAGCCCTGCTATAAACCCTTGATATCCAACACTCTTATGACACAACATAAAGTGACAATAGTGTTGAGACACTACAAGCCAGAAATCACAAGAACCTATATGAGAATGGAGCTTGCTTATTAACAAAACTTAGAGAGGTCCTAGAAAATTCTAAGGACATGAATTTGAAACAATTGTGGGTTAGAAAACAGTTGAGGCAGTAGTTGGAATACCTCTTCTTTACATCAATATGTGGAACATTAATATGGGTGAATACATATTTCTCACTTCAACACTTTTTGCATGGGTAAGTTTTGGAACACTGGAGGAACTGGTGATAGAGAAGACTGGTTTATTATTATTATTTTGTTTGTTCACACTTGTATGGTGCCCTATTCACAGAGCGACTCAGGGAGGCCAACATAATATCGCAGAACAAAACATCAAAAAACACAACAATCCCAACAATAAAATCCAACAATAAAGCTCTGAACAATCTGGTAAAAATTTAAAAGATTAAAAGATTTAAAAGAATTAAGAGAGAGAGGGGTAATTATCGAATCAGCCAGTGGGATGGCACTGGGTGGACCCATTAAAATAATATTTAAATTTAGGGGCAGATTTAGTTGAGCTTCTAAAAGACTGGGGGTTTCTTAGTGGAAGAGTTCATTTCTGTCCTTCTTTTCTTCATTACAAATCCATGTGCTATTACGTAATATGTATTCTTCTATTATATAGAGCTATCTGCTATCAGCTATCAGATATTATGGTTATACTGCATAGCTCTCAAATACTCCTGACAATCTACTTTTTTCAAACAAATTAACTTGGAAATTTGTTTGTTCATTTATTTAACATACAGTCAAACCCTGATTCACGATTTTAGTAAGTTCCGACAGTTTTGTTGAACCAAAGCACGGTTTCCCATAGGAATGAATTGAAAATTTAAAAAAGCCTATTCCTGACCTCTCAAAAAAATCCACCACCACCACCATAATAATAATAATAAAAAATGCCAGACACAGGGTAAAGTGGAATATAAATGAGGGGGCTAAGCTCCCCACCTTTCCCCACTTTTTCTGCCCTCTTCTTTCTCAGGGTTGGCGTTGGGTGATGAACAGGAGCGGTTTTTCTGGCTGCTGGGGCCAGCAACCTCCAGGGCTCCCTCGTTGAAGATGCTGCAGCTGGGTGAGGTGAACTGCTTGTCTCCCCCCCTTCTGTGCCCAAGTTGGTGCAGCAAAGGGGGGGAAGAGGCAATTGCAGTGGGGCAACCTTGTATTAAAGGTAAAGGTCTCCCTTGCTCAAAAGCCAGTTGTGTCTGATTCCAAGGAGTGGTGCTCATCTCTGTTTACAGCCAAAGAGCCTGTCTGTGTCTGCAGATGTTTCCATGGCCATGTGGCAAGCATGACTCAATGCTGAAGCACATGGAATGCTGTTAACCTTTCCAAACAAAGCAGTACCTATTTATCTACTTGCAATTTCTTGCTTTTGCACTGCTAGGTTGGCAAGAGCTGGGGCAGGTGAGCTCATTCTTAAACTGCTGATCTGCCAAACATCCTTTTATTTTGATAAGCAGAAGCACACACGTAGCAAGCGCCAAAAGACAAATTATTTAAAAAGAGTTAAACAACCAATTTGATGCTTCTGATTCTTGGAAATTCACATAATAGCAACAGTAATGAAAATTTTAATAATTTGCACAAGATATGCAATTTAAATAATAATTGTTCATTGCTATGACTGGAAACTGACCTCCCTGTAGCAAGGCAAGGAGAAAATTTCTGCAATTCTTTGTCAGTAGAGAGAAGCAAAGATTTACATCTTTAAGTATTTATATCCCCTAGCACTGCTTAGTTTTTTATGCAAGAGGAAACTTGGTAATTTGAACAGGGACACATGGAATTCCTCTGCAAGAAATTAGAACTGATCAGAGAAAAAAGCTTTCATTACTCTTAGGCTTGGGTCAGGAAATCTTGCATGAATTAGAATTTTCTCATTGAGGCTGCAGGATTCTATAAAAAGGCAAAATTCCATGGAAACTAGAATTTTAGTAATTCCTTCCATATCTAAAGGACAGTACAGTTTTTGTGACTAGTTTTTTTTTTGTACTGAGGGTTTTGTACCAGGTGAAACTATTTGTCTGTCTAGTTTAGTGAGGTCTCTCTCAATTGTCCAGAATCCCACTCAGAAATTTTTCCTATTTCCTGTGTCCTGATCTTTTGAACTGGAGGTGTCATCAAGTGAGTTCTTCCTTATGGTGACCCTTCCCAGGGTTCTCTAGATAGAGAATGCACAGAATTTGCTTCCCATTCCTTTCTTCTGGGGCTACGTTGGGACTGTGCAGCTTGCCCATGATTATACAGGGTGGCTGTTCTCCTGCAGGGCAAAGCAAGTATTCAAATTCCCAACCTCTGGCTCCATGGCCAGATACCAAACCTCTGAGTGAGAACTTGGAAACATTAACTTAATTTAGGACATGAGCATAAATTGTTGGAGAAATTTGGGAGTTGTAATAAAAAAACAAACTTTCCTAACAGAAGCGTAGCGTGCCTTGGCTAATTTGTTTGGGGGCCCTTAGGAAGGGTAAAGATTTGTTTTGCTTACGCACGTTGGGGGCCCCCGTGGCCCGGGCCCCCCGTATAATTGATACGGCAGATACGGCGGTAGCTACGCCCCTGTTTCCTAAGTTCTGGACCATTCTGTCTGCAAAAAATGACTACTTCTCAGATACTGTGTCTCCTTTAAAGCACAGGGATGTCTACTTCCTCTAGGGACACACCTCATGCTCTCTGTTATATGGAAAACATATGTCAATATTTTCAAAGAAGTTGCTTTTTAGTCTGTCTGAACATAGAGGCAAAAGAAATGAAGGAGCAGCAGCAGTAAACTGTAACAGCTTAGTTTATTTCAGTGTGAGCTTTCGTGGATTAAAATTAACTTCTTCACATAAAGGAGTGCAAATATATTTCCTATGTGTTCCCCAGTTATGAGATTCATGTCCAGTTGAGGAAACAGATAACAGACGAAATGACAACAGTTCATTAACACAGAAATGTGATTAGCAAGCTCTTAATTAGTAGATTCTAGCCAGGATGGGAAGCTAGGTAGGCTGTCACAGGAATGCTATGAGCTGTTTATGCGACAAAGGTCAGAGCCTGTCAAGGGAGACAGCTATTTTATACCCATAAGATATTACTGAAAACTGGGTTGTTAATAAATATAGTGTGCTCAGAGGCCTTGATCTCTAGTGAAGCCCTCAGAGATGCACTGGAACTTGTTTATGTAGTCAGTTTCTGCTGACTACTCTTGAGTCTACTGTAATTCCATTTTCTACAATGTCTGCAGTCTTGCTTGTGAAAAAGACATTGACAGCTTGTTCACACTTGGGCAAGCTGAACCCCTCCCTTTCTGCCTCTGAAAAATAATATGATATTGGGAAGGTGGTGGTGTCATGCTTGAACAATCCATTTTGCATGTGTTCTCAAGTCTGAATACCTTTTGATCTCTGATTCCCATTCTGTTATGTACTGCTGTGATCTATCTGTCATAACATAAGCAACATTATTGTCAGATGCATCTCTCTGTTGTTCCTTCCTGTTGACATCTGAAAGCACTTAGATCCAATTAAACTGTAAGCAAATAGGGATGGGATGCAGGGAGGGGGGAGCACGAAGACAAAATAAAGGGGATAATTTACCAGGAGACAGTTTCTCAGATTGTAGAAGGCACACATGCTGATCTTGTTTTACAAATCAGCAGACACACACACAGTTCAATGTTATATACCAGCTAAATTCACATAATTACATTGGGTGTTGGGCACAGCATGTGTGTAGAAAGGGCTTCTCTGCACAGACTATCTTGGTAAAAGCTGAGAACAGGAAGATGTAGATTTAGATGTGATCAGCAGGGAGAGACATGTACCACCAGGGTTATAGGTGTGGTGCAGATTTTTCTCCTTCACCACAGTAACATTGATCCAGACTTGATTATTGTAACGCGCTCTACATGGGGCTGCCCCTGATGACCATCCGGAGACTCCAGCTGGTCCAAAATGCGACGGCCCGGGTAGTGGTGGGGTGTGGGCGTTATGCCCGTGCTTCTCCGCTGCTCCGGGAGCTGCATTGGTTGCCAGTATGTCTCCGGGTGCAATTCAAGGTGCTGGTTATTACCTTTAAAGCCCTATATGGTAGTGGGCCAGGATACCTAAGAGACCGCGTCACCCCAAGGACATCTGTCCGTCCCACCAGGGCGGATCGGAGAGGCTCCCTTGTTGTTCCTTCGGCGAGAGAGGCGCGCCTCGCCTGCACTAGGAGGAGAGCCTTCTCCGTGTCCGCCCCGACCCTCTGGAACCTCCTGCCCACCGAGCTGCGCCTTCAGACAGAGCTCCTCCCCTTCCGGAAGGGCTTAAAAACCTGGCTGGCAGGACAAGTTTGGGGACCTGGGAACGTGGGTTCTCATACCAGATGGCTTATCTAATGGATGGCCAATCCTGGATCCGAATGCGGGATTACGGGCTGTTTCTGTATGGTTTTTTAACTTTGATAACTTTTTTAACTTTTGTGGATTTTTTATCGATATAGATCATTTTATGTTTTTATTTTTTGTAAGCTGCTCAGAGTCGGGTCCTCCCGATTGGGGCGGGGTAATAAATGCATTAAATAAATAATAAATAAAAATAAATAAACATTGGGGTAGAGAGGAAGAATCCCTGCAAAGCGAGGGGCTCCACCTGAGAAACATTAAACATTACCTGCCCTGTTCTAGTTAAGGTTCTTACCTCTTCCTCTGAATTCTTGTTCTATCTTGTTTTCCTGCTGGTCTGCAAGCCACACACACAGGCACGTGCTGGTATATCAGGCAATTGGGGTTTGTCCCATCCCGCCCTCACCTCTGGGACCCTGGGGTGCCAATGGCAATGTACAGGATTCCCCCCAAACCCCCCAATAGGCGCCCCCCATGACTCCCTGTCCAGCATCTTCCCATGGTGCCCTGCATGCACACAGAAGTTCATGTGTGACTTTATGCTCAAAACATGCTTGCATGTTGCAAGAACTGTAAAAAATGTATCTGCTTTCAGTTGTGCACTTTTTAAAAATTGCACAAGGTTTCGGGTATAACCCCTATCTCCCCACTGCCTTTCATAAAAGCTATGGGTTTCCAAGGTAAGAATCCTCTGTGGTTAATAGCCTTCAGAAGTGGGAAAGTGATATTACTGTATGGAAATATGTATATTAGTGTGCTTTTTTTTTTTAAAAAAAACTTACCCATCCTACCCCAGCTCCCTTGAATAATGTTGGCCCCTGCCCCATCTTGTCACATTGCTCACCTCAGGGAGATGTTTCTGTGACATCTGTCTCAGGCTTCATAAACCCCCTGGGCAGCCCCACCCTCACAGCCAGGAATTTAGAGTTGGATTTAATGAAAAGGGCTCAATGAAAAGAGCAGGCAAGGCACAGTTCTTTAAATATGTTATTAAACATTATTCACATTTTCTTTCAAGAAATGACTGTTTTAGAGTTGTCATGCTAAAAGTATTCCATCCTCAGATTTCAGGGCCAAAATCTGAGTGGGTTCTTGTGATTTCACAGCCCTCAGCCCTCATGATGTGACAAAAATGGAGCCTTAGCACCTTTTGTCAATGGAGTGGTGCATGATGCCCAGGCTTAAAATTGGCTGATATCTTACATTCAAAAATCAAAATGTCCCTTCCTCCAGTAACATTTGCCCTAAGATTTATTTCTATGCCTGGAGAGCCAAGCCAGAGGAACACATTAATCCCCTATGAGTTTTGCAGGTACCCTGAGACTTGGCAATGCTAAACATGTGCACAGGAAAGGCAAGAGGAGCCTAGTAATTTGAGTTTTTTTTAAATAAGGATTTCCACAGCTATCCCAATTTCTCCATCTTTTGAATAAAATGAAGTTGAGACTAAAAGCACTCTTAACAAGGAAGATTCATCTAGGCCAGTAATGGCCAACTTTGGCACTCCAGAGGTTCTTGATCTTCAATTCCCAGAAGTCCTGATCAGCAGGTGACTTGGGCTTCTGGGAGTTGAAGTCCAAGAACGCTTGGTGTGCCAAGGTTGGCTATCACTGATCTAGGCATTCAGTATTTTACTCTTAAAAGTCTGAATCCTTGTATATTCAATAATGAATTTTCATTTCTTTCTGAGTGATTCCTCATTTTCAACACATTAGTACAGCCAGGTACAATAGGTCCCTTATCAGTGGTGGGCAGCAACAGGTTTGCAACCCCCCAGGAAGGGGGGGGACAAAATTGGGTGGCCTCTGGGCAGGGTGGTGGCGGCAAAATAGGATGGCCTTCAGGCAAGGAGGGGGGCAGCAAAAATGTCTGATCACACCCACCTCCCTGCTCTGCCCCATCAGGTTTTGTCCCTGCAAGTGGTTCAAGGTCTCCCTTGCTCAAAAGCCAAAAATGTCTGACTCTAGGTTGCAGTGTTCATCTCCATTTGCAGCCAAGGAGCCAATGCTGTCTGTATTTGCAGATGTATACATGGCCATATGGCAGACATGACTAGATCTCCCATGACGTAGGCTCCACCCATGACATAGGTTCTGCCCATAATGTAGGCTCCACCCATGACATAGGCTCCACCCATGGTATAGTAGCGAAACTTTTTGCTGCTCACCATTGTCCCTTATGTTCCTGACAAAAGCTTCATCTATTGAATTTGACCACAGATAGGTATTCCCCCTTCCAACATAGCTATGTTTAAATAACTTTATAAGGTGTAAAATTGTACATTCAGGACAGAAAGAACACCTCTTTTCAAAAATATAAACACTGGTAAATTCTTTCATCTTCTACCTGGCAAAATAATTCCAACAAGGTTAGGAAAAGTTGAAGGCAATAGGAAAGAAGGAAGAACAAATATGAGATTGATTGACTCAATAAAGAAGATCATAGCCACTAGTATCCAAGAACTGAGAAGGCTGTTAATGAGAGGATCTTTTGGAGGTCATTAATTTATACGATTTCTGTAAGTGAGAAAGGATGTGATGGATTATAACAACTGCAGTGGTACAGTACCTCGCTTAAAGAGGATAATGCATTCCACAGGATTGCTCTTTAAGTGAGTTTCCTTTTTAAGCGAAACACCATTGTAAATGACCAATTGTGACTTCTGGTGGGGGGGATTGGTTTTAGTTGTAGGCAACCATTCAGAGAAAATTCTGCTCTTTAAGCGAGTTAGTCTCTAAGTGAGGTGCTCTTTACACAAGGTTTTACTGTACAACAAAGTCAGGAATAGTGCAACTGGTAACCAGGCAGTGGTTCCCAAAATGTGTGTTTCCAGATATCATTGGATTCTGACTTCCAGAATCCCTAACCTGTATTGGCGCCACTACCATTGCAGTAGGTGGGGGTCATGCATTGTCTTCAGAAAATGCAGATGGTCTATTTCAACCAGAGGAAGCCAGGGCAGAAAAGTCATTTGATGGCTCAGCTAACAACAACCTATGAGAAGCTAAGTAGAGGATAGCAGAGGCCAGTCTTAACAGACTGGTTTCTGAGGTTGCTGGATCATAGTCTAATAATGTTTAATTCCCACATACTAGCCTTGCTTCTAATCTGTCCCATTGGGTTTCAGTAAGTAGGATCTACTGGAAGAATCATAGTAAGAGGTTTAAACCATTGTGGAGATCTTTAATGGCACTTTTAAAAAAAAGAGCTGTTTTGGAAAGGCCTGGGCCATCCCAAACTGATGCCGGCTGACAGTACTTTGCTGTTCCCGGAGCAAGAAAACATGTGGAAGGAATTGTTCTTTTACATTTCACAGTTTGTCATTTCCTCCATGAAGTGAACTTTGACCCCTCTAAGAGATTCTGACACCCATAAGGGAAGTATTCCCACTGTTGAAAAGGAAGTGGGAAAGCAGTTTAATGCCATGAGAGGTTTGGAACAGTGTCTGTCAAAGGAAACTCCAAGGAAAAAAGATCAGCTCTTGAAATGTTTCCAGCAGGTTAGAGCTTTTATCATGCTGGATGATTTGCTAAACACTTAGGAAATAGATTTTCTTTGCATATGGATTTAGATTAGGGAAACACACATTTTCAGTGATAGACTCTGTCAGTTATTTCACTAGACAGATAAAGCCATGGACAAGTTTAAATCAAATGTGAAGGATCAAACAGAGCCCATCAGAAAAGGTACCAAAAAGGCCTCGTCTGCCTTTTAATACATTCCCCCATCAACCAAATGTGTTTGCAATTATGAGGTGTGCATGGAATGGACTGACAACTTCAGATTAGAGGTTGGTGTTTCTATGATGTTTTTACATCCTTTACATTTTATTTGGCTATTTATATTCATGGTTGATGGTGTTTCTCCCTTCTTTGCTTTCACACCAATAGTTGTAGCAACATCCCTTGCTAATAGAGGTCTCTTTGTTAAATTACTTTCCCCCCTATTAATGTAAATAAACACTATTTTGCAAATCAAATGTACAAAGAAGGATGTTGAGTCTTCCAGAGGCGGGAAAGGGGGTGGGGGAGAATTTTTTCATGCTAAGGTGAAGTTTGAAATAATGGCCAACTTTCTCATCTGTTGCTATCCCATAACATCCATCAGTATTGAGGATGATCAGTTTAAAAATTGTTTAAAAAGTGGAACAGTATAGCCAGGGCATCAAAGTGGACATGAGTCTGCATAACTTTCTTTGCATGTAATTTACATGTACATATGTAAGCTGAAAAACAATTGCTATACTTTAAATAGGATGATCATGTATATTACTAAAATGAAGGCGACTCTGACCAGGTGGTCTCTGTGCTTCCTTTGCTTGCTGTTCAGGAGCTCACTGTTAGTATACAATGTAAACACCTCAACTCTATCTATTATTATAGAACAGTGGTGGTGAACCTATGGTGTGTGTGCCAGAGGGGTCATTCAGAGGCCTCTCTGTGGGAACATCCGCCATCGCCCCGACACAGGGTTTGCCCTGCACCTCTGCCCAGCAATGGGAGCACTTTCTCCCAGCAGCATGGGGTTCACCCTGCCCCTCTGTTTGGGCACTTGGTCTCTTAAAGGTTCACCATTAATAATAATAATAATCTTTTTCTAAACAGCAATAACCTTTACACTTCTATACCGCCCCATAGCACTGTTATAGACCTTTACATTTAAATCAAACTGGGAGCGTACAGCTTTTCAAACAGAGTGCATTTCCCCCAGGAAGGGCCATCCTTTGTAAACTGGGCCATGTGGACCACTCTAGTAATGTATGGAGATTCTACCAAGCTTTCATGCCAAATAGTAATTGATGGATGTGGGACTACTGTACGTGATGGTCGGATGAAATCCTGGGGGTTGTTATAGTCCAAAAATGGAACTTTTTGAAGCACTGCCTTCTGTATTGTCTCTATGTCTTTATTTTTTGTTACTTTATATAGGTCTGGTGTTTCTCTGCAGTCTATCTACTTACCTGTCCTCACAATTATTTTTCTAAAAGGTAGCTTGTTTACCCCCACCTTCTCAGACAGAGGTTTTCTGCATAAGCTGTAACTGAGAGAGTCTGGCTAGGTTATCTTGCTATGGTAATAGAGTAGACTATACTGCCAACAACTCAATGCTGAGTGTCAGGTGGTGGTTAACTAACCCGACAACTCTGAGGACTAGCGGCCTTGGGTGCCAAAGTCCACAGTGAAGGGTGATGGTCTCCAAGTGGATTAAATCGAACTTGAATCCATCTTGATGGAGGGCAGCAGCTTCATTAATACTGGCCTGGGGCTGATGAGGACTTTGTGTGCCAAAAGGGCTCAGGACCAGAAAGTGACTTGCAGAACAGGATCAGTTGTATAGGGTCATGCTGCGATGCTGAAGGCCGATGAAAGGCTTTGTTGTTGATCAGTCACACAGGCAATTCCGACCCTTTACGACCATATGGCCCATTGCCTGCCAGGCATCTCTGTCCTCCACCATCCTCCTCAAACTGCCCAACTCTGTGCCCATTATGTCTACGATACCATCTAGCCATCTCATTTTTGGCCACCACCTTCTTCTTTTGCCCTCCACCTTTCCCAGCATCAAGGCTTTCTCAAGTGAATCCTCTCTTCTCATTTGATGTCCAAAGTACTTTAGCTTCATATTTACTATTTGACCTTCTAAGGAGCAGTTAGGGTTGATTTCTTTTAAGACTGACCTATTTGTTCTCCTCACTGTCCAGGGTACTCTCAAAACTCTCCTCCAACATCACATCTCAAATGAGAAGCGTAGTGTGGGGAGGGGCACGGGGCGGATGGTCCCATGCAGCACTTTTCAGGGGGTGGAAAAAATATCCCCACCACTTTGGCCTCCCTCTGCCTGGGCTTAGGGAGCAGGACTTCCCAGGCAGAAGGCGGCCCGTTTGCTGCGCTGGCGGCCAGGCCGCCCCCTCTTTAACTCCTGCTGGCCGTGGCTGCCCTTGCTCTGCCTCCTCTGCCTCCTCCCTCTGACGGGCACCCAGTGTGCGCGCATTGCTCACCTCCGCCCGCCCGCCCGCCCGCCCGCCCGCCCAGCTAGCCATCAGGGGCTCTCCTTGCCCTCCCGGGACTTGCATAGAGTTGGAGAAGTGGGGGGAAGGCGAGGCTAGCCGCCTGCCTGCCTGCCCGCTTCCCCCATCCCGACCCCTCAGCTTCCCTCCCTCTCGTCCCTCCGGCCCATCACTTTGGCTCCGGAGTCGCTCCTGAGTCGTCTGCTGGCCTTGGCGAGACCCCAAAACGCCCTCCTTCTCAGTCGCTGCCCAGGGAAATGGCGGGCAGGCGGGGCTCTATGAGAGGTTCAGCCCCAGGGGCCTTGAAAAAGGCAGCGAAGGGTTAACTGGGTGGAGGTGGCAGCGGCGAGCCTAGATGCAGGGGGTGGCAAGTTTGGTCTTCGCCCCCAGTGGCGGAAGCCCGCAGGATGCCACTGTCTCAAAGGCATCTATTCTGTTGCACTCAGCTTTCCTTATGGTCCAGCTCTCACAACCATACATTACCACCAGGAATACCATTGCTTTGACTATGTAAATTTTTGTTTGCAAGGTGATATCTATACTTTTCACTATGCTCCTCAGGTTTCTCATAGCTTGGCTCCAAAGAATCAGTCACCTTTTTATTTCATGGCTACAATCTCCATCTGCAGTGATCTTGGATCCTAAGAAAGTAAAATCTGTCACTGCTTCTACTTCTTCCCCATCTATTTTCCAGGGACAGATAGGGCCTGTTGCCATTATCTTTGTTTTCTTGATATTGAGTCTCAGGCCAGCTTTTGCACTCTCTTCTTTCAACCTAAGCAGGAGCTTCTTTAGGTCTTCCTCACATTCTGCCATTTGGGTAGTATCATCTGCATATCTCAAATTGTTTATGTTTCTCCCAGAAATTTTTATCCCAACATGTGATTTGTCCACCCCTGCATTGTACATTATGTGCTCTGTATATAAGTTGAATAAGCAGGGTGACAAAATTCAGCTTTGTCTTACTCCTTTTCCTATTCCAAACCACTCTGTCATTCCATATTCTGTCCTAACTGTTGCTTCTTGACTTGTGTACAGGTTTCTCATGAGGCATATAAGATGTTTTTGTATTCCCATCTCTTTAATTTCTTGGCACATTTTGTTGTGATCCACACCGTCAAAGGCCTTGGTGTAGTCAATGAAACAGAAATAGACTTGTTTCTGATATTCCTTTGTTTTCTCCATGATCCAACGTACGTTGGCAATGTGGTCTCTAGTTCCCCTGCCTCTTCAGAAACCAGCCTGCACTTCTGGTAATTCTCTACCCACGTGTTACTGAAGTCTATCCAGTATTATCTTGAGCATCACCTTGCTAACATGTGGGATGAGCGCAATTGTTCGATAATTTGAGCATTCTTTGACATTGCCTTTCTTTGGAATTGCAACATATACCAATCTTTTCCAATCCTGTGGCCATTGTGTGTTTTCCAAATCTGCTGGCATATAGAATGCAATAATTTGATTCAATCATCTTTTAGGGCTTTGAAAAATTCAGCTGGGGTACCATCATCTCCACTGGCTTTGTTGTTTGCAGTGATTTTTAGGGTCTTTCTGACCACTCTCTAGGATGTCTGGCTCAAGTTCAGTGTTCTCATCATTGTGATTATCAGGGGTGTTGAGGGCCTTTTTGTAGAGTTCCTCTGTGTACTCTTGCCATCTTTTCTTAATCTCTTCTGCATCAGCTAACTCTTTGCCATTTTTGCCCCTTATCATGGTCATTTTTGTTTTAACCGGTCCCTTGATTTCCCCAATTTTTTTAAAAAAAATATCTCTAGTCCTACCCCTTATGTTGTTTTCCTCTATTTCTTTTGCACTTTTCATTTAGGAAGTTTTCCTTACCTCTCCTTGCTTTTCTTTGAAAGTCTGTATTCAATTGATTGAAAGTCTGTATTCAATTGATTGATTTTTTCCCTTTCTCCCTTGCCTTTTGCATTCCTTCTTTCCTATGTTATTTTATGAGCCTCATCAGACAACCACTTTGCTTTCTTACACTACTGCATTATATTCTCACCAGTCTTCATGGCTGATCACCATGATGATCACAAGTATTCAGATTTGGATATGGCAGAAGAAGAAGAAGAACTGGTGGGACATTATTGTTGTTGTTGTTGTTGTTGTTGTTGTTGTTGTTGTTGTTGTTGTTGTTGTTGTTGTTGTTGTTGTTGTTGTTGTTGTTGTTGTTATTAAATTAGATTTATATGCCCCTCTACTCACCTCACTGAGGCAACTCAGAGGGGCTCACATAACATAAACAACATATACAGTATCACAATCTCAAATCTAAATACAGCATAATATAAAAATATAACAACAGATGCAGCACAGATAATACAATCAATAAATTTTACATAAAAAGAAAAAACAATACAATAAAATACAGTGTAAAAATACAATACAGTCAAGAGAGACAGCAAGGTCTTTATGGCTGGGCTAGCTGGTCCACACAGCTGGCCCTCATTCCCCCTCTCCAACAGGCAGGGAGAGTTCTGTGATGTTCCTGGGGTGGTCATGAAGGCAGCAAGAGCAGTAGCAGCAAGGTCTTTATGGCTGGGCTAGCTGGTCCACACAGTTGGCCCTCATTCCCCCTCTCCAACAGGCAGAGAGAGTTCTGTGATGTTCCTGGGGTGATCATGAAGGCAGCAAGAGCAGTAGCAGCAAGGTCTTTATGGCTGGGCTAGCTGGTCCATACAGTTGGCCCTCATTCCCCCTCTCCAATAGGCAGGTAGAGTTCTGTGATGTTCCTGGGGTGGTCATGACGGCCACCTTTCAGGGCATTCTTTCAGGACTCTGAGCATTTAGACCTGGAAGGTCAGAAGGCTCAAGAAAAGGCCTCTGAGGAAAATCATAATAATAACCAGGCAGATATTTAGGCAGTTGTGTGGTTACAAATGTTGAAACCTTGACTTTAAAAATCAGATCAAATTAGTGCGCACCATGCCTCCAGTTAAAAATCAGAGTTGGAAAACAGCACAGCCATAGAATTTTAGAAACTGAATTTCCCCAAACTGACTTTTTCCATCTCTAATTAAAATTTGTTCTTAGTGATTTCCAGGATAATTTGGTACCTGTCTATTGAAAAGAAAGCTTCAACTGAGTTCAATGGGGCTTATTCTTACTAATTACATCACAGCAGGCCTAAAACTAACAATGTAATCCTATGAACAGAAGAAGGACATATTTCCAGATCAGAGCAGTGGATGAGGCTTGTTTTAATTACTGTTGGGGATTTGGTACCATTCCCTACTTGAACTATGGGCCATGACTGCTAACAGTGATCCTAGCTTTTCAAGTGCTCTTATTATGTGGTTAAATTGTCTATATATGTGGGAACTACCAGGCTAAGGGTTTCAAAGGTACAACATTGGGGGGGGGGGAAGTGTCCCTCTGGACAGTCTCTGCATGTGTGAGTGGGGAAAGGGGGCACTTCTATGTTTTGGAGGCCCACCCTTTCTCTGGCTTCCCACACACTTCCATATTAATCACTATAAGGTACAGATAGTTTTTGGAGTTTAAAATAGCCATTGGGCCTTAAGAGTCTGCCCAGCTCCATCTATCGATTATAGCAGCTCTTGTCTGCTGAATATGTTCTTATCCAAATAATTATGGTTTTGATAAAAAAATTCTGTTGGATGCAATGTGGTTTTTTGAAAGAATTGCTTGACAACTAATTTGGTTGCTAAATTATTGTTCATGGAATTCCTCAGACACCTGTAGTGCATGATGAATTGTGGGAGATAAAATAAAATAAGAACTCCACATACAGAACATCTTTACTCAAGAGTAAGTCAGGAATAGATCTAGATACAGAACTAGAGCTGTAGTTAATTATTATAACATTATTATTGATACCATCTTTTTTATGAAAAACAATAACTTCAGACATGACAAAAATAATGTACATTAAGACCAAATTCTGCTGTTTAGAAAACATTATCACACCTCTTTCAAGTACAGCCTCCCATCAGAGTCGTAATGATTTCTTGGGACTAAGCCAGTGGCCATCATGTAAACAAATCTGGATCATTTTTAATCTTAAAGGATTTTTAGACTTTAGAACACAATTTGCGAAGCAGTTGATGATATTAGAAACATTCTGCAAGTCAAAAACTAGGTGAAGAAGATATGGCTGGAATGGTATTGATCAGCCATTCACAACCTATGGCCCACCGGCCAGATTCAGCCCCTGATGCCAATTCATCTGACCCCTGACACCCTCACAACTCCCAGAAGTGGAAGTAAAATGTGTTCTGTACATGCATGGCACGTGTTTTACTTCTGCTTCTGGGTGGGAGGAACCACATGATCAGCCCGATCAGCTGCCCAGGAGGTGTGGTCAGGCCCACAGCCTGAAAACGTTGAGAATTGCTGGTGTTGATAATTCCTTGTTATCTGTTAACTTGAAATCACATTTCAATTTAATCAAAGTAGAGGTCTTAAGAACATGTGGAATATGATAAAATGTTGTGATCTCCATTCTAATTTACTTAAATTGGTATAGCAAATGATTAGATTTTTCTGTCAATTTCTTTTTTAAAAAAAGAAATATTTGTGTTTAAGTTATGGTTTAGAATTGTCCCTAAATGTGGCAGTGGAATTTTCATTTTAATTACAACTCGTAGTGCAGCTGTTCTATGTTTTCTATCTTCTCATAGTTGATAGGGCATCTAATTAGCACTTTATAGCATTTTGTGGTCAATCATAAAATGTTATAAAGAAGAGAATACTGTTTAGGAAAGACAAACTGTGCAATTCTCATTCTTTTCTTTTAAAAAATTTACAAACAATTTTATAAGTGACATTTCCTCTGTACTAATGATGAAAAAAACCCATCATGATTAATTTTTTTAAGTAGTCTGGTGCCATTAGATGTCTTCCTGATTGCTGGCTCTATTAAAAACTTCTTAAAGTAACAGATAGATTTAATTCCTGAAGCAAAAGAAATATTACTACATTATAAGTATTTCCCATATTTCTTATATTGGTGTGTACCTAGAAGGAACAAAAAGAAAATCCAAGGGAAAAAAGCAAAATCTCTTGTATTGCAAGTTTTAAATGTACCAAGCTAAGGTTTACTTAATTAGAACCTTCAGGCAATAAAGGAAGCCTTTTTTTAAATTCTGTGAATCTTAATATGCTAAATAATGCAAAGCTTCAACTCTTCAAGCATGAGACGCACATCTGGTGGTTTAACATTTAAATTATATATAGAGAGAAAATCCCTTCCATTTCTTTGGTAATTTTCTTGAAGAAAAGAAAGAGAAATGTATTACAATTACATTTAATTTCATTTTAGGTTTTCATCATGTTTAATTGTGCACCATTTTGTGAGTGTGTGTGGGGAAGCATTTCTTTATTTTATTTATGATGCCTCTTTTTCTCTTCTCCTGTATTTTTAAATTGATCTTTAATTTAAGCAGCTCCTCACTGTTTATGGCTGCTGAAGAATTACATTGAGTTCTATCAGGAAATCTATCTGGAGTTAAAAGTAATGAGCTCAGTGATACAAAAAATAAAGGAAAGAGTACAAGCTCAAAAAAAAGTAACTAAAATAAAAACTCACAAATTAAAGCAGAGCAATCTAAAGGAAATTATTAAACAACAGTGGTCAATTTGTGCTCATCTTTAAATTTTCACTTAGGTAAACCAGTCCTATTGCTTCCTCCTTTTATAGCTTCCAATATGCAGCATTGGCCAAATTCTGTAACACTGGAGATGTAGGAATATGCATCGGTTCTATTTTTTAAATTAAGATTGGGGGGGAGGGGTCCTTTAAAAATGTCGGCAAAATGATATAAGTGAAGCTAAACACAGCTTTTGCTGCCTTTCACTCCCATCGGTTGTTAAATAATAATAATAATAATAATAATAATAATAATAATAATAATAATAATAATAATAATAATAATAATAATAATAATAATAATAATATACTCTCTGAAATTATTCTGAGTTGAAAGGATTTTTGCAGAAGAAACTCCGCTCAGGGAATGCCCAAAAGAGGTTCTTTTCATGTCCCCAAAAGCTGGGACAGAGACGGGCACTCAATCTGCTCATCCAGTACCGGGGTCTTGATTTTCCAGCCTTCCAGATAACAAAGCAAGCTTCTTAACCACTGAGCCACCACAGTGGCTACAATGCGTTTTGAACAGCAATACATTCTCAGCTTCTAAGCCAAGATGGAAATAAAGTACAGCAATCTCCCAAACAGAAGTGTCCCGTTCAAGCATCCACCTGTTGATTTGTTGTTTTGTGTAGGAGCCTACCAATGTCTTAAGCCCACATCTTCGCAGGGCATTCCTAGAGTACCTTCAGTGATTCAGGCATAACTAGAGACAAAGAAATGCCCCTTTCTATTTTAACATCTCAGTCAGCCTTGGAGTGTCTCAGAAAGTATTTTCTTCATTGGAACCTATCAGTGCCTTTACGACCTCATAACTGAATTATGCCTCAGTTATGGAGTACATTTCCCAGAGAGGTCCACCTGGTACAAGAAACTATGTTGCCTCAGGGTGGAGTGTTGAATGGTGCTTCTTATGCGGGTCAATGTAAAGTGGTGAAAGGCAGGTCAAGTTATTTCAGTGGAAAACAAAACAAAATGCACATTTACTTTGTCCTTCTGATAAATTTATGATAGATAGATGGAGGTAGGTAGGTAGGTAGGTAGGTAGGTAGGTAGGTAGGTAGGTAGGTAGGTAGGTAGGTAGGTAAGTAAGTAAGTAAGTAAGTAAGTAAGTAAGTAAGTAAGTAAGTAAGTAAGTAAGTAAGTAAGTAAGTAAGTAAGTAAGTAAGAAAGAAAGAAAGAAAGAAAGAAAGAAAGAAAGAAAGAAAGAAAGAAAGAAAGAAAGAAAGAAAGAAAGAAAGATTCTATTACCATTTGTTATCCACAAGAGGCAGTCTCATCCTACTTAATGGTAGGATAGTTCCCGCTTGGCATCTGTTTTGATGTCATTTCCCCATAAACTGGTTAATTTCTTTTACGTTTTTCTCTATAATATTGTTTAACTTTTTAAAAAGGCAATGCTGCTTCTTGTTGTGCTATGCAGCCTAGATCTGTCTCTATGGAGAAACAAATATCTGCCATGGTAGAACTTCCTTTTTCTATCTTAGGCAGATAGTCCAGTTCTGCCCATTCCTTGACACACTCACAAAATTGGTTCATGCATTGGTAAACTTGAGAATTGTAATGCACTCTATGCAGGGTTACTTCTGAAGATAATCTGGAAGCTGCAACAACTCATTTGGAGGTGGGGATCCATAACTCAGATCAGATTTCTCCTATATTGGCTAGGTTTCAATGGTTACCTATAAGCTTCAGGGCCCAGTTCAAGGTTTTGGTACTAACTTATGAAATCCTAAATGGTTTAGGACTGTGATGGCTAACCTTGGCACTCCAAGTGTTCTTGGAGTTCAATTTTATTTGTTTGATTGTGAGACTCAGTCTGGGAGATTTATAAGGAAGTTCATAATATATGGAGCAAAATATTCTTTCAGGCTGAAGATATAAAATGAAAATTATTCAAAGCTTGCTTTTGTGACTACTTAAGCAAATGTTTTCTGAGACATTCTTCTAATGGCATTTTAAAAATTTCTTTGCTTAGGAAATGACCCGTACAAACACAACTCTGGTTTTTCGGATAAGTATTGTGATATGGTCCCAGTGAAAGAAATCCATGGAAGATATTTCAAAGTAAGGAATAAATCATACACGTTTAGAAAAATATACTGTCCATGTCTTTTATTACAGAAAAGGGTTCAACGAGCACTCTTTCTGATGGAGTATTTTCTACATCTGGCAAGGTGGGAGGAAAACAGCTGAAATTTTGTGAACTCAACAATGCCAATAAAATATTTCATGGCTAAATGAGCACGTCTCCCTGCAGTAACAAAGACTTTGGCTAAACAAACCTCTTTGCAATTCACCTGCCAACCTTTGAAGAACAAATTGAATAGTTATTTTCTTAGCTACTTTTGCTATTTTTAAGGTTTATTGGTCCTTCTCACTTCAGTTTATATACTTGTTTCCTTCTGCTTGGGATCTGAACGTCAAGACAGGACAGAAGACCAATCAGTGTTTTTCTAGAAAAAGACTAAACCATTAAGAACCCAGTCTGTGATGTTAATATCTCAACCCAAGGACAAGGATGTTCATTTTCAAAACACTGCCTTCTATTCATCACAGGAATGATTGCACCTATCCTGCCTAATTGCTAAGCCAACTATGTCTAACATAATCAGACATTGCTTTTCAATGTGTCTTCTGACACTTATTTTGCTTTTAGATGGAATTTTTCAAGGATCCATTGAAGGGAGGAACATCTTCATTTATAAGCAGTTCTCAACATAAGGTGGTCTAAGCCAGTTTGCCATTCTACCCTGCTTCTAGTAAGGACTGTGGTGGCTCAAGTGGCTAAGATGCTGAACTTGACAACTGGAAAGTTGGCAGGTCAGCAGTTCGAGAGCCAAGTACTGCATGATGGAATGAGCTCTCATCTCTCTCCCAGCTCCTGCCAACCTAGCAGTTTGAAAACAAGAAATTGCAAGTAGATAACTAGGGATCACTTTGGTGGAAAGGTAAACAATGTTCTGTGCACTCTGGTGTTTATCCATGCCTGCCACATATCCATGGAAATGTCTGCAGATGCAGATAGCATTGGTTTTTTGGCTGTAAACAGAGATGAGCACTGGACCCTAGAGTCGGTTACAACTGGCTTTTGAGCAAGGGCGACTTACCTTACCTGCTGCTAGTAAGACATATGATTTTGTGATGGCATCAGCCAGACATAATAACTATGTGGTTATAGTAATGAACCCATGTTAGGCAAGAGCCTATCAAAAAACTCCTTTCATGGAAATGGCATATCAGAAAACAAAATAAACAAAACAAAATAAAAATAAAATAAAAATACTGTAGCATTTTCATGGAAAGGACTTCATGGAAAGCATGCTTTAGTCCAGGCTTCCTCAAACGTGTCCCTCCAGCTGTTCTTGAACTTCAGTTCCCAGAAGCCCTGATCAGCCGGAGTGCTTACTAGAGCTTCCGGAAATTGAAGTTCAAGAACAGTTGGAGGGCCAAGCCTGCTTTAATCCATGGTTCCCCATGTTTGGGTTTTGAACTTCAATTCCCAGAAGCCCAAGTCAGCACATTGGGTTGGGGAACCTTGCTTTAGTCTCTAGTCTAGACTCTACAGCAGTGTTTCTCAACTTTTTCAGGTTGCAGGTCTGACCACACCTCCTGGACACCTGATCAGGCCGGTCATGTGGTTTCTCCCACCTGGAAGCAGAAGTAAAACATGTGCTGCACATGTGCAGAATGCATTTAGCAGCATTCTGCACACGGGCAAGGCACGTCTTACTTCCGCTTCCGGAAGAGGCGAGTGGGCCAGGGGCCGGATGAATTGCCATCAGGGGCCAGGTCTGGCCCATGGGCTGAGGTTGCAAATGCCTGCTGTACAGTACTGATAAAGTACCATTTCAAATGGAGACTAGGCCTTTCCACATCTGCCAACTTTTTTAATGCCAACAGGCAAAGTTATTTCTGGGAAAACTTTGGAAGCATATTTTTATTTATTTATTTTATTTTCACATTTGTATACCTCCCTATTCACAAATGACTCAGGGTGGTTTCACAACAATAACAAATCACTAAAAGAACCCCATATTAAAATTCATCCATGGCCATAAAACCCCATAAAATTTAGATTAAAAGAATTTAAAAGAGTTAAAAATCAACACATTAAAACCAAGATTAAAAAGATTAAAATTACACTAAGGGGTGGATCAGATCAGCCAACAGGCTGGGGTCATCGAATGCCCAGGGCCCCATACCTACCCTGCCAGCCATGTTTTCATCCCCTTCCTAAAGGGCAGCAACTCTGTCTGGAGACGCAATTCTGTGAGTAGGAGGTTCCAAAGGGCTGGAGCGGACACAAAGAAGGTTCTCCTACTAGTGCTAGAGAGATGTGCCTCTCTAGCTGATGGCACTATAAGGGCACCTCTCTGGTCCACTCTAGTGGGATGGATAGATTTTCTTGGGGTGACACGATCTCTAAGGTATCCTGGCCCACTACCATATAGGGCTTTAAAGGTGATCACCAGCACCTTGAATTGCACCTGGAGGCACCCTGGCAACCAGTGCAGCTCCCAAAGTAGCGGTGATCCATGAGCATAACACCCACAACCCATAAGTACCTGGGCAGCCGCATTTTGGACCAGTTGCAGCCTCCAAATGGTCATCAAGGGCAGCCCCATATAGAGCGCATTATAGTAATCAAGTCTGGAGGTGACCAGAGCATGTGTGATCATGAGCAAGGAGTCCCAGTCTAGGAGGTGAATGAACCGAAGTTGACCAAAAGCCCTCCTGGCCACGGCTGCCACCTGCTCCTCGAGCAGTAGATGTGAGTCCAGGAGGACCCCCAGATTATGCACTGGGTCTGTTTGGGGCAAAGAAGCCCCATCCAGAACCAAAATATGGTAGCTCCCAAGTTAATACAGAACCCCTGACCCACAACCACTCAGTTTTGTCAGATTTCAGTTGTAGCCCATTGTCCCCCATCTAGATCCTAACAGCCTCCAGGCACCTGGAAAAGACTTCCACTGCATCGCTAGTATTGCTGCTAGTGTGCTGTACAGTATTTTTTAAACCTTTAACTTTTTTACATATTGTCCTTATTTTAGTTGATGTTTCTTTAAACTGTTTTAACCCTATTGTATCCTTATATTATTAGCTTATTCAAATGTTTATTTAATAGCAATTTATTTGCACTTGTTTGATTTTTATTTAAAATTATGTTGGGCACTGCTATGGATCCCAGGTCTGGAAAAGAGATGGGGTATGGATAAAGCAATACTAGTTTTCTCTGACTCATGCAGTATTATTATTATTATTATTATTATTATTATTATTATTATTATTATTATTATTATTATTATTATTATTATTATTATTATTATTATTATTATTATTATTATTATTATTATTATTATTATTAATTCAATTTATATGCCGCCCTACTCGGTGCAACCGAGTATTGTCTTTTTCTATTACTAACCTCCCCTCCCCAAAACCAAAAATCTCCTTGCTCAACAAAAGTATAACTAGTTAACATTTGGAGAAGCACCATTGTACTGATCTATTTATGCCTCAACTTCATCACTGTTGTTTTTATTCTTCTGATGTTTTGTTGGCCTTAAAAGCAAAGGAATGGTGTCTTATTTGATGTTATTCAGAGCATTGTGCTACATGTAATTAAGTTATTAACATCTTGTTATTAAAGGGCACAAAGACTTTATGTCTATGCAATCTTTGTGAGAAAGTAAATACTTCCTGGAAACACACCCTCAAGACTTTGACTTAAAATCTGGTTGAGTCATATGCATGATCAAACATAACCCAGTAGAGTTCACTTATATTCCACTTTAATACTTACTGGTTTTTGTTTTGTACCTTGAACAATGCTGCCATTCTAATTCATGCACAACTAATGCATAGTGTGTCAGGAACTTTGCACAGAAAATCAAGCTTCAAATCTCAAATTTGTGGTCCAGCATTCATATAACTCTCCAAATTGCATGGGAACCTCAGGCATGCAAAGGAAAGAGATTCCAAATGTCTGCTTTCATTTGTTGGGAAATCAAGGTTCATTGTTGCTATAATCAGCGATTTGGTCAAATTTAGCTTACCTACAAACCAAGGTAAGAATTTGGTTTGTGGAGACAGACTGAAAATAATTTTATAAATTATGTACAAACTCAAGTGTACATTGCAGCATTACACTGCCACATCCTTTCCAGGAGAATGTCCTAAAATGAAGTTTAAGAAGGACAAGCTGCAAAAGACAGATGTTTCCTCCTCAACCCCACTTAAATTGACCATGATGCAATGCCCATTTTGTGTGCATTGAAGCTGTACAAAAGAGTCCAAAGTGTCAATTTGACTCCAGGTGTGAACATTGTATAAGATTTGCTGTAAAGTTAAGTTTCCATGTGATAAGGTCGAAACAGTCAGGATCTAATTCTCTCTTGGGGTGTTTTTGGAAGTGAAGCACTGATGGATTGGGCATGCTTACAAAGACCAGGATGAAAGTGTCTGGGTCAATGTTAACTCAACTTCTTTGGTAGTTGCCAATTAAAACTTCAACATTGAATTGTGAAGTTGACTGGATTGCTTTGAGTATATACTGTTATTCACAAAAGAAGCAATCAAAACAGGAATTGTAAAATCTCCAGCAGATTGGTTTGGCTACTTCTTGTTCTTTTTAAATTCCCCCTATTTTAGCTGAATCAGAATTGTCCTGGAATTGGACGAGAAGCTGATGAAACAGTTTTGCGTTGTATGTCATATATGGAGGAGTTGGAGAAACACAGAATCTCTGTATGGTGAGCTGAACATTTTTTTCAGAGTTCTGTTTATTCGTATAGTCATGGAAAATGTGTTAGGGAGGGTAAAAATAGAGGCAACGCTATCTAAGAAAATATGACAGTTGAAACAAGCGGTGATTTAATACCAGAATAGTTAATAGTTTCTAGAATCAGAAAATACTGACAAGTTCTCACACACCTACTTCACACCCAGCTGTTCTGTCCTGCACCAATTTACATTCAAGTTCACCCTTGCTCAAAAGCCAGTCGTATCCGACTCTAGGGTTCAGTGCTCATCTCTGTTTACAGCCAAAGAGTCTACGTCTGCAGATGTTTCCATGGTCATGTGGCATGGATGACTAGATGCTGGAGCACATGGAATGCTGTTACCTTTCCCACTGAAGTTATACCTGTTTATCTACTTGCAATTTCTTGCCTTTGAACTGCTAGGTTGACAGCAACTGGGACAGAGACGGGAGCTCATTGTCTCAAACTGCTGACTTGCCAACCTTCCGGTCACTAAGTTCAGCATCTTAACCACTAAGCCACCACACTCCCTGATGTATGTTCAAAGCTGTGTATTAATAATGAGATCAGCACATCAGTGCTTCCTATGCCATTTCCCTCACTTTGGGTCTCTCAAATATGGTCTACACTACTGTCTTTATCATCCTTGACTATTGGCCATGTTTGCTGTGGCTGATGGGAGTTGTGGACTAAAACATCTGAAAAGACCTCTGCTATGGAAGGCTGCTAATCTTTCTGTTATTTATTTCTTTGCTCCCCAACGTCTTTTTGAGTTATCTCTGAATAGCTGTTCCTTTCTCTGATCCTAGATTTTTCTCTATTAGACTTCATTCCTTTAAAAAAATATATTATGTTAGATGATTAGGGAGAAAAAAAGAATTAATGGGTCTTTAGGTCTAGGGGCTTTTTAGGTTTCCATAAACATCAGAGATTCAAATACTCTGAGATGTAATCTGAGTAATTTCCTTGATCTTTTACTGGAGCTGGTAAATCATTTATTGGGGTAGCCTTTTTTTTAACAAAATCCTGCCTTTAAAAGACCCCATAAAGTCTATTTATCATAAAATACTCTACTGCTAGCCATCTTCAAAGTTATATATGTACTGCATTAATTATCAGCTATAAGTTGCCTTGAAAATAATTTGGGCTTTTTCAGTATCCTGGCGCCCCTTTATTTATCCCTTATAAAAAATATTGGAATACAGGAGCCAAGGAGAACTTGTGAGTGTGTTTTAAGATAGGCCTGTCCTTTCTCTCTCTCAATCTCTATGGTAACAGATACAAGAAACACTACCCGTATTTATTTCCAGAGTAGGCCCACGCAATTCCATTATCCATAATTCACTGTCATAATGAATAGATGCCCATATAGACAAGGCCCTAATACTTAGTAAAAAGAGTGACCATACAAAAACTACTTCTCTGATGGGAAATATGAATGCAGATTGTTACAGGGAATTGTATGTGATAGTTGCACCGTGTTGTGTATATCGAGCCAGAGAGAAAGAGAACTCAGCAGCTTATGTGGTTAGCTTCATGGGGCTTTCACTCCTCTTTTTTTTGTTTGTTTGTTAGAAAAACCAAAAGTGTATCTGCAGGAAATTTTCATGAATGGGGGCAAATTTATTAAAATATGTTTAAGATTCTGCAAGTGAAGCAACTTCCCTTTGTTTGTGAGGACATCTATAAGGAAAGGCATAATATAATAGTTGTAACACTATTGATTTATGTACTAATTTTACTACTCCTTAACTCTGAGCAGAAATGCTCCTTTTTAAACACTTCATTGTAACTTTTGGCTCTTGATATATTTTAAGTACCCTCACTTTAATTTCTGTTCCCTTTGCTGTTCTATGCTGGTCTTGGACCATAATAATGATTTGTTTTGGTTTGGCATAATATGTTGTTCAAATGTTCACATTAAATGATGGATTGATCAATTATGAATTTATAAGGAAAAGAGAATGGGACATTAGAATTCTGAAAAAGCCTAAATTATAGCACAGTATTATAAATTTGATGTTGGTGAAATTTTGCATTGTTACTCAAAAGGCATAATGTTTGGAGGGAAATTGCTACAAATTAAAAAATCTCTGTAGGTATTGCCCGGTGCATACTAAGTCACATTACCTGGGGTACAATGGATGATGCCTTTACAGCATTCGTATACTTTTTGTATGACAACCCAACAAGATTCCAGCCAATAGATTACCCACAGATGGAATGGATCCTACAGTGCTTGGCACAGTATAAAACTATTTTTAATATCAATAAATAATAATGGTGATTTAAATTATGATTTATGGCAACTGTTTCTAGGGTTTTTCCCCCTGCAGTGCAACATATTGTGAAATGATTTACTGTTACCTTTTTTGGGGTGGTAGTGGTGCACCCTGGGACTGTGTGGCTTGTCAAAGTCTACACAGGCTAGCTCTTCTCTCTGGAGGCATAATGGGAAATCAGTTCCAAACCTCTAGCCCAGGAGTTCTCAACCTTTTTAAACTGGGGGCTGAGTCATGTTCCTTTAGACTGCTTCATGAGCCAGACAGCCATTTTGCCCTTCCTCTACCACAGTGGTGCCCAAACTAAGGCTCGGGCCGGGTGCGGCCTCCGACACCAATTTATCCGGCCCACGAAGCCCTCGTTGCTCCTGGAAGCGAATGTAAAATGTGCCCATATGGGTGCATTTTACTTCCAGAAGCAACAAGGGCTTCATGGGCCGGATGAATTGGCATTGGGGGCCACACCCGGCCCCCGGGCCTTAGTAACCAGCTCCCTGAAGCACATGATCGGCCCATGGCCCAAAAGGTTTGGGCACCCCGCTCTACCAAATGGTATTTCCTGGTGTGTTGGAGGCTGTGTGTGTCTGTGTCTGTGTCTGTGTCTACATGAAATGGTGTTGTGGCCCGCATCTGGCCCATGGACCCACAGGTTGAGAATCCCTGCTCTAGTTATACTGGATGATTCCTAACTCAGAACTATCCAGCCCTGCTAAATAATAAACAAAACAGCAAGATACAAAAATGATTCAGTTGCACCTGCTTTCCTGAGTGGGCAAATAAATGTTAGGAATTTAGGTGAAGCAAGAGTTAATAAATTAAGCACGGCAGCACAGCACCATTGTTTTAGTAAAAACAATAAACTTCTCTTTTTTAATAACACACAAGTGATTTGAGGTTGAAATAAATGCAGATGCTTCTTTGCACAGTCTATTCCCTGTTGTGCTTCCTTAAACACCTTCACATATGGTTTGCCTCATTCCTGTGAAACTGCTTGTTGTTTATGTCAGACAAACAAAACAGATTGATTTTACACTGAGTAAGTAAGGAGCAGAATGAATTATCCGTTGGAAGCAAATCATTGTCTGGTAGTCAGAATATTTGAAATTAATGTTGACTGCTTGGTAAAAATTTCTTGTGATTCACCCTGAGCTTTGTTTTACATTTTATTTCAAGTGGATGAGATATTTTTTTAAAAAAAGTTTCAATAACCAGCATTCCATTAGCTGCACTTGCCAGCCAAAACCAATTGTAAATTCCAGTAGTTAATTGCTTCCAATTAAAAGTCTGCATAATTTGCATACTGCAGATACTGGCAGCAATTCACCATCAAAATTTACACCAATTCCTTTAATATTGATCTAAAAATGTCTTAGGATTCCAACCTGTGTTTCAGTTTATTTTATTTATTTATTTATTTAATCAGACTTATATGCCGCCTGCCTCAAAGAGACCCTGGGCAGCTAACAAAGATTTAAAAAGAGACATAAAACACAATATAAAATACAGTTTAAAATTAATATTGAAATATTAAAACTAAGCAAAGTTAAAAGATTTAAAAATTCATACATTGAGAGAGGGAGGGGTCAGATGAGCCAACAAGCCGAAGCAACTGTCTGACCCAAACCCCAAACCTGTCCCACCAGCCAGGTATTAACACCCTTCCTAAAGGGCAGCAACTCCGACTGGAGACGTAGCTCACTTGGCAGGAAGTTCCATAGGGCCGGAGCAGACACAGAGAAGGCCCTCTTCCTAGTACTAGAAAAGTGCACCTTTCTAGCCGATGGTACAACCAGAGATCCTCTCCGGTCTGCTCTGGTGGGACGGACAGATGTTCTTAGGGCAATGTGGTCTCTTAATTATCTTCAAAATAGTTCTCTTCAAAATAGTTGTTACCATTTCTCCAGTTATAATAATAATTTTATGTTAGAAATTATTCTGGGATGAAAGGATTTTTTTCTGGAGAAACTCCACTCAGGTGACACCCGAATGAGGCTCCTTTCATGTCCCCAAGAGCTGGGAGAGAGACAGGCGGTCAATCCGTCACGAACTGCCAACTTGTCAGCCTTCCAGCTAACAAGGCGAGCTTTTTAACCACTGAGCCACTGCAGCCCTTATTATTCCAGTTGTCCAGTGATAAGAATAAGTTCTGACTTATAGGTGACACTTTCCAGGTTTTTCTAGGTAGAACATAGTCAGTTGTGGTTTACCATTAGATTCTTTTGAATAGGCTTGGGACTGTGCTGCTTTCCTATGACTATATAGGCTTCCTCTTCTCCTAGGAGGTGAAGTCGGCATTTAAACTACTAACCTTTGGCTTCAAAACCAGATATAGAAACCACTGAGTATCCAACCAGTACAATTGCCCTAATCATGTATAAAACCACATTAATGAAAATAAACCACCCAATTTCCTTTTGGTCTCTTAGAAACTTCCTGTTATTTCTACTACTCAGTAACAAATCTTTTCTTTGTAACAACTGTACTCCCTTGCTTCCTGTCTCTGCATGTATAGTAATGTATACATAGGCTACAGGTAAGTGTGAGTGTAACACTGTCAGGTTCTATCTGTCTGACTGAATAATGAGCACTGCAGACAGAAACTTCACAAAATATTTTTTTCTATACATATTTATCTAACAAACCACAACAATAGTTATATAACAAAATCTAATGCTACAATTCATTCTTTTCATCAGTACAAAAGTGGGAGTTGCTTGAAGAATGTTTCTTAGAAACTAAATAAAAACAAAGACCAAATTATATTATCGACTAAAGGAAGACAGTCAAAATATGGAGAAATTGGTTCTGTGTGTACATCTCTTCTCCTCTCTTTGCTTCCTCTTTTACCCCTTTGAGTGTTGAGAAAAATATAAGGTTCTTGCTGTGGCACTTTTAGCAGCCTTCTCCTCCTTCTTCCTGTGCCATATCTGATTCTGAATACTGTATTGGCTATCCTCATGGCAATCAGCCATGAAAACTATCCTCCAAATATAATGCAGTGGCCTTTCATCTGCCTTCCACATCACAGCATGACACCTGTACCACTGATTCAGCTCTGCGAGTCACTTTCTGGTCCAGAGCCCTTTTGGCATGCAAAATCCTCCTCAGCCCCAGGCCAATATTGATGAAGCTGCTCCCCTCCATCAACATGGATTCAAGTGGGATTTAATCTACGTAGCGACCATCACCCTTCCCTGTGAATTTAGGCACCCAAGGCCGCTAGTCCTCAGGGTGGTCAGGTCAGTTAACCACCACCTGACACTCAGCATAGAGTCGCTGGCAGTATGGTCTACTCTATTACTATAGCAGGATTACCTGGCCAGACTAGCAACCTCCACCGGTGTTATTTGGTACTCTTATGATATGTCTTTGATGTTATCTCTCTACCTTCTTCTGGGTCTGCCTGGTGGTCTTTGTCCTTCTTCCCTTTTCACATATGCCTTGTGTAGTATGGAATTCCAAGTCATTCTCTCCAAATGAGCAAGCCATTTTATCTGTTGTCTCTTTATGTACAGTAAAACCTTGCATAAAGAGCACCTCACTTAGAGCTAACTCACTTAAAGAGCAGAATTTTCTCCAAATGGTTGCCTCCTAGAACAACTAAAAACCTGCTCAACAACTAAATCGTGATTTGCAATCCCCCTGTCAGAAGTCATGCTCAGTCACTTGCCATGGCGACAGTGGTGGCACTTTTTCCAAGTGTTTCACTCAAAGAGCAACTTGCTTAAAGAGCAATCCCATGGAACGCATTATGGTCTTTTTTTTTTTACATTGGTATCATCAATCAAATATTATTACCTCATTATAAACCAAAGTTTGAAACTTGAATTTACAAACTATATCTCCACATATCACCTCATAACCAATATATGTTGTTCTCTAACTCTACTATCATTTTAACTTCAAAACCACCCTTGTGATATATACATTGTCCGGGGATTTCTGTTTACTTATGTTTTCCAAAAGTCATTTTGCTCAGATACAGGGCGTATGCCTTTATTCTTAACCATTACATGTTCAATGAAAGGTTTCCAAATCCTCCAGAAATTATTGCCAGTTACTTTACCCTTTTTAAAATTTATCTCCCAGGTGAGCTTTTCATTAAGCGCCAAATCCCACATTTCCTTATACCATTCGCTTCTTTGTAATTTTTCATTGTTTTTCCAATTTCTTGCTATACATTGTCTGGCCGCCGATAACATTATCGCCATCAGTTCTTTATTGTCCTCACTCATTTTATATTTATCCACCTCAGTTAACAAGACTGTATTTGGCCCCAGTTCAACCTGCAAATCCAATATATTCTTAATTTCATCCTCAATTTTTCCCCAAAATTCCTTCAAAACTTCACAAGACCACCACATATGCTCATATGTACCTCTGGCTTTTTTACATCTCCAACATTTTTCACTCACATCTTTGTACATTAGGTGCAGCCTTACTGGGGTTCTATACCATCTCCATATTAATTTGTAATTATGTTCCTTCACTCTTACCGACATAGATCTCATAATACGTCTTTTCCACATTTCCCCCCATGTTTTCTCAGTAATTATTGTGTTCAGTTCCTGTTCCCAACTATCTTTCAATACTTGTTGAGCCTTCCCCCCTTTATTTAAAATC
The DNA here is from genome assembly GCA_030440675.1 of Furcifer pardalis. Classification (NCBI taxonomy): domain Eukaryota; kingdom Metazoa; phylum Chordata; class Lepidosauria; order Squamata; family Chamaeleonidae; genus Furcifer; species Furcifer pardalis. The sequence continues at coordinate 120,603,632 of CP126891.1, forward strand.
TTATATATTTGACTAACTATCCCCTTTAATCCTATGTCTCCTTTTCTTAGTTTGGCCAGCAATGTTTCAAATTCTGTAAGCTCCCTGTTTGAACCCATTTCCAAAAGAAATTTCTTGTTCCAATTATTCATCTGGAGGACTTTGAACCAATCCAACTCCAGTTGCCGATAAAGCTCCTTTCTCTTCTCTAGATCCCTACAAGTTTTGATCCAATCCTTCAACAAAGAGACCCCATTTTCTAATAAGATATCCTTAATCCTACCATCTATTTTCATCGGAAAATTATTAAAATCTTCTAATTCTGTAACCATTGAGATCCCTGGGATAAGATCCTTTCTTGCTTTATTCCATTCCTCTATTGTTGCTCTAATCATCTTGCCCTGAACTCTCATTTTTTTATCCTTGTCCCCACATAAAAAAAATGCCTTCCCTTTCGTAGAAAATTCATTTAATTCTAATTTTCCCCATATTGGCTCTTCCCTAATTAATAATTTGATAACATTTCGTAACTGAAAGGCTCTATAATACTTGCTAACATTCGGAATACCCAATCCCCCTTCTTTTTGCGATACATACCACAAGAACTTAGATATTCTAGCTCTTCGTTTCCCATTACAGAATCTATTTATAGTATTTTGATATTTTTCCAGTTCTTTATCTGTATGTTTTAATGGCAGGGCATCAAATAGGAAATTTAATTTAGGTAACAACATCATTTTACACATTGCAACCCTCCCAAACCACGATAAATTCAACTTATTGTACTGTATTTTTTTTTGTCTATCTCTTTCATTTGTTTTCCATAATTCAGTTCTTTAAGTTCCCCAATTTTTCTAGCAAGCATTACCCCTAAATATCTTAATTTATTCGGGATTTGAATGTTAAATTTTTGCTTTATTTCTTCTTCATCCTTCTTACTCCCATTAACTAAAATCATTTCAGATTTATCCCAGTTCACCCTTAATCCTGATATTTCCTCAAAGGTTTTCAGATGTTTATTAATCTTTGGAATTACTTTTATTGGATGTTTAGTTGTAATTAGTGTATCGTCGGCATATAGGCTTATTTTGTTCCCTTCAATTCCAACTATATCTTTATCTTGCCGAATTAGATTCACCAATAGTTCCATAGCCAATACAAATAGTGTAGGTGACAAAGGGCATCCCTGTCGAGTTCCAGCCTCCAATTTTATTTCTCCTGTATAACCGTCGTTGAATTTCACTATTGCTGTCCCCTGTTTATATAAATTCTTAATAACTTTTTGAAATTTGTCTCCAAATCCGTATAGTCTGATTACCTCATGTATTGTGTCCCATTGCAAGGAATCAAATGCTTTAAAAATGTCCAGGGCTAGAAAGCCTACTTTATCCTTTTGCTTTTCGGCTATGTCCAATAAGTCCACTACTCTCCTTGTAAGATCTGACATATACCTGCCCTTTACAAACCCTGTTTGATCATCTTTTATGTATTTGGCTATGAAACTATTTAACCTAGTCACCATTATTGTAGAGAAAATTTTAGCATCTTGATTAATCAAGGATATCGGCCTATATGATTCTATTTTCTGTAAGTCCTTACCCGGCTTAGGGATTAATGCAATAATAGATCTATTCCAGGATTCCGGTGTTGTTTCTCCCTCTAAAATCCCATTGAATAATTTATGTAGTCTCGGAACAATCCAAGGCTTGAAATCCTTATAAAATTCAGCAGAAAGCCCATCTTCTCCTGGTGCTTTATCCAATTTTAATTTCTTAATTACATCCTCAATTTCTTTTACCGATATTTGTTCCTCCATCCTATTTCTATGCTCTTCTGTTATTGATGATGTGTTATACTTTTTAAAGTAATCCTCCAATTTATCCAAATTTACCTGCTTCTTTGAGTATAGTTCTTTATAAAAACCCTCTATTATTTCTGCTTTCTCTTTCCTTTTATTACATCTCTTCCCCTTCTCATCAACCAGGACCCCTACCTGACCTTTACTCTTTTTATCCCTCGCTGCTTTTGCCAGTAACTTAGAATTTCTATTACTATACTCAAAATATTCTCTTTTTAAAAATATCAAATCTTTTTTTACCTTTTGCATATCCTGGGCTTCCAATTCTTTCTTTATTTTCTGTATCTGATATAATACCCTCTGATCTTTACCCTTTGTATATTCCCGGTATAGATGTTTTAATTGTGTTTCCATTTCCTGAGTTCTATTAGTGTTCCATTTCTTTTTCCAACTGCTTATTTTTATAGATTCTCCTCTAAAAATCGCTTTCATTGTATCCCATACCCCTCCAGAGCTGACCTCTTTGTTGTCGTTCCATATCCAGTATTCATCCCATTTCTCCATAATTTGTTTTTTCATGCTGTCCTCTTTATATAATTTTGGGTCATATCTCCAGACATATCTTTTCCTATCACCTTCATCCAGCTTTATATCTATGCTTATCTTAGCATGGTCTGATTCTCTAAACGTCCCTATTTTCATATCCTCTATGTTTTTCAATAAACCTTGTGTAACAAATATATAATCAATCCTTGAATACATATTATATACTTGAGAATAATAGGTGTAGTCCCTTTCCTGTCCTTTAATTTCCCTCCATACATCTTTCATATTCATTGATTTTGCCCAATCACTCAGTATATATATTTTTACTTCTCCTTTTAGTACTTGTAGTATCAATCTCAGAACTTAACAAGTTGAAATCCCCCCCAATAACCATATTCCTCGTTCCTTCATTGTTTAAGATTATTCTCAATTTTTCTAAAAATTCTTCCTGATTCGTATTTGGAGCATATATATTTACCAAAGTTATCTCTTCATCTTCAATCCTCCCCTTAATTATCAAATATCTCCCCTCTGGGTCAGCTATAGATTTTACCACACTAAAACCCAGTTTTTCAGAAATAAGGGTTGCAACACCTCTCGCTTTTGATGTCCCATAAGCCATTTCATAAATATCAACTCCTCTCACGAGTAATTTGTTAGTGTCTGCCGATTTTTGGTGAGTCTCCTGTAGAAAGATAACATCAGATTTAGATTTATTGAGCGCTATCTGCAACCTCCTCCTCTCCACGGCATTCCCTGTTCCTTTCACATTCCATGATAACAATCTTAAACTCTTAACCATCTATGTTTACTAATCTCTCCCCTCCTTTACATTCCTCCCCGGACGTGCTATCTCCATCCCCTACTAAAAATCCAAAAAAAAGTACAGATAATTGAAAACAATATAATAACGGAAAAAAGAATTGTGAGTTCTCACTACAGAAGAACTCGATAAAGTAAAATACTTGAAAAAAAATTACATAGTACTACAGCTACAAAAAAGAAAAAAGAAAACTTACCTACTCTTTCGTTTTCTGTTACCCTCCCCACACCTTGTTCCAAGATGTCACCTCTGTCACTCAAAGAGGGGAGGGGGGGGACCGGGAAAAAAAAGCATTATGTTCTTCTAAGGGCCCCCTCCTTCCACCATTATAATTCTATTTCTACAAAATACTTATTCAAAAAGCTCAGCACTCGATGTTCCTGACACATCCACTCCTCCCACTGCACCCTCCACCTCCCCCTCTTTATTCAAAACCGGGCCCATCGCCCCAACTGCATACAAATCAGTTCTCATAGTGATCCATTCTGGACTAGCCACCTTCATGAACCCAAGTTGAGTCAAGTACTCCAAGACATCTGTTCTATCATCCAAAATATGCCATCTTTTTTCATAAAAAAAATCTCAACTGTTGTGGAAATCTCCAATTATACTTAATCTCTTTTGAAGTCAAAAATTTCGTCACGGGTTTCATCATGTATTTCCATTTTCTTTCCTCCGGCGCTATGTCATTGTAGATTTCCACATCAGCCCCCTCAATCTTTAGAATGCCAGACCCCGCTTGTTTGATGTAAGCCATCACTTTTAACTTATCCGCCCAGTTTGCAAATTTAACCAAAACATTCCTTGGTGATCTCCTATCTCGCCTTCCCCCCACTCTGTACACAGCTCTGATGTCTTCTGCCACAAAATCTTTTCCCATTTTCAAAGAGTTCAGCCAATCCAATACTCTATCTCTAAGCTTGTCTGGCGTTCGTTCGGCCATTTTGCGTATCACAATGTTCTGTTTTCTCTGCCCCTCCTCCACCATCATCATCCTTTTCTCTTGAACAGATACTCTTGAGGCAATCACATGTTCTTGAATCAACAACTCATTCATAGAAATCTTTGCCTGCTCTAAGTCCTTCTGCATTGTACCAGTGATCACTTTGATTTTTTTTGTATTCTCAGCAACCTCTTTCTGCATATCAGTCAGAGTCCTGGCCAGGCTCTCATGTTGTAGCCTGGCCAGTTCTCTGTCCTTTTTCATTTCTTCACAATTATTTTCCACCATTTTATTCAGTTTTTGCATTGCAATCTGATTATCATTCCCATTTTTAACCAATTGTTGTAAAATAGCACACATATTGTCCATTCTTTCCGATAAGTCCACTGATCGTCCTCCAGCACCTGCTTGAGGATCCGTTGCTGCTGTTGTAGTCTCCATCGTTGGTGACGGTGTATGCCTTTCCTTGTCTTTTTGATCTTTCTCTTTTTTCTCTCTCCTCCCCTTTGGCCTGACTGTCTCCTCCCCTTCCTGCATAGCCTATCTGTATGATTTACAACTCAAATTTAAAGTCACCTTAATGCCTCTCCATCAAGCTTAGCTTTGTCCCAGTTATGTCTGCATTCTATTATATTCACAATTCTAATACCTATATGCTTCTATCAACCTTTATATAAAACAAAGACTTAATTCCAAAATTGTCCAAAGTTATCAAAATTGCAGTTATCCAATATCATGTTATATCAGCAAAGTTAGTAGAGTAACGCTTATTATCTATTGTGTGCAAGCCAAAGAAACAAGGAGGGGGGAAAGTGGATGGAGGAGGGAGGAGCAAACAAACTGTTGTGCTACAGAGACCGCTACTGTTTTCTTCTTCAAATAAGCAAATTAATTAACTCCTCATTAATGGGATCTGTCCATTTTAAAAAGTCTAGCTTCTCCTTCACATAAGTTTCGTTTTAGCACAAAGAAAAGAACTGCGTCACAACTTTCTCTTAAGTTTCGATATTGTCCACCATTAAAGAAGAAAAAGAAGGTTTTTAGTCCCTCAGTCACGACCACAGCGCTTCCCCCAATCCTTCCGGAAGTGAACCAAAGCAAAAAGCAGTAGCCCGTCCTGGCCCTCTTAACGTCTCCGATGAGCCTGTATCTCCGTTAACGACTCAATCATTCAACCAAACTTGCGACACGATTAGCGGCTCCCCCCTCCTTCCGACTCTCGCTCCCCAGTCAGGCTGCTGTAAACTCTTTCTCCCGCCCGGCTGCCACTTGGTTTCTCCTCCTTTAGCCTACCCAGGCTATCTCCGCCGGACCCTCCGATCTCACGTCCCCTTCACGATCGATTCACCTTGTCCTCCAACTCCGCTCCCCCGACAATCCTTCCGACCTCCGTCCCAACTCCTTGCTCACCAGACTTCCTCACAAAGCAGGATTCCACGCCATTAAGCTCCCCGGTACTGTCTGCGCTCCAGCTCCGTCCCCCGATGTTAACTCCGGTTTTGGCTCCCGTGCGGCTCCACAGGCAGGAGTTCGAGTCGGAGCCCCTTTCGGGACTCCGAATCTTTCCTCCGCCCGGCGGTCGCACCTTCCGAGCCCCGCTCGCAATCGGCTTTAAGGATCCAGTTTCGGCAATCCCTTAATCGGCAGGAGCAATGTAGTCCAAAAATCCAGTCTTTTATAAAGTCCTTTTTGCTTTTTTTTTCGTTGATTATCACATTATTACCCCACTATATTGGTGGAGAAACGGGAGTCTGATGTTCACCCTACGCCATCTTGACTCCGCCCCGCATTATGGTCTTTAAGTGAGGTACCACTGTAGTTTACTATTGGTTCTATGTACATTATTTATTTATTTATTTAGATTTATATTGCCACCCACTCACCGAGGCGACTTACAGTCAAAACAACAACAGTACAATAAAAATTGTAAAATGCAACCACATAAAACAACCAAACCAGAACACAAACTAACTCCCGTCATGCCGTTGTTGTGGGCCCAGAGGAGGGGGTGATGTTCTCAGCCACTGCTAGGCTTTCACATCTTCTTCCTCTAAACCCCTAAAATAAAATACAAATACATGAGATCATTGCCCCCACATGCCCGCACAAAAGAGACTGACCACAGTATTGATGGTATAAACAATGGGCCACTTTATTTTAAAGTCAACTTCATTAACTTTTAAAACTTTAACCAATAACTTTCTGCAGCAGGCCGCAGTAGCACTAGTAAGGTCCATAGATATCCATTCCCTCAACTTAAACTTGGATATCCTTAAATCATTTGTTTAACTTCATTTAACTGTCCCGGTCAGAAGTGTCCTGTTGTTCTCTCCCTTCTGACCCAGAACCGGGAGAACTGTATATTGGGGCTGCCAGCTGTCGAGCTTGGCAGTTCCCAAGTTCATGGTCCGCATTTTGATCAGGCCCACTCTTCTATCTTCCCATCTTTGCTTCCAGAGTGGCCGATCAAAATATGTGCCAGCCAGGTTCTCCTGGGACCAAATTTAGTCCCCACCAGTGCTACCCGCCACACGGGGGGAGTGAAACTACACACCGCCCCACCCCCCGAGACCAACAACTCGGTCACCAGGCCCTGCTGCAGATCCCCAACGAACAATGCCAGGCCGTCAGGGGAGAGGTGCACCCCATCATCTCAGTACAGGTGGTCCGATTCCAGCCGGATCATCGGATGCTCCACCACTGTACCCCATGCGATTTACATCTCGCCGTGCGCGATCGATGGCCCTAATATCCACCACGCCCTGATACCGGCCATGCGGTATCATACTCGACCAGATAAATCTGGTCGCTGGCCAGCGTTGAGGCGGCGAGGGCGAGGCGCGGAAGGTTTCTTAGGGGCCTTAGTGCGCAAGACTCTTAATCTGAGGAAACAGACAAACTTCCCCAATCTAAAAACTATAGCCAGCCAAGCACCCTTGAGTCTGACAGACCAAGGCTGGCTCTGGCAGACCTAGTCCTAACTGTGGGGTAACATGGAAAGGCAGAGACAAACCTCGAGCCCTCCGGATCAAGGTAGCCCCAATCACAACCAAGTGCTCGAAGGCTGAGTCAACGTTGAGCCCCCAATGACAGAATTATGTAAGCCCAATAAGGCCTGATAAGGGGGAGTATCCTCAGCTAGTCAGCCCAGGTCCGCAGCAACTGCAGGCAGGCAAGCCCCCAACCCCCAGGAACCTAAGGTGTACCTACAAAGGTCTTGCCAGTAAAGAGATAACCAGGCCGCGCCAGGCCCCAAAATGGCGGGCACAACTATACGAGGGCCAAGAGCGACAGGGTGGGAAGGATATCCCCTCCGCCGCCAAAAGCAACCACAAAAAAGGCAATGTGCAGCCACTTCGCAGGCCTAAGAGAGCTGAGGAACCCCAAGGAGCGTCCCCGATAAAAGAGGGAAAAGGCCGGACCCGAAAACAAAATGGCGGGTGCGACTCTGGGACCCGCAAAATGGCTGCCGCAAGGGACATGAAGAAGCCTACGCCCAGTAAAGAAAAAAGCGCCACCAGCAGGGAAAGGTATGGGGAACCAACCGCTCGCTCTGCCAGTCAGACGAGGACTGGCGGTGAGCACAGGGAGCGCGCAGCCCTTATAAGGGCAGTGCTCCGACACGCCCCCTGCGCTCGTCCCCAGGCCCGTCTCTTTGACCGGGACTGGGGCAAAGCGTGCGGCCGCGGCAGTTGCCGCGGCCGCTCGACCATTATCTGGATTTACCTTCCAGTGCACCTCCTGCACAAACATGTTGAAATTCTGCTACCTAAACTGAGGTGACAAGGGTCTTAGCCTTCTATATGGAAACAACAGCTCCTGCCTCTCCAGATCATTCCAACTCAAATCCTTATAGCCCTTTCCTAGGACATACGTGTCCATTCAGCTGAAGCAAACCATCCATAGGGGTTATATCTGCACACAGTAAATAGATTCCATTGGTTTTGCCAGCTATTTGAAATTTGTAAATAAAGAATGACAAAACAACAATTTTTTTCTCAGCTGCAACCCATACCTGTATCTACTCTCTCCCACAGTTTCTTTGACACAGCATACTCTCACCTTATCTAAGACTTCTTTTGGTAAAAGAAACTTTTAAAGAAACATTCCATGAAAAACCGTGCATGACCTGTAATAACCATTTGTCTTCAAAAGAACATTTTACTGTATCCCAATAGCCCTTTATGAACTTGACTTACTTTACAAGCCAAACGTAGGCCACATGAATCTCGTTTATGTACCTGTCTTTAAATACAATGTGACAATAAGCCCCCACCTCAAAGCATTCAACTGAAATTCAACCTGTGAGTAGAGAAAACTTAATCAGGCCCAACATGGATATCTTGCTGATGCAGTTGTGGAGATGAGGACCGAGGTGACCAGAATTAATCGAACTGGCTGTCTGTAATCCAACATGACACAACAGATAAGGTTCAGATATCTTGGAACTGCTAGGCAGAGATGCTGCAATGTAGATTCAAGATATAAGTAATTTATATGACGAAAGGGCACAGAGCTGGACAGTCGGCAATCAGAAATTTTAGATGATTTACAAATCACAAATGGCCAGTAAAGCAGATAAGTGGCATGTTTAGTTGCATTTCAGTTTGTATAGGAAACACGTGTATGAATGGAGTTTGAAGAATTATGAGTGCTGAAATTTTTAGAGGGGTTGTTAATATATGCCTGTTTTAAATGCGAAACAAGAAGAAAGATATATACCAATTCAGAATCAAGAGGTTCATGAAGTATCAATACTCAGCTATTGACATTATGAGGTATCTCAGGTTGTGAAGAAGAAGGTAATTATTCAACAATTTGTCTTGCGGTCTCAAAGATTTAAGGACTGGATTGTTTCTCCTGCACATACATCCCTATGGCTTGGGAATGAATAATTCCTTGATCTCATGTCATAGAAAGTAGGCTCTTTCTGTGGAATGTTCTGTAATATCCACACTGTTTTTCTAATGTGAAGGAAGATCATTTGGATTGCAATGGGTTGTGGGCTTGGTTCTCTCCAATTTCTAAAATAACAAGAATGTTGGGCAACGTTTTAGTCATGAAAGTTTATCCTTAACTAGCATGGACCCTACTTCTCAACAGGTTAGCTATACTCTAATGCTAGGCGAAGGTAAAGGTCACCCTTGCTCGAAAGCCAGTTGTATCCAACTCTATGGTTGTATCGTTGAGAACCTTGGCTGTGCATCCTTTCTAGCACAACGGTGGTATTTTCTTAATGCATTTTGAATGCTTTGCTGGATTCGGATGTCAGCTGTAAATTAGTTTCAATGTTAATTCATACACCTTTGCTGATGCAGGCTATAGGTTAGGACAGTGATGGAGAACCTTGGTGCGCCAGGTGTTCTTGGACTTCAATTAGCTGAAGCCCAAGTCAGCACTCCTGCTGATCAGGGCTTCTGGGAACTGAAGTTCAAGAACGTCTGAAGTACCGAGATTCTCCATCACTGAGTTAGGGAAAAGCCTTTGGTGAAACCCACGCTACCCCACTGCCCAAAGACTGTGCTATTAAAGATCATTCAGTGTAGCATTTGCATTTTCCCCCAAACTAATTTGCTCCTTCTGAATTCCCATACAGTATTTTAAATGTCTAACCATAAGTATAACTTTGAAATGCATCTATCTCTGATATTATGTGCCTCGTAGTACATTTCTTCTAACAGTGTTAAGTGGCTTCCTGTGGTTTAGATTTTATGCTTTTTTTGTACAAAGTGTGCAATTTGTGCTTTGTTTATTGTTCAGTCACACAGTCAATTACAACCCTTTTCAACCCCATGGACCACCAGGCACCCCTATCGTCCACCATCCTCCTCAGCCTGCCCAGCTTTGTGCCCATTGCATCAACAATGCCATCCAGGCATCTCATCCTCTGCTGCCCCCTTCTTCTATTACCCTTGACCTTTCCCAGCATCAAGGCTTTCTCAAGTGAATCCTCTCTTCTCATTTGATGTCCAAAGTACTTTAATTTCATCTTCAATATTTGACCTTCCAAGGAGCAGTTGGGGGTGATTTCTTTTAAGATCGACCTATTTGTTCTCTTTGCTGTCCATGGCACTCTCAAAAATCTACTCCAGCACCACAACTCACAGGTGTCTATTCTTCTGTGCTCAGCCTTCCTTATTATCCAGCTCTCAATGTATCTAATTGGTTTGTATGCCTTCTAATTTATGTTTCAGTTCCTCCATTTTGATTAGTTGTTCTTCCTTGATAAGATCTCCTGAATATACTCCTGTCCATTCAATTTCTCAAATTGCTGTACTTTTTCTGGTGAAATAACCATGGCTGGTATATAAAGGAGAATAAATGGGAGCCAGCACTGACAACCACAATTTCCATATTAATAGTGTGTCTCTAAGATACAGGTTCTGAATTTGATGTTCTAATTTCACATATAGTTTATTATACAGGTATGCTCTCAGTTAGTTTTCTTCATTCCATATGTATACAGGGGTTTCCTGTCTAATCTCTTAACAGCTGAATCTATTAAGTTGGCATGCCTTATAATAAAACTGTATATCTGACATTCCTATAGATATTAAACTTTTCTTACATTAATGCTAAGGTATTAAAACTTGAGTATACAATGATATTTATTTGTCTTTGAAGACTAATTTGTTCATTCTTCATCTTATTTAAGCAATATAATTTGAATTTTGTGTAATTGACATGAAATCCTGTGTATTTTCAAATTATATCTTATACTGTACAGTACAGTAATACTTCAGAAAACGTTTACCTCAGATAACGCTAAAATCGCATAATGCTAAATAATCTGGGGAGGAGAATTGGATCGAATAACGTTAAGGTCCTATGGGATGGATCGGATAACAACCGCTAAAGCCTGTGCAGTTACAATGTATCTCTATGGAGCTTTAACGTTATCCGATCCATCCCATAGGATTTTAACATGCATCGGATAACACTAAAAATCGGATAACACCAAGACTTGTGGAACCAAGTCTTAGTGTTATCCGAGGTATTACTGTATATTGTTTCAATTCCACTTATGTACATTTACATCTTTGAATTTCTACATTGTCCTCCCTCTTCCCCCAAAAAATGTTTATAAATTTATATCCAAATCCTTCCCTCCCACCTATAAGAATAAATATGACCATCCCAATTTGTCAAATCCCTTGAGAGCACCAAGTGATATTAATGTTTTCTTTTGCTTATGCTTTTCCTCTGGATATAGTACATTTAGCATTCAGGTAATGGAGTCTAGCATATTTTTTTCTGGCTTAAAGTCTGCTTGATTTCCTCTAATACAGTTTATTATGAATGAATTTATTCTTGAGGTCATGATACAGGAGAATAGTTATATGTCCTGGTTAAAGACTGCAGCTGAGTGGTATGGCTCAACTTCTTTGGCATCTCTACCTTGGTTGGATATTGCTACTATTCTTGTTTGGTGCTAACTATTTAGAGTATATCCTCTTTCTAATATTGTGTTGCAGAGGATTATCAAGTGAGGTACAATTTCTAATTTCATCAGTGCCATACAACTTCCCTTTCTTAACTTTCTTTATGGCTTGTTTGATTTCATCCTCCATTACTAAGTCTTCTAGGACTGCCTTATGACCCTCTTTAATTTGTTGATTTAGCAGGGAATCAATAAACCATACTACATCGGCCTTGGCATTGATGCCTCGGGTATATAGTTTAGAAGAGAAGTTATGAAATTTCATACTCGTTTCTTGCAAATACCATTGTTTTTTGTTGTTGGTTGTTTCTTCTTTGCCAATTATCACAGGGTTTACACCTTATGCTTTCTCTTATGACAGGGATCTGGCTAGCAATCTTGATTTTTTTTTCTTGCTGTGTTCATAATACTCTCTTTTGAAATGAACTATTGCTGTTTGTATCTTATCAGTTTCTCACATTCTAAGATATGTTATTTTTTACTGGACTAGTTGTTCTCATACTTTGTGTTTCCTTGTTTGTTTGTATTTTGCTTTTCAGCTGGGCTATATTTTCTAGATAGTTTTTGTGATGATCTTTTAAATTTTTTATTTGTGAGCCTTCCTGAAGACTGTTACCCTTGAGGTAAGAGTTGAGATTTCCTTATAGAAATTTAGAATTGTGGCTTTAATACGTGATGTGAATTTTTGTCCAAAAAACACAGTTGAATTAAGCCGAATTAAGCCTTCCTATAAAAGTTCTCAGTGTCAATGTTCTTAAGGATTATTGTATATAAATTGACATGTGGTCTGAAACCAACTAGGATCTTATTTCTATGTTAAGTACTGTACACAGTTGTGAACACGGTAGTGTGCTAGAGTCTGGCCAGCTCTGGAATATATTCTATGCTGATGAGAAAAGAATGCAAAATCTTTTTCTTTGACTATTGGTGATATTATACATCTGTCAAAGTAAGTCTCTTTCTGAACAGGCTTCTGCAGAACATTTCGTTCATGTATTATTTTAAACCTGCTCTATGCTGAGCTTCTAGTGGCCAAATAGGAAAAGGCAAGAGTAATTTGCCTTCTCCTCTGCACCCGCAAGCATTTCCAAAACCTTGCTTGGAAGGATAAGGTTGCAGAGAGGATTCTGTTTAGTTCCAGTAGAACTGACTCTAGAGCAGAGGTTCCCAACCTAAGGCCCATGGGCCGGATCTGGCCCATGATGTCATTTCATGTGCCCCCTGCCCCCTCCAAGGGCGTTCAAGAAACAAAATGGCCATCCCTTTGAAGCTGTTGGGGAAAATTGCCACCCCTGCCACCATTGTGCAGGCAGGACAAAATGGCCATCTGACCCTCGAAGCTGCCTGATTGAACGTGGCCCAGCACCTGGCTTGAAAAGGTTGGGAACCCCTGCTCTAGAGTGAAGATCAAGTTAAAACCACACAATTCTAGAAGGCAAGCTTTTGCAGGCTGCCACAGAAAGAGCAAATGCCCCCCAATCATTGTCGGGAGTCCATACGTATGATGCTGTTATACATCCCTAGTACTCTTTGCCTCATGGGACATTGCATCACCTGTCACTGTCATTTCTGGTGTCTGGAAAAGAATGAGGGACTTTTAAATAGTTATAAATCAATGTATCTTGTTATATTCACAATTTATAATTATACAGTGCATATACAGTTCATAAAAATACTGATTTGTAGCTGAAAGACAAAAACTTTGCTATGAGAACTTTTCTACTCTGGCCCAGAGTCTTCCAATGGGTTTTAAAGGCATTGTATATGTTTGGGGGGATTTAATATGGGTTAAAGACTACCACTGTTTTATTTCAAGAAGGTGTGGGCAGTTATGGAGGTTTCGGGATCTATTCTCTCCTCTGCCCCTTCCCCCAGACCTCTGAGTCTGTAAATCGACTCACTTTTTTATCCACACAGTTTTCTGAAACCAGAAGTGACTGAATTGTCATATTTGGATTTCATTTTAAGCCTATTTTAGGGTCTCCAAAAAACAGGGGATGTATGTTATATGTTTGACAAAATGGCCTTTAATTGGAAGAGAAAAGAAATTGAGAGGTTAACAGCTGAAGGAAAGTGAATAGGTAAATGGATTTTTATGAATGCAATGTTTTATAAACCCAAGTGTCCAATTATGAATAAAACAACAATTTACCTGCCTCTTGATTTAGAAAACCCTCTTAACTGGGAATTTGCAGCAGTTTTTCATGAATGTTATGACGGTGTGAATTATGTTTGCTAGCTGAACTTTCAAGAGATGAGGGAGCACAATGGTGTGATTTATGCTGAAGGGGGAAAAAGCTTCCAGTGGTTATTCTTAGATCTCTCCCACTTTTAACTTTTAGTTTTCCACCGAGATATAATGATCGAAAACACTCTGTACAGTTTGCTTTGGCACGTTTAGTGTGACCATGTAAGATAAAATCGTCCAGTTCAATCATTCTTTCTCGTAGCATTTTTCAAAACTTGTTTTTCCAAGCTATGACTTCTTTCACCTTTAAGCTTTCACTCACAATGCTAAAAAAAGAGGTCTCTATATCAGATATGGCTTGTGGAGTTAGAGAGGTTTTAATTAGACACTGATGTATATCTTCTGCATTGTTTGCCTACAAATCCCAAAATAACAATTCGCTTTGAAATTCTCTTTGCATTAAGGCAGAGATATCACCTTGAGCAACCATGCATGCCATATTAGAAGATTATTCTCTGATTTTATTTGTTTTGGCACCACTCTCACAGTGTTGTGCTGTGCTTTTGTGTTTGCTTGCTTTTCATCTGAGAAAAGTAAGTAGAAGCTAACTAGCATTATTTGGATACAGAAAAATATTATTATATGTAAGTCAAAAAGCCAACATTGACTCTAGAGTATTGAACTAGAACTGAGGAAACCTGAGTCAAAGAGAGAGAGCAACATGTAGATTTTTTAGTGAGTCTTTATCCAGCAGCAAATACAGATGTGATAATGTGAATTTTCAAGAGACTATAGAATAGTACTGCAGGTGATAGTTTTTAATAATGGTCACTCTTCCAACTCACCAACCCAGCCAATGCAGGCTCTATAGTGCTATATAGGAGCCTAAAAGCAAATTGTTGTCATTGAAGAGCTGGAAGGGATCTTATGAATCATTGGATACAGCCCTTGTCAAAGGGACACAAGGGAACCCAATTCCCATCTGCTGGCTCCACAGCCAGATTCCTAAACTACTGAGCTATCCAAGTGGTGGGGAAAGAAGAAAGAAAAACCATGGAGAAATTTACAGTGGAGACAGTGCAGTAGTGTTGCTAGAAGTCAAGGGTCTGCCACTAGGGTGAAAGTGTGCAGGCAGAGGATGAACAACTGAAACAGAGGTGGAAGAACAGGATACAGTCTGAATGTATGAAACATATGAAAAGGAAAGACTCAGAAGATTGAAGTGACATGCCAAGGAATTATTGAATATGTGTACAGTGGTTCTGGCTGTGGGACCAGAAATTGGGAGTTCAGTTCCTCACTGTGCCTCCTGAAGAAACCAGCTGGTGTAGCAATGAGCAAATAGCACAGTCTTGGGTACCCCCAGAAGAAGGGAATGGTAAACCACACCTGAGTACTCTCTATCTAGAAAACCCCAGAAAGTTACATAGCTCAGACACTAGTTGACATTATGTAGTTTCACACCTGGACAACACCATACTGTGCAGCCAAAACCTTGATTGCGGTATTGCAATTGAACCTGTTAGACTAAATACCTCAATAGCCATCACTACCTGTGATTCTGTGCAACATTTGCCAACAAAGCTCCTATGATATGTTTTTCACCCACCTGCAATCTATGTGTACCAGCACCTGCATTTCCTCTCGGTGAGGATGCTTTTAAAAAAAAATCCCAACCAAGGTTTCTCAAATATTTGAGAATATTTGAATACTCAAAGAAACTCTTAGCATGAGATGTATGCCAATAATTCCTAAATGAGACCTGGAGTTTACTTGCTTCATTTCTATCCATACATGGAAGAATGTTGCTTTCAACTTAGAATGCATATTCATTATTTTTGTTAACCTTTGCTTCAGTGCATTCATGACAAGATTGTGTGGGTATATAGCTGTGTTTTAACAGTTTTTTAATTTCAATTGTTGCTTGAAGCACTGTGCTGGAAATTAGACACTTTTAGTACTTCAATTATTGTTGATTTATTCATCATTCTTGTAGATACAGTGAATGTATTTAAGTAAGGTTATCTAATTTTGAATGCCAAGCACCAAATCTCGGTGTACAACTTGACAACAGAAAGAAGACTTATTGACTTTGAAATTTGTCAAACCAACATGAGTGCCTCGTAGCATTTCATTTACTGCTTTAGATTAAATGGAAGAAGACAGGGGGGGGGGAAGTAATTTCTCTTCCAGTCTGTCACTGGACTATTTGGAATACCAAATTATGTCGAATCCTGATCTAAAAATTGGACTCTTTGTTGAGCCGTCTTTTGCCCAAAGTGAGTGGAATCATGTGAAACTATGCTTCAAAGCAATACAATTTCTCCTTTTCAATTTCCTCCGTTGGTTCAATGGATTTTGATTTAGCTCTAGTTCAAGCTTCTCCCAAAATAAAGTGGCTTATTTTCCTACACTGAGTCAGTTTACAGGAGTTTAAACAGAATAATGTGACATATATCCTTTGATAAATAATTTGTTCAAGTAGATTATTCATGTTTCAGAAGATATCAAATAATTCCTATACAGTAAAACCTCATATAACACTAAAACCTGGTTCCACAAGTCTTCGTGTTATATGATTTTTCGTGTTATCTGATCCTCTATGGGATCCATAGAGATACATTGTAACCACACAGGCTTTCGCGGTTGTTATCTGAAGCATCCCATAGGATCTTAATGTTATCTGATGCAATTCTTCCCCCCAGATTCCTTGATGTTATGCGATTTTCGTGTTATTCGATACTAATGTTATATGAGGTATTACTGTATAAGTATTGCTTTCAACTCCAGAGTTGCAGCTGTTACATATACTATATCTCTGTCCCAGCTCCTGCCAACCTAGCAGTTCGAAAGCAAGAAATTGCAAGTAGATAAATAGGGACCACTTTGGTGGGAAGGTAACAGCGTTCCATGCGCTCCGGTGTCTAGTCATGCCTGCCACATGACCAAGCAGACAGCGCTGGCTCTTCGGCTTAGAAACAGAGATGAGCACTGACCCCTAGAGTCGGATACGACTGGCTTTCGAGCAAGGGAAACCTTTACCTTTACCTTTTTAGCACTCTCTGTCATCATAATAGTGCTGAGTTTAGATGACCGTTTTCTTTGATAAATCAAATCCTCTAATGTAAATCCCTTCCAACAATCCTATCTACTGCATGTTCTTTTCTTCTCTTGTCACAGAGTCATAAATGTGTACAATTATAAAGTTGATATGGTGCCCAAAGGCCGGGCAAGAAACTGCAGTTAAAAGTCATCCCTGTCAGGTAGTCACCCAACTTCTCTTTAAAAGATTTCAGCAAAGCAGAAATTTGCCTACTTCAGGGCAACCCATTCCACTGTTGAGCAGCTCTTGCCATCAGGAAGTTCTACATGCTGCAAATTGAATCTACTAATTTAGCCCTAACCTTTAAATCTGCAGAAAACAAACTTGTGCCATGTTCTTTCTGACAGTCCTTCAGATATCTGATTAGGCTTTTGTACGATCTCTTAATCTTTTTTCCTGACCAAGTTCCCTTAGCTGTTCTTCATAGTGCTTGCCTCTCAGATTGTTTACCATCTTGGTCATCCATCTTTGGTCATGTTCAAGCTTGACTAAAGAGACTGACTAAAGAGACTTATATCATTTTATGGAATGATGAGGAGCAAAAATTTCCATGCAAATGTAAAGGGCTCCCCTGATCAAAACCAGCCATATCCGACCCTAGGGGGTGGTGCTCATCTCCATTTACTGTGAAAGATCCAGCTCTGTCTTCATCTTTCAGACATTTCTGTGCTCATGTGGCAGGCATGACTAGATGTTGAAGTGTATGGAGCACTATTACCTTTCCCACCGAAGTGGTACTTATTATCTACTTGCAATTTCTTGCTTTCAAACTGGCAGGAGCTGGGACAGATGATGGGAACTCACTCTATCACACAAGAACTCAGATCTCAAACTGCTGATCTGCCAAGCTTCCAGTCATAAAGTTCAACATGTTAACAAGCTATATAAAAGAACTTTCTTCATCGGAGGCATGCTTATTGCTGTCATCATGATGGACGGCATCCAATGACCATTTTGTATCAGTACATTTGTTTTCATTGGCGTACCAGAGCAACACACTCCTGCCTCCCAATTTGACCTGTGTCTGAATCCCATGTTTTTCATTAGTTGTGCTGGGTCTGTTTGTGTTAAAATACTCTTTTCTATCATAGCTAGCACATATTTTTAAACTGCCTGAGAAAATGTAACATCATCAACAACAACTGCTACCACCACCACCTGCCAAGATGTTGCAGGACACTATTAATAGGTTTGGCTCCAAATGGATTGTATATAGGTGTTATAGCTCATGTTTCATCCTTATCTGTTTGATCATTTCTTCCAATCTGCTGTGAGAGAAATGTGACTGGCATCTTGCGTGGGATAAATAGATGCTGCAGGTTGAGATCATTTATGCATTGCTTGAGTTTTGATGAAAATTTCTATTGCCTTCTGGGCTAAATATTAAGCAGTTGTCCCAATTATTTGGCAGAATTAGACTTATTGAGATGGGAGCTCTGTGCTTCATTATCTCCCATGCTATTTACTGTAGAGCTCTGAGTGAGTGTTAGGAAGCAAATAAAAATGCCAAATGTGCTTGTTTCTCCTTTATTTCTGTGAGCTGAAATCAAACATAAATTTAGAAAGGAAGACTGTTCAAATGTATTCCTATTACATCTCAGCAGGCCCTTCTGGTTTTTCATGCATGCTGACATCGGTTTGGCTCCATCCTCTCTTTGCTTTTCTATGATGAATTGAGATTCAGCAGGAGGTACTGTTTACCGAATTCCCCTTCCTCTGCAACCCATTGTGCCAGCTCCCACATGGGTTGGAAAGAGCCTCTGCAGTTTTCTCCTGCAGCACAAAAGCCTTCAGATTGGAGGAACAAAGATGACTCCCTGGACCGAAATGTCCCATGAACAGAGTTCTGCTCTACACTGGTATATAAAGCACTGCATGGAATCTAGTTTAGATATAACTAAGGCATGCATCACCACACCTTGTCCTAGCCTTGCCTGAAACAGATGCAGCTGTTGTATCAGCCTAAAGTTAGCTAAGAATTTTGTCCTTGTTTAGGGTGCTGTAGCCTGAAACTGTGCAACATTTTAAGCATGGTATCCTGCTATGGTAATAGAGTAGACCATACTGTCAGCGACTCAATGCCGAGTGTCAGGTGGCAGTTAACTAACCTGACAACCCTGAGGGTTATTGGCTTGGGTGCCGAAGTCCATGGGGAAGGGTTATAGTCCCCAAGTAGATTAAATCCTACTTGAATTCATCTTGATGGAGGACAGCAGCTTCATCAATACTGAGCAAGAGTTTGTGTACCAAAAGGGCTCAGGACCAGAGAATGACTCATGGAACTGGATCAGTGGTATGGGTGTCCTGCTCCGATGGCAAATGGAAGGTTACTGCATTATATTCTCAGGACAATCTTTAAGAGGATCACCAATATGGCATGCGGGGGGAGGTGGAGGAATGTAGGCAATTCAGATGCCCAATATCCTTTCCTGCCTACAGGCCACTGAGATTTTCACACATTGAACATAAAGGTTTGAAGAAGCTTCTGTCAGTAAACCCATCTATATGGTTTATTTGAGTTATTAAGCCCTGATAAATTCTGCTTGCTATAAGTACATTTCAGGTGAACATGTTTACAAGTGCCTCTTCATTTCTTTTTGTTATGTGTGAAAGTTTCAATTATTTTTGGGGGAGGAATGACCTTGGGTTATACATGTCTCCTTACCACCATCACACTTAAAGCCATAATATGTGTGAGTAGACCTACTCCTACTTATAGCCACCATCAGAACATCCAGATTTAAAGATGATTCTATAAGTACTCCTAAACTGAATCTGATTCTTCAAAAGGAGTGCTATCATTCAAACAGACTGAACACTATGTCAAAGCTATCTCTCTGTAGTTTATGCCTTTAAAAAAATATGTGCAGTAAAAATCTGGGCACTGAAAGGACAGTGATAGAACTTGACATGCCATCTTTTCAAGTACACAAAGTACTTACCATATATTACAGACAGTACTTCCTTACTGTGATGTAGGAGCACTTAGCATGCAATTGTTACCTTCAATCTGACTTGATAGTACCCATGTAATACTGTTGATAGACTGCTATGCTAGATTTATGACAGAATTTTGAATCTATGATGAAATCTCTTCCTTCTCTAATACTGGGATAAGGAATTTTAAAGTAAAAATCTCCTTACAAAATAAAGTCTTTCCACTCAATGACTTTGTACTTATTATTCTCTCATTGATTTCTGGCATTAAATTGGCTATTTTTAAAAACAATTTCCTGCATGCATCCTTCGTGCTAATAATATAGAGACAATCTGATCATGTTTTCTCATATGCCATCGTTTCCCATACACCTGTCTATCTGAACTCAGTCCTGGTCTGCATAAGCAAAAGAATAAAATGGTAGACTTCCGTTAGAGAGACATTTTTGAAAGCTGTTGCTTCGAGGACAAAAACAGCAGAGTAATCTAGAAGTGAGGATATTCCCTCATTGAGGTATATCTGAGAGTAAACAAAACAGAACAGCAAAAAAAAAAGCCAAAAAAAAATGTTGTGACACCTTAAAGACTAACTCCTGTATTTAAATGTGAGCTTGCATTGACCAAGCCCATGACATGTATGCACAGACTAACACGGCTACCACTTCAAACATTCCCTTATTGAGGAATTCTAATATTTTGTCTAATGGGTTAGGCGTTAACTAGGAGTGCTAGTTAGGAAGTAGGAGCGCTAGGAAACCATGCTCTTAAAAGGATTTCATTCCCCCATTGAAATTCTTTGTGTTTCCTCATTCTCTAGCTAAAGGAGTCAAGGATGAGTGTGAACCAGAGTCACAGCATCTCATGCTTTCTCAGAGAAATTCTATGTCAATTATATTTTCCCTTCTCAGCTATTCTCTACATTTATGTGAGCGCACAATCGGTTTTGCATGCAAATTGAGATTTACATAAGAAGGAAGCCCCTTTTACATGTGTTGATGCATAAAATATCAAACCCTAGTGTGGTGATTCTCCCCCCCCCCCCCCACTAGATTCTGCTTCTGGAGATGCTTTCTTAAATTTTTGGAATACATGTGTACACCCACAGCCTTGCTACTTAATTAATTGGCAGTGTGTCTGCTTCTACTGCTGCTTCTTTTTAATAGGAAGTCTTTATGCCAGAAGCAATGTTTGAGATACTGGGAACATAAACAATTAGCAAATTATGGTATGTTTAAATGAAAATAGTTTCCTGGCCAAGCAAAATGAAGAAGGCTTGCAGCCATGTTGTTTCTTCATTAAACAAAATGACAAGCCAGCAATAAGTATCGCCTATTGTATAGACAGAATTAATGACATGGTAATCGTATGATAAATTGCAGTTGGCAAATTCAGAGGAACGAAATATTGCATCCCCGTCAAACAGTTATACAGCAAGTATGATAAATTATTGTATCATCATTGGCTACAATTTGGGCAACTTTTAAAAATGTCTAATAGGGTTTGTAGAGGAAATCTCTTCACATTTCAAAATTTGTTTAACTTTCTCAATGTATGTGGAGTAGTGAATGCTTCTCACTTACAGTGTTCTCATTTCATCTTTAAAACCCAGCAACCCAAGCCTGCCCTGAAGTGTAGGAAGAGTCCTTTACCCTGTATATATACATTTAAAAATGGTCATCTGAGTCATCCTAGGGCCATGATGGTGAGCCTTGGCACTCCAGATGTTCTTGGACTTCGATTACCAGAAGCCCAAGTCAGTACTCTTCCTGATCAGGGCTTCTGGGAAATGAAGTTCAAGAACACCTGGAGTGCCAAGGTTCACCATCATGGTCCTAGGGTAAGCAATACCTTTTACTGGATTGCTAAGAAATTATGAATAAGAAGAGCTTTGGACTATCTCTTAATTAGTTAAATATGGTGTTCATATAGAAAGTCTCAAATTTGGGGCAGTTGTGATGACCATAGCTCATGTAGTAAGATTGCAAGGAAGGCAAAGTGATATAAAGAGGTAACAAAGGAATCAATGCACAGGCTCTCTGTCTAATTGAAGACAAAGGGCTGGAATCTGGTGCAAGCCTTAACCTCTGTAGTAAGCTTTCAGCAGAAAAATCCAGAACTGTTATCAGTCATTGCAAAAATTCTTCCCTATAAATGTATAGGAGAGTCATTTGTTTTGCTTCTGAAGAAAGGGCAGCATGACTTCATCTACTTCATCCACAGGATTGCTTTTTAAGCAAAACACCATTGTAAGTGACTAATTATGACTTCTGGTGTGTGTGGGGGATTGTGAACCCCGATTTATTTGTTAAGCGAGTTTTTGATAGGTTTTATTTGTTAAGTGAAGCGAACATTCAGAGAAAATTGTGCTCTTTAAGCAAGTTTCTCTTCAACACTCTTTATGCGAGGTTTGACTGTATTTTGTTATTGTAATTGAGATATTTTTTATTTTGAAATGTTCTGAAATGTTTTGTGTATTATGATAATTTAATTGTAACTGTAACTATAACTGTAACTGTATATTTTATATTCTTTTTGTATCATTGTTAGCCACCCAGAGTCGCTTGGCGAGTGGGGTAGCATACAAATCGAACAATTAAATTAAATTAAAATTAAATTACTAATAGAGACAGCAGATAATAAAGCTTCCCACTCAATGCCATAAAGCCATGTCAGTAACTGTTCCTCAAATGTGAGGACTAACTCAGATCTCTGACTGTGAGCCAGTGTTCAGCTCTGGACTGGCTCCACTTCAGAGGAGATCTTAAGCATATATTTTCCTACTAGAGGCAAATCACAAATCTGTGTTTAGAACCATGCTCTCAGATAGAACCACTGACCTGACAGCCGCTGTTGCCAGATTTGCCTGGAGGGCAACCAGGGTATGAAGCATTAGAGAGAACCAGCTACAGCGGGGACAGGTTAAAAACCAACAATAATGATTGTTATTTTGCACTAGTACAGTAATTCTATTTTATATCCTACTGATGTAATTATATCCACTATGTGCATTTTTATATAGACATTTTTATCCTTATTTTATAACTGTAATTATAACTTTTAAACTGTTTTATGTGCTGTTTTATTATTTTTAAGCCAGATACCTGTCCCAAATGTAGCATACATTTTAAACACTGATTTTATTCTATTTTGTTTTAAGTCAAACAAATGTGTTTGTGTGGTGCATTTTGATGGTATTTCATGCACTTAAACCCTTTTTACTGCACTGGTCATTGACCAAAATAAAGTTTGATTTGATTTGATTTCAAATCTGTTCCCCTTCCCTTTGCTATGTTTCAAAGCCAGCCAGAAGGGCACCTGAAGTGCAATAGGATCTTTCACTGCATCTGAGTGGTGGCTTTGTTTAGGTTTGTAAAAAGAGTCTGTGTGGCATACTTAGGTGGACTCTCCAACAGATGGGAATTCCTGGGTGAACTTTACAAGGGATAGCTGTAGGGAAGGCAATGCTGGCCTTCAGGATCTACTGCCCAATGTAGTCACCTCCTTTTCCCTTGAGGTAAAGATGGTCTTAGACTGAGTGTCTCCAGGTAGCCTCTCTTGGTAGCTCTCTCCCGAGAGAGACAGAGACAGAGACAGAGACAGAGACCGACAGACTTCTTACCCATTCTGATAATAAATATTTTTTTCCAGCATAGAGAAATGTATTACGTGATGGATACATAATTAGTAATGTAAATTAACTGCTTTTCAATCAATAATCTTTTTATGTTTTTAGTTTTAGCTCTTTTAACATTATGGGCCATCTTGGGTCCTTTTACCAGGAGAAAGGCAACCTACAACAGAAACGAAAAGGAAATAAAATGTGCAATTTTGTATCTCAAAGTCACTTAACTGACAGCACTACCATGTCTTCACAAATAAAATGGATTTTGGTTCTCTGCCCTGATGTTAAATATATTGACTTGAGAGAGCAAGCATTATTTTGTTCTAGAAATGTACACTTGTTAAGAAAAATAAAATAAAATGGGCATCTATTGTCTTGTATGTATCCAGCCACACATCATCTTCTCCTGTGTCTAGGCCAGACGTGAAACTGCCAAAATGAAGCGACTTTTGGTGAGTTCACTCTACAATTCCTTTTGCCTGATTAGCTAGCAACACAAGGCTGCCATTACCAGGGTACACCTGATTGTGGTTCAAAAACACCACAATCTTTGAGGAGGCTCTTTGTGTGTACCCCTGCTGGGATGATGATAGGCAGGGAATCTGAATTCTCACTGTTTTTCCCAGGAGATGGGAGTGGGGAAAGAGAAGATCAGGTGCAAGATGTGTGGCTGAGGGGTCTGTGTGCCATAACACCCATGTGACCTTTGGCATATTTATTTATTTATTTAGATTTATATCACTGACCACTCGTCATGGCGACTCTGGGCGGCTTACAATCAGGAAAACAACACAGCACAAAAAAAATTAATACATTTTTCTAAATCAATAATAGATTTCTCTTCTGTGTATCTTAAATCTAGTAAACCCAGGAGGGTCAGCAATTATCATGGCAGATCCCAGGAGGCTATATCTGAGGCATCACTTTCATTGTCCTGGGATTTTGAAATATCAAGAGTATTGTGGGAAATTCATATGGCAGCTACACCATGGTCTAAATTACAATTCTGGGGACATGATGAATTTTGATTGAGTTGCCTATAGTACAAGTGTTTTCAGTACTTTGGTAGATTTTAGTACTGTGTACCACTGGACTTTGTGTGTGAACTTTTATTTCCACTGAAATGTGTCTATATGTAATTTTATTGTTTTTGACACTTAAATGTGTGTAGAATTTATTCTTATGAGCTGGAAGCGGTCGTTCAGCACTGACATTTTAAGTATGACAATAATCTAAGTAATTGTCACTCATTCACTTAACTGGAGACATCTTTACTTCCTAAGAGAACTAATTAGAGTACAGTGTTACTATCTTTTAATTGCAAAAAGTGTTAGCTTTTGTTTTCAATTTTGCATTATGCCACTGTTCTTCACAGCTCACAAACCTTAAAGAATCTTTTCGTAAAATACATTCTGCTGCCACCTTCTTTGTCCTTACATCTCTTTGACATTTGTCGAAATCCTAATATTCAGACATCATTCTTCCAGTTAGTAAGTTTTCTTTGCTGGCCGTCTAAGCTTAGAGATGCTTCAGGAATTTAATCTTTGTAAATCTGACTGTAAAATTGCTTACTCTACACCACTCAGGCTAAAATGTGGATCATCTCCTGGATTCTGAATGTCTTTCAGTAGTGGCACAGTTCTTATTAGCATATTCAGATCTAGGCACCACATATGCATACGTCTCTGTTAAAATGATATTGTTGATAAAATCTCTTTTTCCTTCAAAACTTCTTTGGCTATTTTATTTATGGATTAAGAAACTTGAGGACTGATCCCCATTTAGAGAGTTTCAGGTGACACAGGAGCCACTCCTTAGAAAACTAGGTTGCCAAAAACTAGTGGACAAAAACCAACTTTTTAAAAAACAAATTTTGAAAGGTACCGAGGGCCCAGTGGCGTCGCGCAGACTTCAGCCGCCTAGGGCGAAGAACAAACTCGCCCCCCCAGCTCACTGCTGCCGCCGCTGCCGCCCCCCCAGGACCCAGGCAGAAGGCGGCCCTTTTGCTGCGCCGGCGGCCAAGCTGCCCTTGCTCTGTCTCCTCCGCCACCTACCCCTGACGAGCGCCCTGCGTGCGCGCTGCTCACCTACACCCACCCACCCACCCAGCTAGCCGTCAGGGGCTCTCCGCCACCTACCCCTGACGTGTGCCGCGCACGCGCGTCTGCTCACCTCCGCCCACCCACCCAGCTAGCCGTCTGACGGTTGGGTGGGTGGGTGGACGGGCGGAGGTGAGCAGCGCACACGTGGGGGGCACTCGTCAGGGGTAGGTGGCAGAGGAGGCAGAGCAAGGGCAGCCACGGCCGGCGGGAGGTAAAGAGGGGGCAGCCTGGCCGCCGGCGCAGCAAAAGGGCCGCCTTCTGCCTGGGAAGTCCTGCTTCCTAAGCCCAGGCAGAGGGAGGCTAAAGCGGTGGGGACATTTTGCCGCCCCCTGAAAGCCGCTGCCCGGGGCATCTGCCCCCCGCCCCCCACGCTACGCCACTGCAAGAGTCCCTCAAAACATCGGATCACCCTCCACTTCTTCCAACTCTGCTCTAGGGTTGGAGGATGATAGTACTAGTGGAGATGACACTCCTGATTTTCCTTCAACTGTAGGGCAGTGGGCATATTTTTGCCATTGCTTCCTCTTTCCATGAGGGAGAGGTTGTGGAATGCTCCCATCTCCTGTGGAAATGCAGGGAGTGGTTTTTTCAGTTTGCAAGCATATCTGCATATGCACGTGTGCATGCGCAGATGCACACACATGCATGTCACAGGAAGCAGGTGAACTCGATTGCTCTGATGAGATAGATGATGCAAATGTCCTGCAATGCATCCTGTACGACTATCATGTGCGCAACACAAATGCTTAACAACTTTGTGGTGAGTAATAAGTTTGGGTCATAATTTGGAGTGGAGAGGAGATGGGTGCCCAGGCTGTGAAAGCACCCCAGACAAATGAATCAAGCTCTGACCTCTTCTCATACAGCTTGCACTAAGATTTTGCCTTCCACCTGAAGAAGCAAGGAAGGAGAGCTATTCCCAGACACCTCAGATACCACTCTGAGATCTGGGAACCTTATCCTTAATCCAGACATGACCCTTAAAAGCCAGACCCAATTTTAAGAGCTGCAGGGTTTTTCTTACTTCAACTGTAGTTAAAAGTATATGCACTGTACTATTCATAAGGACAGTAAGGGAGGACATGTTTGCTGGTTATAAGAAAAAGGGAATTTTATATCACTGGCCTGCAGAACATACTAAGTACTGCTGCTGCTGCTTCTTTTTCTGCCATATCCAAATCCGAATACAGTATAGGCAACCATCTTGGCAATCAGCCATGAAGACTGTCCTGAGAATATAATGCAGTGTCCTTCCATCTGCCTTTTGCACCACAGCAGGACAACCGTACCCAGTGGCGTAGTATGGGTTTCACTACCCCCAGTGTGCCTGTCCCCGCAGTGGCCTCCGTGCCTTGGCCACCAGGAAGTCCAGGGGCAGCAGCAAAGTCCCATTTATTGTGAAATTTTGCCACCCCCGCAAAAGTGCCACCCAGGGCAGGCAGCCCCTCTGCCCCCCACACTACGCCATCAAGATGAATTCAAGTGGGATTTATTCCACTTGGGGACCATCACCCTTCCCTGTGGACTTCGGCATGCAAGGCCATTAGTCAGTGATGGGATGTAACAGGTTCTCACCAGTTCGCCAGAACCAGTAGTAACTTTTCCCAGTGTCCCGGAGAACCATTAGCAGCTTTCGGGGGGAACCACCGTCAGGGCTTTCCTTGGCACTGCGTATGCATACCAAGCACTTGGTGTGCATGCACGCATACAGTGCTTGGTGCGTATGCACAGCCTCCTTGCTGTCCTCCCAAGTGGGGAGGAGGAAGAGAAGCTGCTAACCTGAAGCTCCCTATCTCCTGCTCCCCAGGGTAAGTGACTCACCTTTGGATGTGGTGTGTCTGTGTGTATTTTAATGTGTATTTAATACCTTTACCTATATTGACGTACTACCACAGTTCCTAAAAAGGCCTGGCAGCCGGCAGGCCTGGCTTGGGGTTTTTAAGCAAAATCTTGGAGTTACCTCATCAATAAGCTACACCTGTGCTGTTCCAAGTGCTATTCCAATTGGAGAACCCTTAAGGAGGTACAGCTGTTTTACATTTACATTAAGGCATATTATCCTAGAGAACTGGTTAGGCAAAGACTTAGTACCTAACTTCTTTAACTGTTGAAAAGTTGAAAAGTGCCAAAATGAAGCCATCTTGTGGTGAGTTCATTTTGTAGTTCCTTCCATCTGACCTAGCGTGAGAAAGATTAGCCAAAATAAGCTTTAAGCTCTGGTTTAAAAGCTCTGGTTGATTTGTGTTTGGGGTGGGTGGATGTATTTTAATGTATTTTTATTTTATTTATTTATTTATTTATTTATTTACTTATTTATTTATTTTACAGGTTTGTGTTGTGGGTGGATGGGTTGAGGTGTGTGTGTGTGTGTGTGTGTGTGTGTGTGTGTGTGTGTGTGTGTGTGTGTGTGTGTGCTTATTTTTATTTTATTTTATTTTTTCTTTGGCCCCGCCCACAACATCATAGTTCCACCCACACTGTGATGACATCATAGTGGGGTAATAAAATTTTTGACACCCCACCACTGCCATTAGTCCTCAGGGTTGTCAGGTTAGTTAACCATCACCTGACACTTGGCATTGAGTCGCTGGTAGTATGGTCTATTCTATTAACATAGCAGGATAACCTGGCCAAGTACTGCTAACATGTTAAAATGTCAGACACAGATAATCCTTAATAGGTGTGACTGGCAGGAGATGGCATGTTACACATCCACTGAATTCAGGGACAGTGAATTGAAAACTGCATCCTCACTACTTGAGAAACAGTGTCTAAATAATTAGGGTTTGGAAGAAATTTGAAGCTAATCATTTCCAACTGAGGTCCATTTTTTATCAGCTACTCAGCACCAGTTACTAAAGGTTGCTGAGGACAAGGTGTAGATGGGTGGCTTCAGCAGATTTTTTTTTTTTTACCAAACATTTAGTTTGAAAGCACGATATAAAGTAAAAATATATTTCTAAGCTGTAAGAAGAGAATACTATTACTGGAAACCTCCAGTCTAAAAGGACTGGTTGTCTCCATTAAGCCATATCTGTATTTATTTCTCTGAAACTTGGACAGGTGTAGTGCTTTAAGAGCTGAGTGATTATTTTTACTGCCCTCTAACTCACTCTACACTTCCTGCCTCTTATTAAGAGGTCAGCAATTTGGAGACAATATGAAAAGCACATGGAACGATTCCAACAATCATAAATGGGTTTGCTTCGGTTTCTGTGAAACAAGCCCTTAAAACATTTTGTTTAAAGGGCATGGGTAACTTGATTAAAGCCACTTGCCACATCAAGGCAGGGAAGATACCATGAATGCCCCATTAACTGTAATGGATTATCTTTTCATTTTATTCTGAGTGTGTATCTTTGACACACGTTAGTTGAAGAAGAAGGCAAATGTCTTGGTTTGCTCATGCCAAATGTGGCCAATGTATTCATTCCTCAGATATATCCTGATAATGGACACAGATAGTGCAGCACAATCCAAAACATAATGACTCAGTGAAATGTTTAGGACTGTTGACTTATTTAACAGAACGTCCATAACCAAAGTTAACCTGCATCGGTCATTTTGAGACAAAATGATAGGGTAGTATATCATAACTCAAGGTACGTTCTGACCTGATTTCCTGTAATAACACTTATCTGGCCTATAAAATTCTATTGTTCTCAGACCCCTCCACTGCCCTCTGTCCTGGGAAGTCTGGTGCTGTATATGACCTCCACAGAGTGTCATACACGCCCCTTAACATTTGGGGTGACCTCTGCACATAAAGCTTTATAAATTATTATGAGAATATTTCCACTTGCTTATTTGCATTTCTTCTCTCAATCAGAATGTGCTGAGTGTATCAAAAATGATGCAAGAAGGAGTATAGAGCTTGTGTACAGAATGTGTGTTGTAGATTGCCGGCATGAGAACAGACTGTATTGAAAGCAAAATAAAAATGTTAAAATGACAGCTTTGCTCTTATTTATATGTGAATGAATGAATGCTGGTCTTTTCTCTACAAAGAGGAGTTTCTGGGAATATATTCTGAAGGGCAAGGTCAACAAATAGAATTTGTAAAGAGTTCTGCATATTGAGACTCATGGTACAATTTCCTTATTATTTTTCTCTTTTAAAAAGAAGTACCCCCTTTTTAAACCTTTTTAGAAGTTAAAACCTATTTGGTAGTGTCTTATAGTCACTTCATAAAATGGCCAGATCCCTATTACTTAAATCCACCAAGATAACACAATTGGCATAAATCTCAACCCTAATAAATCAGCATAGGTATTTGCTGTTGTGCACTGAGTTACACAATTCAGAGCCCAACAGCAAATGCCTATGCTGGCTCCTTAACTTTCAACGATTCACCTCTGAAGTTTTCACTGATCATGTTATGCCACTGTAGAAGCATTATTTATTTATCTGTCTATCTATCTATCTATCTATCTATCTATCTATCTATCTATCTATCTATCTATCTATCTATTTATCTATTTATTTATCTATCTATCTATCTATTTATTTATTTATTTATTATTTTCTAATTTGCATTGCCGCCCAACTCCGAAGACTCTGGGCGGCTCACAAAAAATAAAACCAATCACAGTTTAAAAAGCAATAAAAACCCATTAAAAACTACTGACAAAAGGTTTAAAAGATTAAGAGAAAGAGAGTGTGTTCTACTAAATTAGCAACAGGCCAGAGTTACCACATTGCTGGTGCCCCACACCTGCCCTGCCAGCCAGGTTTTTAAGCCTTTCCTGAAGGGCAGCAACTCTGTCTGGAGATACAGCTCAATTGGCAGAAGGTTCCATAGGGCCGGAGCAGACACAGAGAAGGCCCTCTTTCTGGTGTTAGACAGACACATCTCTCTAGCAGATGGAACAATTAGAGGGCCTCTCCGGTTTTCTCTGGTGGGACGGACAGATGTTCTTGGGGTGACGCGGTCTCTTAAGTAGCATTTGGAGCAATAAGAATTAGTCCTTAAAAAGAAATATTTTGTTTTAGCATTTTTGTAGGGATAAGCAAGGTTGTGTCATCTTGCTTCTGCATCAATCTATGTTTGGTAAATATCTGGATTGATGTATGTGTGTTTTGACTTCAATTTTCTGCAAAAAAACAGTATGCGTTTTTATACAATCAAAATTGACTTGATGATATGCAATTATTAATAACAATTAGTTTGGATGTGGACTGTGAACCAGGCTTTAATATACTTTCTAAAAGTGTGTTATTGTGTAGTTTAGTCCTGGCCTGGGATCATTAAATATTATGTTATTAAGCAGTCTTGCATGCAAATACAGTGGAACCTCATAAAACAATCACCCTGTATAGCAACGAAATCTCATAACAATTAATGTTTTTTGGGGAAATGGTGTCCCACATAACAATTTTCCCTATGGAAAAAATCATATAACAATCTTTCAATGGGAAAAACCACTTAGCAAAAAAAAAAGTTATACAATGCATCCATAGGGAAAATCACTATACGATGCATGCATTGTATAGCAATTGTTTTGTACAACAACTAGCCCCATGGAATGGATTAAAATCATTGTATGAGGTACCACTGTATAAGGAAAGAATCAGAAAGGGTAAAGATATCTGTTTTGGTAAGCCACAGATATAATAAATTCAATTTGTTCTTACCATTTTCCCAGCAATGAATACCATCTCTACAAAATAAATGTGGATGTGTACTTTATCCCCTCCAGGGACTGTGGTGGTTTAGTAGTTAAGATGCTGAACTTGATGACCGGAAGGTCAGCAGTTCAAGACCCGAATACTGTACTGCATTATGGAGTGAACTCCCATCTCTGTTCCAGCTCCAGCCACCCAGCAGTTCAAAAGCAAGAAATTGCAAGTACATAAATAGGTACCACTTTAGTGGGAAGGTAAACAGCATTCCATGCACTCTGGTGTCTAGTCATGGCTGCCACATGTCTATGGAAATGTCTGCACATGCAGACAGCACTGGCTCCTTGGCTATAAACAGAGATGAGCACTGGACCCTAGAATTAGATATGAGTGGCTTTTGACCAAGGGCAACTACCTTTTCCTTTATCTTATCTGTGTTTAGTTCTCTTATGTTATTTTTCTATTTTATCTCAAACTAATTCACCATTTTAACTTTTGACTTTGTTTTCCCTGATATCTGCCATGTTTTATTTTGGTGCCTTTCCTGCCCCTTACAAATGAGAGATGTTCAGCACCACTTACAGTCTAAAAACACCTGCAACTTGCAAACATGGTGAGAAAAGGAGAGGAAGAATGCTTCCCATCAAAAACAGCAAAACAATTATTAACTGACAGTCAGATAATTGGGAACGTTTTGGCTATCTTTACATCTCCAACTAAATATCATGTTCTCCACATGGACTACAGAATTTGCACAGCTCTAAATTGTACTCTTTCTAGTTCTGATAAAGTCCCATAGAAGATAGGACCATTAAACATTAATCGGTTCCATCAAAATCTGAGTTGAAGCTCTTTCAAGGCACTCAGTATCCCACCTGAAACAGCTCCCACTGGTCTTATCTCTGACCACTCTCCTCTTGTAGCTAAAACTGTGCTAAAAGTCTTTCAACAACCTACTCATATCTCTAAGGAAATAGAGGCACTTAGACAAGCATTTGATATTTTTAATTAGAACATTTTGAACCTTCCATCTTTCTTGGCTGACCAGAGACACTTTGACAAGAGTAACTTAATGTCAACAATCAGAATGCACCTTTCTTTCAAAGAAGGACAGGTGTAAGAGGGAAGTGCAGTAATAGTTTGTAGTGTTCACCAAGGTCTTGTGGTTTTGATGAAGGCTCCAGCAGCTCTAGAAGAGAAGCCATGTGATGTTCTTCAGGGCTCTTGGAAAGGTAGGCCTCACCACCAAGTTGTCTTCTGCTGGACCATATAATTTCAGGGGGCTCAGTTCTCAGGGGCTGGTGCCAACCTCCAACCTGACCATTCATTCTTCTGCAAAATTAAATAGACTCACACAATTTGACACTGTTCCTTCACTTTGTTGTTATTCAGTCTCACAGTCGATTCTGACCCTCTGCGACCCCATGGACCACCGCCCGCCAGGTACTCCTGTCCTCCACTATCCTCCTCAACTCACTCAGCTCTGTGCCCATTGTCTCTACAATACCATCTAGTCAACTCATTCTAGGGCGCCCCCTTCCTCTTTTGCCCTCGACCTTTCCAAACATCAAGGCTTTCTCAAGTAAATCCTCCCTTCTCATTTGATGTCCAAAGTACCTTAGCTTCATCTTCACCTTTTGCCCTTCCAAGGAGCAGTCAGGGTTGATTTCTTCTAAGATTGACCTATTTGTTCTCCTCGCTGTCCAGGGGACTCTCAAAACTCTCCTCCAGCACCACATCTCAAAGGCATCTTCTGCGCTCAGCTTTCCTCGTGATCCAGCTCTCACAACCATACATTGCCACAGGGAATACCATTGCTTTGACTATACGAATTTTTGTTTGCAATGTGATGTCTCTGCTTTTCACTATGCTCCCCAGGTTTCTCATTGCTTGCCTCCCAAGAATCAATCGCCTTTTTATTTCATGGCTGCACTCACCATCTGCAGTGATCTTTGATCCCAAGAAAGTAAAGTCTGTCACTGCTTCTACTTCTTCCCCATCTATTCTCCAGGGACTGAAAGGGCTTGTTTCCATGATCTTTGTTTTCTTTATACACTCAAACCTCACATAAGGAGTGCTTTGCTTAAAGAGTAACTCGCTTAAAGAGCAGAATTTTCTCTGAATGTTCGCTTCGCTTAACAAATAAAACCAACCAAAAACTCGCTTAACAAATAAATTGGAGTTCGCAATCCCTCCCACCAGAAGTCACAATTGGTCATTTACAATGGTGTTTCGCTTAAAGAGCAAACTCGCTTAAAGAGCAATCCCGTGGAACCCATTATGCTCTTTAAGCGAGGTACAACTGTATTGAGTCTCAAGCCAGCTTTTTCACTTTCTTCTTTCAACCTAATAAGGAGCTTCTTTAGGTCATCCTCACTTTCTGCCATTAGGGTGGTATCATCTGCATATCTCAAATTGTTGATGTTTCTCCCAGCAATTTTAATCCCAAATTGTGTTTCCTCCATTCCTACATTGCGCATTATGTGCTTTGTTTATAAGTTGAATAAGCAGGGTGTCTTACTCCTTTTCCTATTCCAAACCACTCCGTCATTCCATATTCTGTCCTAACGGTTGCTTCTTGATTCATGTACAGATTTCTCATGAAGCATATAAGGTGTTCTGGTATTCCCATCTCTTTAATTACTTGCCACATTTTGTTGTTCCTTCATACCCTTCTTTTTATCCTCCAGGATGAGAGTAGGAGTTGGCCTCAGAAACAGTGAAGAAATCCAGGAATTTAGTATGGAACTGATAGTTCAATAGCAGGGGTACACCGAAAGAGCCTCCTCGAAGATTGTGGTATTTTTTTAACCACAATCAGGCATACCCTGGTAATGGAAACCTTGTGTTGCTGGCTGATCTTTTTCACACTAGGTCACATGAAAGGAACTGCAGAATGAATTCACCAAAAAGTGGCTTCATTTTGGCAGTTTCACATCTGGCCTAGACATGGAAGAGGGAGAAGGTCAGTAGCATGTGCCCTCCTCTCCCAGAAAAAGTTGTGCTAATAAAGATGAGTCCCTGTTTTAGGCTAATACTGTAAAGTCTTAAATTAATTCTTTGGCTAGAATGCAGAATTTTTACAGTATTTTCCTATTTGTGAGCTCTATACCAATGCAGTTTTCTCATTGGCTTTTTAATCTTCAAACCACTGTGGTTTTGTGTATCTAGATATTTTTTCAAGTATATAGACACCACTTCCTTATTAGGTGGCCCCTTTTACTTTCAAACTGATAAATACTTGACCACCCAAGTTCACTATTAGATGGAATCATTCTATTCATGTCTAAGTTAATGGAGCAATATATTTTATTGGAGCATGGGTCAATTTTTTTTTGTCTTTGGGGCTGAAACCTGCCTTATTTCTAAAGAACATCCTGTTCAGCAGCCTCCTGTGCACTATCTGGACATATTCAGTGCAGCTAGAATCCATTATATCATGCAATAAAACAGGCAAACAAAAGAACAATGCATAAGGATTTACGAAGTCCTCCCCCCCCACACACACACACACACCGCCTTTCTTTTAATGCAGGAGACCTGATTCCTCTAAACAACCCCCTAAAGGTACTCTCTACCAATCACAGGCCACTGCAAAATAGATAAGGTTCTCATTATGTATCCACCATGTCTTGATCATAATTTCTATCATGGGTGACATTCTGGTCCAGTTCTATCAGGTACATTCTGTGTGAGTCCTTTAGAATACTGTGATAAAACCCTGCTGAATACAGGATCATTTTGCCTTAGGGAAAGAAGGAGAAAGGGAGGCAGCCGAAGTGCGCTCAGTTCAAGGTGGATTTCTCATCAGATTCTGCAGCACTGGGATATGTTGAAAAAGAAATCCTTTTTTTGAATCGAAGTGGCTCAAAAGGAATTAAATTAAAGTCTTTAATGGCTAGGTTTTGCCACAGCCATCAACACAAATTACACTCTAAGAAGAGTTGACTAAATACAATCGCAAACTATAAAATGGAATAAGAATAAGAATTAGTATTGGTAGTCTACGATTCATTGTAATTTGCTAAATTATTCCGAGCCCATTTTTCTTTTTTTCTTAAAGAGGTGAAACTTGTATCCAACCCTGTTTGCCACAATTTTATTGTTTTGTAAGTGTATTTTTTATAATTTCTGATAAAATGAGTTTCCCTGCCAAATAATTATTTGATGTTTCTTAATTCAAGAGTATAGCTGTTGTTGTTTCAACACTGCATCACAAACAAGGAGAAGATTTGCATTCAAAGGCTTACAACATGGAGTTGCCATCTTTGGTGCTGGATGGGGCAGTTCTGCCCCAAACAGACCCGGTGCGTAATCTGGGGGTCCTCTTGGACTCACGGCTACTGTTCGAGGAGCAGGTGGCAGCCGTGGCCAGGAGGGCTTTTGCACAACTTCGTGTAATACGCCAGTTACGCCCCCTCCTAGACCGGGACTCCTTGCTCATGGTCACACATGCCTTGGTCACCTCCAGACTTGATTACTGTAATGCGCTCTACATGGGGCTGCCCCTGATGACCATCCGGAGACTCCAGCTGGTCCAAAATGCGGCGGCCTGGGTAGTGGTGGGGTGTGGGCGTTATGCTCGTGCTTCGCCGCTACTCCGGGAGCTGCACTGGTTGCCAGTATGTCTCCGGGTGCAATTCAAGGTGCTGGTTATTACCTTTAAAGCCCTATATGGTAGTGGGCCAGGATACCTAAGAGACCGCGTCACCCCAAGAACATCTGTCCGGCCCACCAGGGCGGATCGGAGAGGCTCCCTTGTTGTTCCTTCGACGAGAGAGGCGCACCTCGCCTGTACGAGGAGGAGAGCCTTCTCCGTGTCTGCCCCGACCCTTTGGAACCTCCTGCCCACCGAACTGCGCCTGCAGACGGAGCACTTGCCCTTCCGGAAGGGCCTGAAAACCTGGCTGGCAGGACATATCTGGGGACTAGGGAACATGGGTTCCCATACTAAGTGGCTCATTTAAGGAGTGCCGCTTTGGGGGCTGATCCATGATCTATGGGAATACTGGCGTGCAGTTTGCACTGTTTTTAGCTTCAGATAACTTTTAAACTTTTACGATTTTATATGTTTTTATCTTCTACTTTTATTTATCATGATGTAAGCCGCCCAGAGTCGGGTTTTCCTGAGTGGGGCGGGGTAATAAATTCAATAAATAAATAAATAAATAAACATTTTGTCAAATAGGTACTTTTCTTCCTTAAAACAAGACATGGTACAGTAAACCTCACATAAAGAGTGCCTCGCTTAACAAATAAAATCAACCAAAAACTCGCTTAACAAATAAATTAGGGTTTGCAATCCCCCCACCAGAAGTCATAATTGGTCACTTACAATGGTGTTTTGCTTAAAGAGCAAACTCACTTAAACAGCAATCCTGTGGAACACATTATGCTCTTTAAGTGAGGTACAACTGTATTATTTGCCCTTATGTGAGCTCTTGACCATGCATTGTACAGTAATACCTCGGATAACGCTAAGACTTGGTTCCACAAGACTTGGTGTTATCCAATTTTTAGTGTTATCCGATCCATGTTAAAACCCCATGGGATGGATCGGATAACGTTAAAGCTCCATAGAGATACATTGTAACCGCACAGGCTTTAGCGGTTGTTATCCGATCCATCCCATAGGACCTTAATGTTATTTGATACAATTCTCCTCCCCAGATTACTTAACGTTATTCGATTTTAGCGTTATCCGAGGTAAAAGTTATCCGAGGTATTACTGTACTAGCATTTTTCTTCTTTCTTTGTATCAGAGCATTGCATTGCATATTTTAAAATTATGGTCATATGTGAAATATAGGTAAAATTTAAAACAAATTAAAATGTTAAAATAAGTAGACTATTTTGATTGAAGTGGGCTAGTTCAATTGTGCTACTAGATGTTTTGTACATATTGGTAGAGCAAACATGGCATACACATAAATGCTGCATTTATTAAATTTCTCCACATTCACAGAAAATTTGTCCTGTATCAAAATAGTCCCATTTTACTTAATAATTTGACCTTCCTACTTTTATTTCAAAATCTGTTAAGGGTTGTGGTGGGGGAAATGCACATTACAAGTGCACTCAGATGTTACAAGTACACTCAGATGTTCCCTGGGCAATGGCGTAGGGCCAGTCAATTCTTCCATTCCAAAAGAGTTCCACTATAAACCTCCTGATGAACTTCTAAGCATTAAAGAGATGTGACAATGGTTAGAATTCAGCAAGAGTACAACATAATGCTACCTAGGTTCTTTAACATTTCTGCAATTCTATAACCTTTTATATTGTATTAAGGATATGTTTGTAAGCCACCCAGAGTCACACTTCGCGATTGGGGCAGGATATAAATCGAACATAGAATGGAATAGAAGCTGTTTTGAAAATAGCCTGGTTTCAATTTGCTAATTAGAAAGAACCAATCTCTTTACGTTTTATGCTCCAATCCATAATTACTTTCTCTTTTTTTATTGTTTTTTTAAACTTTATGCTTAATTATGAGAGTTGTTGTAATGTAGGAATCTAAGATAAGAAGTTTTCAGACTTCTCATCAACCACCAATTTACTTGATGGTCTTAAACAAAAGCTAGGCAACCCCAGTGTTTCATGTCCAGTGAACTATTTCTAATTGTCTATGTTTCCTAAAACAATACAGTCTAGTCAGGTTCAGATGCCACCTTCTACCATTCACTTTCTAACATCCTATGAGAATGGAAGATGAACATAGCTCTTCTCCCCTCTCTCTCCATTCACTCCATATTATGGGCAAATGTTTGGTATAAAATGTCTCTCCTACTTAGGAGAACTTCTCTTTGCAGTGAGGAACCTAAGCTTTAAGAAGGTTTCTGCAGCATAGAGACCTTATATACAGTTGTTCCTTTGACCAGCATCCCATTTATCTGATATTTTGACTAAGTTGGGAAAACTGCAGATAAAACATTGTGAGTTCGATTCTGACAGGGATCAAGGTTGACTCAGCTTTCCAT
Organism: Furcifer pardalis; assembly: GCA_030440675.1. Taxonomy (NCBI): domain Eukaryota; kingdom Metazoa; phylum Chordata; class Lepidosauria; order Squamata; family Chamaeleonidae; genus Furcifer; species Furcifer pardalis. The sequence goes on from CP126891.1 coordinate 120,641,716, forward strand.
TCTTCTGCGGTTGGTAAAATGAGTACCCAGCGTGTGGGGTGGGTGGGAATGCTAATACTGCCCAGAAAATGCACTAAGTGTTATGGGGGCGGTATATAAGTGCAATTGCAATTGCAAAAATTCTGTGCCTCATTTAGAAATCATCATAGTTCCCAATACAGCAAAATCCACTAATCCATTGATTCATTTGTTCTTACGTTTATACCCACCTTTTCCCTCTAACTTCACAGACAGCTTACTGTCCCTTCCTAACCATCATAATACTGAACAAAATGTAGTAGTTTGTTTGTCAGACGCTAGAGCTCTGTATGTGTTTGAATGTACTTTCCCCCCAAATCATTGGCCAGAATTTTATTACTTATGTCCACTGTTATAAATCCAACAGCATAAATCTCAGTGCCAAATTGCCACTAGTTAAGAAACCAGCAGTTATATTTTCTAACTATAATACAAAATATCCGTACCACTTTCTGAACCTCCTCACATTCTCTTCACAAATCTTTATTGGTACCAATCTCCTGATTATGCCTTCAACATATGGCAGAATATTTTAAATTCTAACAATTCATTTTACCTGGATATTATAATTAGTTATTATGTTTGTATTTTGTGTATATTGATTAATGAGTATCAGCAAATACTAACCCTTTCCAGTCTTTTTTCCCCCTGAAAAAAGGACGAAATCATTGTAATGAGGGAGGAAATATCTTCATGCTTGCCATTCTATTTCGTACATTCTTCCACTAAAATTCAGAGATCAGATGATTTGCATTTTACAGCCACAGGAAAGAACATCTCTCTGCCCAGTAATGCTCTACCTGTCTAGTTCCACTTTAAGATAATTGAGTCCCCCAAGTGTAACTGAAAGCAGAATTCCTCTACCCAGATCTTTAACAGAGTTGATGAAATATGAGCCAGAAATAACACAGCTTGAGTTTTAGATCTCATGCTGAGTTTACATGCCTAGCATTTAGGGAGAAGAAAATGTACTTGTAAATTGAGAAAATGCATTCTGGAGATCATTGGGACGCAGTAAATAAAGGCCCAAGACATCAACTTCACAGAACTTACTTTTTCAAAGTAGATTTGCACTTACATCTTCATTGTTGACTTTATAGGGCACAATTCCGTATTTCACAAATTAATTTATGGTTCTCATAGGAGCCTTAAGTTTTTTTTGCCATGTTTTTCTCACAAAAATGCAACAAATATTTATTTATTTATTTATTTATATTGCATTTCTATACCGCCCATTTGGGTAGTATCCCACACAGGGCAGTATACAAACAGATAACAACTAACAGCAGAACACACAGCAAATCAAAATAAACAACTGACAAATACATCACAAAGTAAAGCAAAGCAAAGCAAAGCAGTGATGGGATGATGCTGGTTCTGACCGGTTCCCCAAAACCGGTAAGAACAATCCCGGAGGGTTCTCCGGGAGGGTAGTTCTTTTTTTGAGGCGTCCGGTTCCGACGCCTCAAATAAAGAAAAAAAAATTAAAATTGGAGCCAAAATGGCTCCAATCTAGTGTGCATGTGCAGAAATCAATCTGACGCATGCACGCTACAGTTGTGAAGTGTGTATGTGCAGAATGAATTTCTGCGCATGCACAGTAAGCTTTGATGAGGCGAACGGGTGTTTGGGAATCAAGCCACGCTCATGCACGGTTTGATTTTAAAAAACCCCATTCTCCTCACTGATGCTTCGGTGAGGCGAAGGGGGGGTTGGGGATCAAGCTGCGCTCATGTGCGGTTTGATCCCAAGAAACCCCGTTCGCCTCACTGATGCTTCGGTGAGGCAAATGGGGATTTTGGGATCACCCCCGTTTGCCTCACTGATGCTTCGGTAAGGCGAACGGGGGCTTCGGGAGCAAGCCACGTGTGCACACGGCTTGGTCCCGAAGCCCCGTTCACCTCACCGAAGCATTGGTGAGGCAGATGGGGGGTGTTAGGAGGCAAGCCGCCAAGCTGACTGCCTAGTGCCTGGTCCCCAACCCCAGGCCAGGCAAGTGATAGGTTTGTGTTTGGGGTGGGTGGGCGGGTTGATTTGTGTTTGGGGTGGGTTGATTTGTGTTTGAGGTGGGTGGGTGGGTTGATTTGTGTTTGGGGTGGGTTAATTTGTGTTTGGGGTGGGTGGGTTTATTTGTGTTTGGGGTGGGCGGGTGGGTTGATTTGGGGTGAGTGGGTTGATTTGTGTTTGGGGTGGGTGGGCGGGTTGATTTATGTTTTGGGCGATGATGGGTTGAATTTTTTATTTTTATTTTTATTTTTTTAATTTTTTCTTTGGCCTCGCCCACAATATCATGACGTCCACTACATCATGACATCATGATGTTGGCCCCGCCCATGACGTCCATGATGTCAGGGTGGGGTAATAAAAAATTTGTCATCCCACCACTAAAGTAAAGTAAAGTAAAGTAAAGTAAAGTAAAGTAAAGTAAAGTAAAGTAAAGTAAAGTAAAGTAAAGTAACTGGTAGAGTGTTCCACATTGTTGGTGCCACCACGAAGGAGGTTCTATTTCTAGTTAAAGACTTTCAAGCCATCCTCGAGGTCGGCACCTGGAACTGCATCGACTGTGATGAATGGGTGATGTAGGGAGTTGTTCTGAGGAAGAGACACTCCAACAGCTTAACACGGTCCCAAACTGTGTAGGGCCTTATATGATAACATTAACACCTTTTATCTGACATGCTAGGCAACAGGTAACCAGTGCAGGCCTGCCGAGACTGGGGAAATATAATTAAATTTCTTTAAGTCTGTCACCAGCCTGCATCCTGGACCCACTGTAATCTCCATATCAAACACAAGGGCAGCCCCATGTAGATAGCATTACAGTAGTCAATCTGCGAGATTACCAATGAATGGGTCAGGGTTATGACACACCATCTGTCCAAGTAGGAGCGTAGCTGTGCTGTCTGCCAGAGCTGGAAAATAGCAGCTTTGGAACACTGCCATTGTTCAAGTGAGAGCAGTGGGCCAATAATCACCCCCAGATCACAGACCTGGTTCCTAGAAGTAAGAGTAGTTCCTTCCAGGGTAGGGACCAGACCTCCCAGCCAGGCAGATGGCCTCTTAAACACCAAAACCTCCATTTTGTCAGCGTTCAGCTTCACCCTGTTAGCTTTTGTCCACTCCATTTTCGAGTCCAGGCACTCATAAAGATGTCGGACCACATCAACTGCAGAAGATGAAAAGGAGCGATAGAGTTGGGTGTCATCCACATATTGGAGCCACCGAATCTCAAATCACCTAATTACCTCTTCCAGTAGCTTCATGTAGATGTTAAACAACAATGGGGAGATGATTGACCCCTGTGGAACCCTCTTTAGAGAGTCCATGGGGTTGAAACAAACTCCGTAAGTTGAACTCTCTGGGTCTACTCATAAAGGAATGAGTGGAACCACTGTAATACAGCGCCCTGTATTCCCAGCCCTGATAAGTGTCCCAGGAGGATACTGTGGTCGACAATATCAAAATATTTGGCATTAAAGCCAAATATCTTTAAAATAAATGTTTCCTAATTCCTCTGACTTTTTTGGGGAAGCAATAGAGTACCATCATTACTCAGCCACTTGGAATAACATGGTCAGACGCATAATTTGGATTAAATAAATGGCATTTTATTGACTATTAATATACCAACTGTTAAGACAGCACTATGTTCAGGATGGGGGTGAAACTTAACCACCCTGTGAGCAATTGCTTCAGTGACCCAGTCATGTCTGGTTCCAGAACATGTCCCATAGGTTGTCTCTTACTGGCATCCATTGTTAAAGAAGACAAGATAACTCCTCAAGATAAATCCCCAAGAGAGACCTTTGGCCCAAATCCAGAGTCTTCCTTTAACCAACCTGGTTTTTCCAAGCATGCCATGGCTTTCCCCATCTGTACTATCTTGCTAAAGTGACTGACTTTTAAATTAATGTCATTTGGGTAACTGCTCGACCAATCCCCCACCCCCAATTCAGTACTGGGGAGGAAAATAACTATCTGCCAAGAATATAGCTTGGAAAGCAAAATTTCTTCACTAGCCCCAAAACAGCCAGCTGATGCAAGTTGGCTGTGATAGTAGAATGTATAATGTACTATATAATGATGCAAAGACAGAGCTCCTGCATTCTGACCCTAGAACAATGGTTCCCAATGTGGGCACCATAGACCACAGGGGGATTTGAATTCCCAGAAACCTACGTCTGATCAGTGCTTTGGAGAATTGATTTAGGCTTCTGGGAATTGAAGTCCAAAAACCAAAGGTTGGGAAACACTACCCTAGTGGGTAGATGTGGCTCCAGCAAGCAGTTGCTCATCCGTGCAATACTGGCAGAATCAGTTATGCTTGGAACAACTGATAGTTTCATTACACATTCACTGAAATGGGCTCTGGATTGTCCTACCTTAAGACCACTGTTAAGATGCTGAACTTGACCACTGGAAGGTTGGTGGGTCAGCAGTTCGAGAGACGCGTGCTGCACTGCGGAGTGAGCTCCTGTCTCTGTTCTAGCTCCTGTCAATCTGGCAGTTCGAACTCAAGAAATTGCAAGTAGATAAATAGGTACCACTTTTGTGAGAAGTTAAAAAGTGCTCCATGCTCTCTGGTGTCTAGTCATGCCTGCCACATGTCCATGGAATTGTCTGAAGATGCAAACAGTGCTGGCTCTTTGGCTATAAACAGAGATGAACACTGAACTCTGCAGTTGGATATGACTGACTTTCAAGCAAGGACAACCTTTACCCTTATATAAACTGTATACCTTCTTAAACTCATGGAAATATTATGAAGAAGTAATGCATAGAGCTCCTTTTGTCAAGTGTTAATTTGTCCTGCCTGTTTTTTTACTTCTACCAATCCCATGATGAAGCAGTTGAAAACATTTCAGAAATATTGGCATCAGCTTCTATTTCTTTCTTCCTTCATTACAAAAAGTTTGTGTTCAATCTTTCCGTTATCGTTGTCCCAGACAACTAACCACCTGAAAACTAGAATTAAAATATTTTATAAATAGTGCAGCAAAGGTAAGAACAGATAACAGCCAAAGCTGGGTGAAACAAAAAGCAGAGAAATAGTAGTACAGGAGAATGTTTTCATGCTCATACAGTCATGCTCCCCTTCCCTATGATCAAAGCAAATCAACTCATCAGGTTAAACACTTTCCAGAAAAAACGTTTTTACTTGAAAAGCTGACACAGTAGTAAAACTACAGATTTATTTATTTATTTATTTATTTTTTTATTTATTTAGATTTATTATCCCGCCCTAATCAGGCGAACCTGACTCTAGGCGGCTTACAGAAATTCATAAATTAAAACCTTAAGGTTCATAAATTACTTAAAAGTCAATTAAAAAAGAATTAAACCCTGAATTTACAGATTTCTTTTAGGATAAGGTTTCGGACCCATGGAGCAGCCACTGGAAAAGTTGTCTTCTCAAGTCCCACCAACTGCTGCTCAGAGGTCGTCACAATGCAGAAGAGGGCCTCTCTTGGAAATCTAAACACCAAAGAAATCTAAATACATGGAGAAGTTTGAAGATTTTTACAGTCTTAAGTTTTTGAGAGCTTTAAAGGTCATAACCAGTACTTTGAATCAGCTGTGGATATACGCAGAAAAGCAGTGCAACTCTAAAATCCAGTCAATTGATATTTCCAAACACTTTTCAAAGGCAATCATGAGTAGAATTACACTAGTCTAGATTAGACATAATTAAAACGTATGTCACTGTGACCAGATTTGAAGAATCTAACAATGAGCAGAGCTGATGTACCAGCTTAATGTATGGTACGGTGCCCAAAACTACCCATTGGTCATCAAAGCTCTGAGAGGAGTCAAAGTACATCCCAAATATCATGTCTTTAATTTCAAAGGTATGATACACCTCTGAAAAAGATCACATTAAATTTTGGAATCAGCTCAAAATGTTAATGCTGTCTTCAACCTCTCCATGTCTTAAACTTTTTTATTCCATTTCACCACGATGCCGCCTAGATTAATTTCTGATGTGCTCTGCTAATTGATGGGGCTGTGCCCTTTTGGCTGTAGCATCATCTTTTCAAAATTCATCCTATGTAAAGGCCCAAATGATTACTGCAAACTTGAAAGAGGGATGAAAACCTTTAACCTTCATGTTCCAGACAGGACAATTTTTGTACTCCAGAATCATGTTTCATTTAGAATCCACAAAAAAACCTAGATTTGCAAGGTTAGTATGATGTGACATTATGCCACCTTGAAGATACATAAATATAGTGGAACCCTGGTAAACAAACAGCTTGGTTAACATAAAAATCACATAATAAAAGGAAATCCATAGAAAATAGTGGCTTGTTTTACAGAATTTTTTTTGATTGGATTAATTGGTTTTCAATGCATTCCTATGGGAAACAGCATTTCAGTCAAAGTATTTTGATTGTCAATGCATTCCTATGGGAAACCGCATTTCAGTTAAAGTATTTTGATTTTCAATGCATTCCTATGGGAAATTTGGTTAAAGTAATTTTCGCTTTAAGAAATGTCCTGGAGAACACATTAATTATGTTAACCAAGGTTCCACTGTAATGCCGCTACATATGCAGCCATTTGTAAAAACAAAGAAGACCAGATTTTCTAGGTAGCTTCTCCTCCATTCTTTGTAACCAAGTGTATGCTTTTTTCTGGCTCATATGGTTGTTCTTTCAGGATTAGTTCCTCTAAGTACATCTGCAATATCCTGTAATGTCTTGTGTGGAGCATAGCAGAGCCATTTGGCGTTTTCAATAGCTATGCAAATTTACATCCTCTAAAACAAGGGTAGGCAATTTCAAAGGGTTTCGGAGTCAGTTTTCTGTCCTAGGAGCCTCTGGACCAGGCATTTGCAACCTAAAGCCCTTGGGTCGGCCCTGACCCCCAACACCATTCCATACAGCCCATGGCGACAACCCCGGAAACAAGTGGACACACTTGCACATGCGCAAACATGCCCGGCGCCATTTTGTTTGGCCTGTGGCAGGATCTGAGTGGGAGTTGTCCAGCCCACGACACAGTAAAGTTGAGAACCCCTGCTCTGGACCATCACAGACCACCAAAATGTCCTCAAATTGGGTATGGCAATAAAGTCAGGAATACCCAGAATGCAATTTACAGTTTTCAAAAGGGTGTCTTTTTGTGAGTGTGTGTTTGAGTTAAACAGAAGTCCTGTAGTACCTCCAGAAACAGCATTTTATTTTTGGTGGGGCCATTGGCAATGTTTTGAAATAAGACTGGGTCCACAGGAGACAGCTTTGGGCTGCAATTTTCCCTTTCCTTCTCTAAGTCTACAAATAAGTCTGTGTCACAGGCTATACCAGGTTCCACGGTGGTGCTCGCCCCATACAGCCTTGGAACATGTGAAGAGGCACTGCATTCTGACCAAAGTCAGAAGGGGAGAGTCTACTAGCAGATTACATTATTGTTCCTCTGATTACAAAAGAGGCATAGACATCCTGATAGGTAAATAAAGAGAAAATAAAAAGTAGAAAACATGGGGAGTTGCTTGTCCTCATATGATACTTGTAAGGACAAAATAACAACCCAGTGTTTCCTTGTGCTCCAGTTGCAAGACCTTTATGCTTTCTGAATGTTTAAAGTACTCCACCAATATAAAAAACAAATATGATACAAGCGTGTGGACATCCTGCTTGGCGGCCTGAGCTACTTAGTCATTATAATCAAAGGAGATATGAGCAACAGTTAGAAGTTTGCAAAGGTCAAAGAAGCAACTGTCTTTTCTGCTTTGAATCAGCGAAGATTTTTCCAGTTTCTTGCAGACATAATGCCAAGTTTGCATCTGTGCGTCTGCCTTTTCCTTTTCTTTGAAGAAACACAGTAATTAACTAAAGGGCAGATCACACCACAATGAGTAGTAAATGATTGCACAGTGAAACTTCCTTTCTGCTTTCTCTCTCCTGTGACAGCCAGTTTCAGAACAGCTTTCAGGCCTGTTTATACATAAAAATGTGCCAATGAACATCATAGGACTGTTAAACACTTAACTCATTGACTGTGTGAAGGGAATCTGTTGCAATTATTCCCTTCCAAAATCTGCAGTATTGATAGAACAAGTCAGCTGCGTAATGAAAGAAATGGAGAACTCTTTCAAGTGATGATAATAATTATTCTTATTATTTGGGGTTTTTAAAATGTACAAATCACTAAGGGTTTTTAAAAATGTAGAGGTTACATTTTTCGGCAACAATTACATCACAAAAACTACAGACTAAATTTTAAATATGCAAAACTAACAGCCAACAACATCTTTTCATCTCTCTTTGGAAGACTCAGCCCACATTTGCATTTTTTATAAGAACGGTACATATCTCTTTTAAACAGAATATTTCTGAGACATCGAGAAAGATGACCATGTTAGTCTGCAATCTGTTGTAGCAATGAGGAAGTATTGAAGTGTCTTGTGGAATCTCAGAGACTTCTTATTTATCTTCTCCTTCACGATCCTCTCCTAATAGAGGTTAGATAACCTCATGGTTATTCTGCTTTAAAAAGTGACATAGTATTGGATCTAAACCATTTTTTAAGGTTTGGCAGTCAAGATGTTATTTTCTTTCATTCACTCTCCCATTGTTATCTTTGGTAACCAGAGCTAACAATCTGCATTTTTCAGTCCTCATTGGGACTGCGGTGGGTCAGTTGTTAAGAAGCTTGCTTTATTAGCTGAAAGGTCAGCATTGGCAGTAAAAGACCTGAGTACTGCATGATGGAATAAATCCCCATCTCTGTCCCAGCTCCTGCCAACCTAGAAGTTCAAAAGCAAGCAATTGCAAGTAGATAAACAAGGACCACTTCAGTGGGGAAAGATCTTGGGGACGTGAAAGGAGCCTCATTCGGGTATCCCCTGAGCGGAGTTCCTCCAGAAAAAATCCTTTCAACCCAGAAAGCAGTTTTGTGTGCTTTTGACACGATTTTTAAAAATAGTTCTCATTAACTGACTGAAGTAGATTAGTTTTCTGTGATGAATTCAAGAAAATAGAAGAAAAATCTTAACTTCACCAAAAATTTTGACAAAGTGCCCCATGATATTCTGGTTAGCAAACTAATTGTTTGTGGATTGGATAGTACAGTTATTAGACAGATACAAAGTTGTTTGCAGACTCATATTCAGAGAGTGTTTAACAATTGTTCCTTCTCAAACTGGTAGGAGGTAAGAAGTGGGATACAACACAGTGGCAGGATTTTAAAAAAATACTACCTACTCTGTGGGTGTTGTATGGTGGGTGTGGTCAGGGGCAAAGCCCTGCATTGCACCCAAATTTTTGTTGTTGTTGTTCAGTAGCACAGTCGATTCTGACCCTTTGTGACCCCATGGACCACTGTCCGTCAGGCACTTCTGTCCTCCACCATCCTCCTCAACTCGCTCAGCTTTGTGCCCATTGTGTCTACAATACCATCTAGCCATCTCATTTTTGGCCACCCCTTCTTCTTTTGCCCTCCACCCTTCCCAGCATTGAGGCTTTCTCAAGCGAATTCTCTCTTCTCATTTGGTGTGCAAAGTACTTTAGCTTCATCTTTACTATTTGACCTTCTAAAGAGCAGTCAGGGTTGACTTCTTCTAAGATCAACCTATTTGTTCTCCTCGCTGTCCAAGGTACTCTCCAAACTCTCCTCCAACACCACATTTCAAAGGCATCTATTCTTCTGCGCTCAGTTTTCCTAATGGTCCAGCTCTCACAGCCATACATTGCCACCGGAAATACCATTGCTTTGACTATACGAATTTTTGTTTGCAATGTGGTGTCTCTACTTTTCCCTATGTTCCTCAGGTTTCTCATCGCTTTCCTCCCAAGAATCAGTCACCTTTTTATTTCATGGCTGCAATCACCATCTGCAGTGAGCTTTGATCCTAAGAAAGTAAAATCTGTCACTGCTTCTACTTCTTCCCCATCTATTTTCCAGGGACTGATAGGCCACTAATTTATTTCAAAACTTGGATGGATGGGGCCAGCCATAATTTCTGCTACCAGTGGTGGGTGTCTGTGGAATCCCACCACTGATACTACAAGACTCAGTCCAGGGTCCAGTGCTTTTCAACCTTTTTCATTAAACACTTGGATGAGGGAGTGCAAGGAACTGAAATTTGCAGAGGACACAAAATTGGGTGCAATAGCTAATATCCTGGAAGACAGAAATAACATTCAGAAATATCTTATAGTCTTTAACAGGGATTAGTGCAAAGTTTTACACCTAGGAAAAATAAAACAAATGCATAGATAGAAGGTGGGGCAATTTGACTTAGTAATACTACATGCAAGAAGAATGTTATTAAAATTGTTATAGAAATACAGAGTGAATAGGAACAAACAATATAATGCGGCCACCACCACCCCAATTATATTTTAGGCTGCATTAACATGAATATAGTTTCAAAATCCTGTGAAATACTAATCCCCTCCCTCTATTTGGTATCAGTTAGGCCTAACTTTGACTACTATGTCCATTTTTGCACACTGTGTTTTAAGAAGGATTTAGATAAATATGAACAAGTTCAGGGGAGGGCAACAAGGATGATCAGGGGAGTGGAAACCAAGGCCTATGAGGAAAGACTGAAGGAACAGGGTGTGTTTAGTCTTGAGAAAAGAAAACTGAGGAGCCATTAAGATGATATCTTTAAAATACTTGAAAGATTGTCATACAGACAGGGATGGGATGTAACAGATTCTCACCAGTTTGCCAGAACTGGTAGTAACTTTTCCGAGTGTCCTGGAGAACCGGTAGCATCTTTTGGGGGGAACCACCTTCAGGGCTTACCTTTTCACTGGTTCCCCCACTGCGCATGCATGCCAAGCACTTGTTGTGCATGCATGCCTACAGTGCTTGGCGCGTATGCACGGCCTCCTTGCTGTCCTCCCAAGCGGGGAGGAGGAAGAGAAGCTGCTAGCCTGAAGCTCCCTATAGCCTGCTCCCCAGGGTAAGTGAATCACCTTTGGATGTGGCTGTATTTTAATGTATTTTTATTTATTTATTTATTTATTTATTTATTTATTTATTTATTTATTTATTTATTTATGGGTTTGTGTTGTGGGTGGGTGGGTGGGTTGAGGGGTGTGCGTGTGTGCGTGTGCTTATTTTTATTTTATTATTTTGTATCTTTTTTATTTTTTCTTTGGCTCCACCCACGATGTCATGACGTTAGCTCCACCCACACTGTGATGACATCACGGTGGGTTAGTAAAAAGTCTCCCAGAGTGCAGGACACATACTGAAGGGCTCAAGGTATAGGAAGTGAGATTTCAGTTGAATATCAGGGAAAACGTACTACCTGTTAGAGCAGTATGATTATGAAACCAGTTATCTTGTGATATGGTAGTGCTCCAATGCTGGTGGCACTCCAGAGAAAATTATACAACCATCATTGGATATACTTTAATTTGGATCCCCATATTGAGTAGGGATTGCTGGGCTTAGTGATTTAGATGTTGAACATGAAGAATGGAAGGTCAGAGTTTGATACTGGAGTACTGTATGATGGAGTGAGCTCCTGTCTTTGTTCCAGCTCCTGCCAACCTAACAGATTGAAAGCAAGAAATCAGGACTAGATAAATAGGTACCACTTCTGTGGGAAGGTAAACAGCATTGAGGCATGCCTGCCATATGTCCACATAAATGTCTGCAAATGCAGACAGCGCTGGCTCTTTGTCTATAAACAGAGATGAGCACTGAACCCTAGAGTCAGATACAACTGGCTTTCAAGCAAGGGCAACCTTACCATAATCAGAACACTTGAGAAAAGTTCTATTTATAGAAGTTACAGACCATTGACATGCAAGTTCATCTTTGAGGTATGAATCCACAATTGGTTATATTTACTGCTCCACCTCTTATACTTCTTTCTTCTCTGTCATTACAGCTGCCATCCTGCTCTTGAAACAAGAGTGTTCACCAGCACCAGCAAGCATATCTACTTTGGTGTATATGCAGCTTTTTCTGAACTGGGAGGTGGTCATTGGTACTCCGGGTACTTCTGGTTCCTCATACTGTGGGTAGCTTTGCTCTGGTTTGCCCGTCTATATTTGCATTATTGCAGTCAGTGGGTTTTACTTCACGTTATCTCAGTTCCTGTCACGAAGTAAGTATGGATTTGTGGTAAAAATTACTAAAATCATCATATTTAAATTCGATTAATTGCCATATACAAGTATTTATCTTATGCTACCACATAATATGTTTATATGATATCTAAAGAAGACAGTTTGTTTCAGACTCATTGGCTGAAATTCATAATGTAATGTTATGCTATGTAAACCTGATAACATCATCATCCATAGTCATATTCTACTAATAAAAAGTTCCCTATTCCTCTCCCCCAAAGTTTTAAGGCTCCCTTTAGATCTCTTTTGTCCTGGGGAAAGCCTTTGGTACTGCAGAACAGGGGAAGGAAGTCTTAAATGTCTGAAAATCACCACTGGTGATACTGGTGGACACAGTGAAACAAGAACTGGCAATGTTCAGAGACTGAGGACTCCCCCATCCCACAGGTCTCAAAGGCTTCTGTACGACCCAAAAGATCCAAAGGGAGAATAGGAATCATCTGTGGAGAGGATGGTAAAGGTAAAGGTCTTCCCTGCTCAAAAAAACAGTTGTATCTAACTCCAGGGTGCGGTGCTTATCTCTGTTTACAGCCAAAAAGCCAGCATTGTCTGCATCTGCAGATGTTTCCATGGTCATGTGGCAGGCATGACTAGATGCCCAAGAACATGGAATGCTGCTACCTTTCCTGCTGAAGCAGTACCTATTTATCTACTTGCAATTTCTTGCTTTCAAACTGCCAGGTTCATCATGCAGCATTCAGGTCTTGACCTGCCAACCTTCCAGTCAACAAATTCAGCAACTGAACTACTAAGCCACTGTACTCCCATGGGGAGGAAGGTGGGGAGAGGATAGAATGCTTTTTATTACTAAAATACATTTTCAGCTGATGACATCATTGGACTTCTGCAGTGTAACTTGATGTTACTAGATTCCAGCCATTTTCTGCAGCGAGGATGGCATTATTATTGCTCCAATCACTCATATAATTTGTTGTATTGTGTTGCACTGTTAAATATTGTTTTCAACAAATTCCAACATGCAGGAGATAACTCTTTGGTTCCTTCTAGTGGCTAATTCTAATACTGGGCCTTGAAACTACTTATAAAAATGTAAAATACAAAATAAACAATATTTGCCTTTTCCACTTTAGATTGAAAAATATGGCACAGAACATGAAAAATCCTTTCATTTGTTTGTTTGTTTGAGCTAGCATCCCAATCTGTAGTGCAAAGACTTTCTGGGCAGGTCACAACAAACTGAATCACATTAAATAAAATACAAAACACAATGTAGAATTAATGTGAAAAAATAAACAAATCTCTGTCACTAGCAAATATAACTTTAGTAAAGTTAAAGGTCACCCTTGTTTAAAAGCTAGTTGTAGCCGACTCTAGGGTTCAGTGCTCATCTCTTTCATAGCCAAAGAGCCAGTGTTGTCTGCTTCTGCAGACATTTCTGTGGTCATGTGGCAGGCATGACTAGACATGGGAGTGCATGGATCTCTGTTTACCTTCCCACCGAAGTGGTCCCTATTTATCTACTTGCAAATTCTTGCTCTCGAACTGCCAGGTTGGCAGGAGCTGGGACAAAGATGGGAGCTTATTCTGTCCTGCAGTATTCGGGTATCAAACTGCTTACCTGCTGCCTTCCAGCCAGCGTCTTAGCCACTTGAACCACTGCAGTCCCTCAATGTAACTTTCAATATAATTAAACAATCAACACAAAGCAATCACACTTATGCGCCCTCACACGGCTTCCCGTAAAGTAAGCCATGGATCAGTTATATACCACCCCATAGCGCTTAGTGCACTCTCTGGGTGGTTCACAAGTTAATTATAATTTTGCCCCAACATGCTGGGTACTCATTTTACCAACCTCGAAAGGATGGAAGTCTGAGTCAATCTTGTGACCTGGTCAGGATCAAACTCACAACCTTTCGGTTGCAGGATAGCAGTTAAACCCACTGCACCACCAGGGTTTCTTAAAGGAGCTCCAAGCATTTCAGGTAACCACTAATAAACAGTAGCATTGAAATAATTCTGTTTTTATTAATATGTTAATAACAAAGAGGGAAGGTTCACTCTTTTGGCCCTCTTAGACATCACCATTTTTAACGTCATGGATTGTGAAGAACAGGTGGCCAAGGTAGCTGTTTTGTAGGAGAGATGTTCTGATAAGTGTCAAGGCCCTAAATCCTTAGAGGCTTGTTAGATTATGACAAGCACCTTGAACTAAGCACAAAACCTAGCAGGAAGCCAATGAATGTGTGCCAAGAATGATGATATGAGTTCATCTCTACTGGAACCAGCGATCACGCTTGCCACTGTATTTTGAGCCTGTCGAAGCTTCGTTAACTGACTTCAAGGGTAGCTTCATGTAGGCAGCATTAAAGTAGTCTGTTTTGGAGTGGTCCATGGGGTCGCAGAGGGTCGGAGTCGACTGTGCGACTGAACAACAACAACACATGAACCACTGTTGTTAGGCATTTCTTCCCCAGGTAGGGATACAGCTCAGAAAACAACAGAAGCTGAGAAAAGGCAATCTTGGCCACAGCAGATGTGTCTCCATGGAGAGGGCTGGGTAAAAAAAAGTAGACGCAAGCAGTGAGCCTAGTCGTTCAGGGAGAATGTAATCCCATCCAGGTCATGTAAATGTCTCTCTAACTCAGGAGTTCTCAACCTTTTAAAGCCAGGGGCTGGGTCACACTCCCTTAGACAGCTCCAGGGGCCAGATGGCCATTTTGCCCTTCTTCCACCACGTGGCACTTCCTGGTGTGGTGGAGGCAGTGTGTGTCGGGGGGGGGGGCACACATGAAATGGCACCGCAGGCCACAGGTTGAGAATCCCTGCTCTAACTGGTTTGACAATCCTCTTAACAATAATGTACAGTAATACCTCGGATAACGCTAAGACTTGGTTCCACAAGTCTTGGTGTTATCCGATTTTTTGTGTTATCCGATCCATGTTAAAATCCTATGGGATAGATCGGATAACGTTAAAGCTCCATAGAGATACATTGTAACCGCACAGGCTTTAGCGGTTGTTATCCAATCCATCCCATAGGACCTTAATATTATTCAATCAAATTCTCCGCCCCAGATACTTAACGTTATGCGATTTTAGCGTTATCCGAGGTAAACGTTATCCGAGGTATTACTGTATCTGGATTCAGTTTCAGTTTATTGGTCCTCATTCAATCCATTATTGACGCTAGACAGTGCTTTTAAAGCATTTAAAAATACCATGTTGTGAACAGTAAATTTAGAAAGGAGCTAAATGTTACATGTTAACCTAAAAACCGATTTACATCATTTGTCAAAATGTAAAAGTAATAACTTACTATTAACTTATTCAGCACAGCAATGATTAGTAACGTACTTCACTTATTTACTTGTATCTAGTTGCTTTCATAGGGGCTGTGGTGGCTTAGTGGTTAAGATGCTGAACTTGATGACTGGAAGGTCAGCAGGTCAGCAGTTGAAATATTGCATGATGAAGTGAGCTCCCATCTCTAGCCCAGCTCCTGCCAACCTAGCAGCTCAAAAACAAGAAATTGCAAGTAGAAAAATAGATACCACTTCGGTGGGAAGGTAAACTGCATTTTGTGTGTTTAGTCATGTCTGTCACATGTCCACAGAAATGTCTGCAGACACAGATAGCGCTGGCTCTTTGGTTATAAACAGAGATGAGCATTGAACCCTAAAGTTGGATATGACTGGCTTTCAACCTTCATCTATTTGCTTTCAGCATCTGAAAATAGAGTTACTATAAATTTTGCACCACCTTTTTGTGTCTAATAGACAGCATCTCTAATCCTATTCGCTTATTTCAAAGTCCAGCTCATCTTTACTACACGTGCCATTCTCTCTCTCTCTCTCTCTCATTTGTGCAAGGGGGCATTCACTATTCCTTGCACACGGAGAACTCGTGTTGCTGAGAATAGGATGGTCTCTGTGATGCATAACTGCAGGTCAGAGAATGAGCACACATGTGGAATACTCCATCCATGGAGTCATTATCCTCCACATCTGCTCATAGGATTCTACCTGCTAATCAATAGTGAAGATTAGAACGGTGTCATTGTCCCATTATGAAAGCTGAGCCTTTACATAACTGCTCAAGGAAAGACTGAAACAACACACTAATTCAAACATGCTGCCCATTCTTTTTTCTTCCTCTATTACTGATGAGATTAGTTAGTGTAATTACAGCTTTAAAACAAACCCTTTATATGCCCTATCTCTGTTCAGCCTTGTTCCAGGTCCTGTACTAGGTGTGCTGTAATCATGCCTAGTTTTGAATGTTGATTTTCTCTCACTGTTTCTGGACTGCAGCGCTCAGTAATCAGAGGTTTTTGATGTCTAGCCTGGAAGACTAGCAGTCTTGGCCAGGCCATCCTGCTATGGTAATAGAGTAAGACCATACTGCCAGTGACTCAACGCTGAGTGTTGAACTTGATCACCCTGAGGACTAATGGCCTTGGGTGATGAAGTCCACAGGGAAGGGTGATGGTCCCCAAGTGGATTAAATGTCACTTGAATTTATCTTGATGGAGGACAGCAGCTTCATCAATATTGGCCTGGGTCTGATAAGTACTTTGAGTGCCAAAAGGACTCAAGACCAGAAAGTGAATTGTGGAACTGGATCAGTCCAGGCTCAGATAGAACCTTCTCAACATTGGGAAATTGTATTTATCTTCCCTGTTATATGGAAACTCTTATCTCAACTCTAAAACATTTTGGCTTCCAAAGTTTTGCAATGAATGATGTATTCTCAAAATGCTATCCATGTGAAAAGAGTCCTGGCATTTTAATAAACTGTTGTTGGATGTCAACTTTGCTGTACTGGCAACACCTAGTCCTCTTAAAATACTTAGCATGAATAATTTCTCATGTAATTTAACATACATATCACAGAAGATAATCTTTCTGTCTCTTGAATTTTCTGTACCCCTTTCTTTCCAGATTCCAGTTCTACCTTTACACAGTGGATCTGTGCTACCAGAACTCTTTGGTCTACACTAGTGAAGAAGTGGCGGTAATTGTGGTGGGACCTCTGACCTTAAATGCAGTGATGCTTCTTATGGTTTTGATGAGATGGGGCTGTCAGCTGTTGTTTGGCTCATTCCCTTCATACTTGTCAAAACTGATCATAGCTTGGGGACTCTGGACAGTGCTAGACCCTTTGGCAGTGTTTGTAGTGGATGCAGTCCTGGGGGTAAGTCACTTAAAATAACTGTGATATGAGTCCTTGATGTAGAAGTTGGTTTTATTTGATGACTCAACAAAAGAATAAAATTCTACCCCTGGTGACAGCATATGCAGCTTTTAAAATGAATGAATATGTTATGTGCTATTAATCACTTTTTTAAAACTGAAAAATATATAATCACTCAATCTTTATTACAGTCCAAAACCAGCATAGTACAGCAAAAGAAACAGAAGTTAAAAATGAGGGTACTTAAAATATATCAAGAGATAGAAGTTAAAATGAGAGTACTTAAAATATATTTTTAAAAGGAGCATTTCTGCTCAGAGTTAAGGAGTAGTAAAATTAGTGTATAAGATTAATAATGTTACAACTATTGCTAAGCCTATGATGTAGTGCTAGTAGTTTATTTAGCTGAAGGACCTGCCAGGATTGTTCCCTCTTATTTCCTCCTTCTTAAAAAAAAAAAAAAAAAAACCACGAGGCATGTGCTAAAGATGAAGATAAAAAGTAGGTTAAGAATGATGACTTTGTATGCACCCAATTTGTTTCAGAAGCCAGTTTCAGCACTATGGGACGGATATCAATTTGAATAAGGTCCTATCCAATTCACTTTGTGCCTCAGATCTGAACTGATTTGTAAATTTGAATCACCAACCTTGGTTTGCTTGCACAGGAATACCAAATTAGCTGCAAATTTATTTTTTTTCACTGGTGTATGTGAAGATGATAGACTTTAAAGATAATATTAAACCTTCTAAGTTTTAGACAGACAATTGCGAGGGTGTGTGTGTCTTACTATGCACCTTTGAAATTGTGCTGCTTAAAGAGAAAGCTAAATACAGTAATACCTTGGATAACGCTAAGACTTGGTTCCACAAGTCTTGGTGTTATCCGATTTTTAGTGTTATCTGATGCATGTTAAAATCCTATGGGATGGATCGGATAACGTTAAAGCTCCAATACATCCCATACATCCGATACATCCCATAGGACCTTAACGTTATTCGATCCAATTCTCCACCCCAGATTACTTAACGTTATGCGATTTTAGCATTATCCGAGGTAAACGTTATCCGAGGTATTACTGTACCATTTTATAAAGCATATGTGTGTACATACAAACACATATGCAATAGTAGTAGATGTTTTTAAAATAATGGAGTTGTCATTAAAAATGTACTGTTCCCTACCTCTGGAGCTAGGTTAACTGCCAAATTCATGCCCTGCTAAGAATTACAGATACTGTAATGGGAAATACAGTAGTTGCTTTCATCTACATATGGGTTCTCAACCTTACAGTGCCACACACCATGACGGGCATGTTTATGGCTTTTGTAAATGGGTCCACTTCTGCTTCAGGGTCATCGCCACAGGCCAGATGGCATCTTGGGCCAGGTCTGGCCATAGGTTGCGAACCCCTAACCTATACCATTCCAATTTATTGAGATAAATGCTTGTTATATCTTTTCAAATTGCAATTGAAATGAATAGATCAAGTTTTGTCCTATCCTATTATATTCAAAAGTGCTTAAAACACTTAGCAGAACATAAGCTCTCATCTTCTGGTTAAAGGAAGCCATGACATGAATATTGATAAATCACCATCTTTTGCAGCATTGACCCAAATAGTCTTAGATGTCTGGGATAGTTTCCAGTTTGACTTTGATTTGAGAAGTTCTGAGAAATTCACCTCGCTCTACACTGAAAAATTGGCAATATTTTCTGCCCAAATTACCCGCACAAGGAACACATTTAAATGAATACCATGCAAAAGGGTATATCCCATTTCAAAATGAAATCGAATCCCTTACATGTGTTTTCCATATTTGTTCTTGCAATTTTGTTTCCTGTCCTTGGCATTCCTTCAACTGCTATTTCAGATTTACTTGCCAATCAATTTATTTTAGATCAAGCATTTTAAAATGTTATGTTGTGGTAATGTGACATGAGTTATTTTAATGATCTAATATCTTTTAAAATTCTAAGCGGACT
Source organism: Furcifer pardalis (assembly GCA_030440675.1). NCBI lineage: Eukaryota > Metazoa > Chordata > Lepidosauria > Squamata > Chamaeleonidae > Furcifer > Furcifer pardalis. The sequence goes on from CP126891.1 coordinate 120,660,975, forward strand.
TAGCGCTTATGAAAGTTGGCAGATTGATAGCCCTGGAAAATAAAGTGTCTTACTTTCATTTTTTTGTAATATTAAAAGGAAAAGTACTGATAACTTGACAATTTAGTAGGGGAAACCACAACACCAATAGTGTCAGAAGATATACAGTATAAATTAAAGATGTGTCCTGGAAATTAATGGAATCACAGTAAAACCAGACAGATTAGAGATAAACCTTGAGAAGAATCTTTAATCTGAGAGTTGACCATAACTTTTTACAATACTATATACATGAACTTGCCCTCATTTTGTTCTTAACAAGCCTGTTAGGTATAATATATATAACCAGCTTAGGCTTGCCTAGAGCAGTGATGGTGAACCTTTTAGAGACCGAGTGCCCAAACTGCAATCCAAAATCCACTTATTTCTCACAAAGTGCCAAAATAGCAACAGGGGAGGAAGGAAATGCTTCCATTGGGTGCATTCAATTCCCAGAAGCCTAAATCAGTACATTGACTGATCAGTAATTTGGCCAACTGACTTAGGCTTCTGGGAATTGAAGTCCAAAGAAACACTGATTCTAGAAATACATCTGTACTGCTACTTATTATTATTGCTCTTATCATGATTATTTTGATAAAAACATTTCAGCGACTTTACTATACTCCAGACAAACCAACTGCTGATTGCGCCAAACTATACTGGCTTTTTTTACGTGTAGAAGGATCTGGCATTCCTGGTGCATTGATAACTGCATTGCTTTATGCCATTCTGCTCATCATTTCAACTACAACTTTGTACCTGTATTGTGTGAGGTAAGCTCCTCTTTCTTGTCATCATTTAAATCTTGAGGATATTTCTCTGTTTCTGAATGGTCCCTCATGATCTCTTCTCACAAAATGGAAGAAAATGCCAGAGAATAGTTGCACCAAGAACCAGCTTCCTTTGGGAACTAAGGTAGGCTTGCAAACAGTCTCTTACCTGTAGCGAGTAAGAATAATTAAACAGCTAGCATTAATTAATGTGAATTCCCTTTGTTACCTCTAAATTTCTGTGGTCAGCCAGGTGATAGAGTACCTTCTCCCTTTCCTCTAGCTTCCTGCAAGCACTAGAACAGGGGGGCTGCATTGGCTCAGTGCTTAAGAATCTCGCCTTGTTAGCTGGAAGGCCAGCAAGTCAGCAGTTCGAAACCCGGGTACAGTACTGCATTTACCTGTCTCTGTCCCATGTCTTGAGGACATGAAAGGAGTCTCATTTGGGTGTTCCCTGAGTAGAGTTTTTCACGCAAAAATCCTTTCAACCCAGAATAATCTCTGACATGAAATTATTATTATACTAGAACAGCGATGGTGAACCTTGGCATTCCAGCTGTTCTTGAACTTCAATTACCAGAAACCCAAGTCAACACTCCTGCTGATCAGGGCTTCGGGGAAATGATATTCAAGAACAGCTGGAGTGCCAAGGTTCACCATCACTGCACTAGAATATTTAGAAGGAGAGATAGAATAATTACAAGTAGTACTTGGTTTGTTGTTGTTCAGTCACACAGTCAATTCCGACCCTCTGCGACCCCATGGACCATTGCCCGCCAGGCACTCCTGTTCTCCACCATCCCCCTCAACTCACTGAGCTTTGTGCCCATTGTCTCCACAATACCATCTAACCATCTCATTTTTGGCTGCCCCCTTTTTCTTTTGCCCTCCACCTTTCCCAGCATCAAGGCTTTCTCAAGCGAATCCTCTCTTCTCATTGATGTCCAAAGTACCTTAGCTTCATCTTTACAATTTGACTTTCTAAGGAGCATTCTGGGTTTATTTCTTCTAAGATTGACCTATTTGTTCTCCTTGCTGTCCAGGGAACTCTCAAAACTCTCCTCCAACACCACATCTCAAAGGCATCTATTCTTCTGCGCTCAGCTTTCCTAATGGTCCAGCTCTCACAACCATACATTGCCACAGGGAATACCATTGCTTTGACAATACGGATTTTTGTTTTCAATATGATGTCTCTACTTTTCATTATGCTCCCCAGGTATCTCATCGCTTGCCTCCCAAGAATCAATCGCCTTTTTATTTCATGGCTGCAATCCCCATCTGCAGTGAGTTTTGATCCTAGGAAAGTAAAGTCTGTCACTGCTTCTACTTCTTCCCCATCTATTTTCCAGGGACTGATAGGGCCTGTTGCCATGATTTTTGTTTTCTTGATATTGAGTCTCAAGCCAGCTCTTTCACTTTCTTCTTTCAACCTAATCAGGAGCTTCTTTAGGTCCTCCTCACTTTCAGCCATTTGGGTGGTATCATCTGCATATCTCAAATTGTTGATGTTTCTCCCAGCAATTTTGATCCCAATTGTGATTCCTCCATCCCTGCATTGCACATTATGTGTTCTGTGTATAAGTTGAATAAGCAGGGTGACAAAATGCAGCCTTGTCTTACTCCTTTTCCTATTCCAAACCACTCTGTCATTCCATATTCTGTCCTAACTGTTGCTTCTTGCTTCATGTACAAGTTTCTCATGAGGCATATAAGGTGTTCTGGGATTCCCATCTCTTTAATTACTTGCCACATTTTGTTGTGGTCTACACAATCAAAGGCCTTTGTGTAATCAATGAAACAGAAGTATACTTGTTTCTGATATTCCTTTGTTTTTTCCATGATCCATCTTATGTTGGCGATGTGGTCTCTGGTCCCCCTGCCTCTTCTGAACCCCGCCTGCACTTCTGGTAATTCTCTCTCCACATGCTGTTGCAGTCTATCCTGTATTATCTTAAGCATCACCTTGCTAGCGTGTGGGATGAGTGCAATTGTTTGATTATTTGAACAGTCCTTGGCATTTCCCTTTTTGGGGATTGGAACATATACTGATCTTTTCCAATCTTGTGGCCATTGTTGTGTTTTCCAAATCTGTTGACAAATAGGATGTAATAATTTGATTCCATCATCTTTTAGGGCTTTGAAAAGTTCAACTTGGATACCATCTTATTCTGGCTTTGTTGTTTGCAGTGTTTGTACTTGGTTTAAGGTCATCTAAAATCTCTAGACTCCTGGATTAAGTGTATACAGCACTTAAATTGGCCGGAATCCAGTGTTTGGATGACACAACAAATTGATGGATGTGGGAGCACTCAAACAGTCTGTACAGACAAACTGCTTGTGCACAGAAAGCCAGAATTCATACAGTTTGTTGGCTTATTTTGTCATCCAAAACCAGCTGTTAAGGCAGGCAGACTATGGTAATCTGTGAATCATTTCTCCTCTTCTCTTATGATGGTTGTCCAAATGTTGACTATATGGCCTAGTCTTTGTCAGCCCATTCCTAGACTCTTTCTGTCTCTTTGTAAACTCATTTTCAAAGTAGGGGAAGCTCCCAGTTTCACAACAAAAAAGTAATTTATTTTTCTACTTTATTTATGATCCATTGAAGTTCTAGTGAATTGAATTAGAACAAATTTTAACATTAATGCAAGCATATTCTAAGATAACAAGAATTAGAGGGTTTTGCAGACTGATAAATGAGATTGTCAGAGCTGAATAATTTGCATATGAGTAAATCATTTATTTGTCTGTATATTCTCAGAAGCTGCACTGCATAAAACTAGAGGGAAATATACAATCAAAAATCTGACAAAGGAAATTCAAATCTTTTACATTCCTGGAAGCTGTACACAAGTCCAATGTACCAGTAGTCTAGTTAATTAGTTTTTGTGATGTTAATGCCTTCTTAATCATTGACTTAATAGTTTTGAATGGCTTCATAAGTTTTAGCTGCTGTCGTTTATTACTCAGGAAAATTAATTTAAATTAAAACATTTGTAAGGCAGATTTTTATGAGAATGTTATGAACATCTTCATTGTCTGGGGAACAGGTGTGGGATCATCAAAGACTCTTTCCCTTCTGGATCAATCTTTTCATAATGTTTTACAATAAAGAAAAAAAGGTACTTCATTGGCCAATGTATCTTTTTAAATTCTTCATAACAAAATAATAAAGCAAAGCATGCATAACAAAACTGGTTACATTATAGCAGGTTTCCAAAACATGTGGCTCTTTGGAAAACACAGTGCTTAGCACATAATATAATTATACCTGAATTTTGAAAAAGAAACATTTTTCTTTTATTGTGTACTGTTGTTTTATTGTGTCTGTTGATAAATTGATGTCTGACTGGTTACGCAGCTACCTCACCATGCATTATGATGTTTAGGCTTAATGTGCCCATATGTATCTTTGCAAGCATAAACTTTGCATCTTTTGCCTATTTACACTTCAATGTGAATCTCATTTAAATGATTTTTATACATAAAATTAACTTGCAAACTTCTTCAGTTTAGAATAATACCAATACAGTTATTGAACTTAGCCATCTCTACTACTGTACTACAAACAACCTCAATTCAGTTTCATCCCACAGGCTAGAATAATGTTGGAAATTAAAGCTGCAATCCAGTTACCCAGTAATAAGACCAGTTTAACCCAGTGGGAATTCAGTTTGAATAGAGCTGCATAGAATTTCAAAGTAAAATCTGCAAGAAATTAGATCGAAATTCAGCTCCTTCAAATGGTTCAATTCCTTTCCAAAATGAGATAACCTTGTCAAAGATTGGCTGAAACTCAACCACCACATCAAGGAACAAGGACAATGCAGCATGGAGTTATAAGTTTCAAAATATCCAAATGATTCAACACTTCTGCCGTTAACAAATGTGAATGCCCATACATACCTTAATGCAGGGATTCTCAACCTGTGACCCATGGCCCAGAGGCAACCCTGCAGCACCATTTCATGTGGCCCTCTGCCTCCACCACACCAGGAAGTGGTGGTCAAGGCAGTAGTAAGCATTAGTCAAGGTAAAGGTCACCCTTGCTAAACAAACAAACAAACAAACAAACATCCAACTCTAGGGTGAGGTGTTCATTTCTGTTTATTGCTAAAGAGCTAGCACTGTCTGTGTCTGCAGATGTTTCCATGGACATGTAGCAGGCATGCCTCAACACTGGAGTGCATGGAACGCTGTTTACCTTCTCACTGAAGTGGCACCTATTTATCTACAGTAATACAGTACCTCGGATAACGCTAAGACTTGGTTCCACAAGTCTTGGTGTTATCCGATTTTTAGTGTTATCCAATACATTGTAACCGCACAGGCTTTAGCTGTTGTTATCCATTACATCCCATAGGACCTTAACGTTATTTGATCCAATTCTCCTCCCCAGATTACTTAATGTTATTCGATTTTAGTGTTATCCGAGGTAAACGTTATCCGAGGTATTACTGTACTTGCAATTTCTTGCTTTCAAACTGCTAGGTTGGTGGGAGCTGGGACAGAGACAGGAGTTCACCCTGTCATGCAGCACTCAGGTCTCAAACTGAGTGCAGCATGACAGTCATCAAGTTCAATGTCTTAACCACTAACCCACCGCAGTCAACAAAAACAAAAGAAACAATAAAACTGTTAAACCACTATAATAATTTAAATCTTTTTTAAAAAAATAAATAAAGATTAAACATAATAATCACTAGCCAAACAGTTTTATAAGGCAGGCTTTGAGATGATATTTCTTCACATTCTTCCTGAAAGCAAGGAAGAGCTGCTGAGCTATGACAGAAATGAATGTTATGTTCTGGGAGTCCCGTAGGAAACAAAGTGTTCCTATGAAGCCACTGAGCAGGCATCTGCAGGCAATGGCACTCTCAAGAGGGTGTCATCTGGACAGGTTCACAATGAGACAATCAGTCTACAAGCCTGGGGTATGAACAAATGATGCTACGTTTGAAGAGGGAAGAAACCCTAAATTCAGAGGACATGAAACTTAATAGGGTGTTGGCAAGCAAAACAAAAACAAACATGTCCTAGACGGCTAGCTAGAATACCCACCTGTAAGGAAAGACTCATTGGCAGAAATCCTGTTGCACACTTATGCAAACAGCATAACTTTTAGATCAAACTGTCATAGGTTAAGAAATCTCAATAGATATTATTTGTTGTATGCTGAGTTGTGCAACAGGGTTTTTAGCCGTTAATAGTAACAACCTCTTTTTGAAGGTGCATATCCTGAGAAGGATTTTGACAAGCTGGCTACAGCAAATACATAGGGCTCAGCATTATAAGCCTTAGATGGTGCAGGTAAGATTGCTGGCAACAACCTCTATTACTGTTTGCAGCCTTGGTCAGCCGGTTCATGGAGGTCTTTGTGCCTGAACTTGACCGTAGCTATCTCTGTCTCTAATTTGCCCTTGCCTGAGATTTTTTAGATCTTTATTTCTTTAGATAGTCTGTGTGCATGTGTGCTTGCTTGCTTGCACATAAGTACATGTATGCATGCATTCAACTACCTGCACCCCACTATTTTTCTTTCACATAAGGTTTTGGCTGATATAACATGTGCTCATTATGAACAATAATTTGCAGTAGTGCTACTTCAAGTGTTAACTCTAATTAATTGGGTCAGAATGATTAATCTCTTAGAATTATACTGTGCAACCTTGAAGGTGCTTGCTGGGCAGAGAAATATAGCATGGAACTTTTATAAATAAATAAATAATAAATAAATAAATAAACAATGTGCAATGAAAATGTTTCCCTTTCCTCTTTCAGAATACACAATGAAGGCTGGTTACAGGATATGCTCCAAAGGATTCAAAGTGAGGAATCCACATTCTTTGTTCCATTAGATCTGGAACTTTCTAACCAGGAGCTGAGCTACATTGTGAAAAAAGCAGAACAATGGAGAGGAATAAATGGTGAAAGACGAAAGGTAGATAGATTGCACTAAATAGCTTTGCATCATCTTCATTCAAGATGTGTTTCATTTCTCTCTTTTTCCCCCCTGTGTATTTTGCCTATAACAAAGTTGACTTACCTTTGAATAATAGCCATGGCCTTTAGTTTACCTCCACAGAGACATTAATGGCGGGACCTTTTGGAGGTCATTAATTCATAGGGTCATCATAAGTTGGAAGTGACTTGATGACACTTAACAAGAGCAAATAGCAGAAATATCAGATGGTTCATGTGATTTATTGGTAGATATAAACAGAACATGTGAATCACAAACATTTGTGAAGCAGTCAAATAATTTTCCAGAAGAATTTTAGCTAGTGAATTTTTTCATGATTTGTTGCTTATTGCAGTGACATTTTGGTATCTTTATATGTTTGTAATCATCTAAGATGCCATGAAATTGGATTTCTCTCTCTCTCTCTCTCTCTCTCTCTCTCTCACACACACACACACACACACACATGATTGTGTCATGTGATCAACAATGCACCATGCTAGAAGAACACGTGAGTTTCATCTTGTCAGCTGCCCAGAGTAGTAAAACCTCCTAGATCAGTGGGGTATAAATAGAGTTGCCACAATTCTCTTTCACAAAACAGGGACAGAAGTATATTTGTCAAAAAATGGGTGGGTTATCCACAAAATAGCCTATTAAAAACAAACATAATATAATGACAGCTATAAAATACTTTCACATTAAATATATCAATACAGTACATAACTGAATTTATTTACAACAATTGTTTCTTACTGTAAGATGATCTGTTGTACTTCTGAGAAGTTGCGTCACAGTCAGCTCTTAACGTCCTCAGTTCCAGGAAACACACTGGATACACTTATCGGACAGTGGTGTGAGGCAAGGACGTTAAGATTTGTCTCCAGGTATACTCCAACTCCAATGTGGCAGCAAATCGCTTGTTTGATGGAGAGAGCTCGAATTTATTTTAATGGTGTGTGGCAGATGCACACGGCTGCCCATATCTTTCCCAGGGGCCACTCTGGCTGAGTGTGGGCAAGGACATGCAGGATCCCTCCTTCACCCACAGCAGGCCAGTAAGCCGCGAAGGGTTACTGGTGTGAGGGGTGTTGGTGGGCTGGAATGGTGGTGTGGGCAGGAATGTTGGTGGCATGGAGGGCCAGACCGGTATTTCCCTTAGCAGTGCCAAAGGCACCAGCAGCAGGGGGAAGAGGGCTTGGGACAGCAGTGGGGAACATCAGTCTAGCCCATAAACAGTCTGACAGGGCATGATCCAGCCCTTGGCTTAAATAGGCCAGAGCAGAACCCTGGAAAAGTCCTTTTTAACTATAAATTCCAGACTTCCCCTGGGCAGCATGATCAGTGGCTAGTGGATTCTGGGAATTGTAGTTTGTAAAAGCAACTCTTCCAACCTGTGGTCATAGGTGGATAATTTTTGACCCTTCAAATGCTTTAGATTTTGTATCCCAGATGCCTTGACTACCATGGGCAATGAGAAGAGGCTGTGGATGTTGAAGTTCAAAATATCCAGATGAGTGGAGATTTCCCATTTCTTGCCTAGGACATTTAAGTTTATTAGAACAGTTTACCAAAACTCTGCAGTTTGTAGGAAATTTCATAAAAAATTAAGGCCACCCCCACCCAACCCCTAAACTTCCTATTGTGTATTTAGTGGAATGGTGTGTTTTGTGTGATTGGGGTGGAAAATTGGAAGGTTGGAGAAGTAAAGAAATAAAAGTAGGATTTTTTGTTTGTTTTTAAAAACAACATTCCAACAAAAAAGTTTGCACAAACTTCAAATCTGTAAAGCTTTATCTGAGGAACATCAGCACTTTGTATAAATATATAGCTTCTCTTGTCACTGTTGCAAACATCTGGCTTTCTTCTAATTATTTTCCAATTTTTTTCTTGAAGACAGTTTGACCCTGAAAGGGAAAAATAAAAAGACAAATGTGCCAATCAAATGAATAAACAATATTCTATAGCTAACCATTTGGAAAGTGGTTAATACTTAAAACTCTCATTGAGATTCTCCTGGTGTGATACAAATATTGTAATAATAATAATTTCATGTCAGAAATTATTCTGGGTTGATAAGATTTTTGCTGGAGGAAAACTGCTCAGGGTATGCCTGAATGAGGCTTGTTTCATGTCCCAAAGATCTTTTCCCACTGAATGGGAAATACCTCGGTAATACCTCAGATAACGCTAAGACCTGGTTCCACAAGTCTTGGTGTTGTCCGATTTTTAGTGTTATCCGATCCATGTTAAAATCCTATGGGATGGATCGGATAATGTTAAAGCTCCATAGAGATACATTGTAACCGCACAGGCTTTAGCGGTTGTTATCCGATCCATCCCATAGGACCTTAATGTTATTCGATCCAATTCTCCTCCCCAGATTACTTAATGTTATGCAATTTTAGCGTTATCCGATCCAGTCGTTATCCGGTGTTTTACTGTACTTGCAATTTCTTGCTTTCAAATTGCTAGGTTGGCAGGAGCTGGGAGAGAGACAGGAGTTCATTCCATGATGCAGTACCTGGGTCTCGAACTGCTGACTTGCCGGCCTTCCAGCTAACAAGATGAGCTTCTTAACCACTGAGCCACTGCAGCCCCACAATATTCTGTAGACACAATATCAGTGGCTGAATGTCTAGTACAATATTTGAAATCCACTGATATAATGTTTGACTGCTTAACTACAAATAATAACTGATAAATAACAACTAATTGTTTTTTATCAAGTCAATTCTAAATTATTGAGACCTTTTCTGTGATTTTCTTTATATAGAATATTTAAAAATTGTTTCACATTTCCTCTTAGCTCTGTATACAGTTGTACCTCGCTTAAAGAGCATAATGCGTTCCACAGGATTGCTCTTTAAGTGAGTTTGCTCTTTAAGCAAAACACCATTGAAAGTGACCAATTGTGGGGGAATTGCGAACCCCAATTTATTTGTTAAGCGAGTTTTTGGTTGGTTTTATTTGTTAAACGAAGCGAACATTCAGATAAAATTCTGCTCTTTAAGCGAGTTACTCTTTAAGCGAGATGCTCTTTATGCGAGATTTCACTGTATATACTTGTGCGTGCATATTTGTGAGTGTATGCATGTGTGTTACTTTTTCTCTTTATCATAATATTAAAAAGTTTCAGAGGTGTGTGAATGGTGGGAGATTGGAGTATACTTTAAAATGAGCAATAGTACGGGATGAGAAGGGCTTTTGAACACTTCAGTACCAGAGATTGCAAAAGTTGGCCCTTTTTTGGACTTCAGATCCCAAATCCCCAGCTTGCATGGCCTTTGGTCTTCCTGGATGGGATGAGGGTAGGGTATGGAGTTGCAATCCAAAAAGGTAAATTTTTCAAAACTCTCATTCAAATGTCTAAAACTGCAGTATCTTTGAAGACAACCGTAACTAATTTCATAGCTCGCCTCTTTGATACAGCAGATATCTGATTCCACATTCCCAATTGCAATAGGTATCTCAGTGGAAAGAGAGAAACCCCTGACAGATGCAGGAATGTTGGAAGCCACACTGCTTCATGTTGATGTGTCTCCATGTCATTACGCCATAGTGGTGCTGTACTTGTAAACTGAGCATAGGAAGAAAATTTGATACATGCTTTTGGAAAACAACTTGGCTGAATATTTGCCACAGTGGAAAATGGCTGTAGTATCTGATAAAGAAATTCCTTTGGAAGCACATCATTATGCATGTCACCCGGCACAAGAGGTTTGCACATGATTCTTGACCTTTTCCTCCCTTTTCTTTATTTATACCTTTCTCTTTGACCTTGATTAATGTCATCAATAATGCATGGCTAGATGGCTCTAGTCTATGTGGAAACAATTCACTAAACCTGCCTACCTGCCAGCAATTCTTTGTGTGAAATACATTTCAGGGCTAGCGTAATCATAAACCACATGATCTGTGTTCTTCATACAGACTGGGAGGAGTGAGGGCTCATGTCTGCACCTCTAGCTTGCCCATCATTTCTACAACTGTGGTGACCAGCAAACCATCCAGCCAACTAACCTTCTTTGAACCAGTTCTGCCAATTCCTATGTTTAAGAATATAGGACCTGCTTCTTGGTGTGTTCAAAAGCCTGATGATGTAATCCGATGTGGTGATTTTTCCCCCCAGAAATTAAACATTTCTAACTCCCACCAATCAAGGTCCAATGGGTCCCTTGGTATCCCTTTTATTCAACTGACCAACAGCAGTTAAAGACCTCCCATGTGGTGTGGTTCCTAATAGCGTTCCAAAGGCAAAATGTACCTGAAGAGATCCTTGGGAAGAAACTAGAAAGTTTTAATTTGCAAAAATCCACTTTGGAAGATGAGATTGCCAGTCTTATGAGATATGTTGAGATATGTTGAGATATATGGTAAGATATGTTACTGGATTCCAGCAAATGATACTTAAGTAAGTGTTTCTATACAAAGTCCTATTAGGATACCTGATCAGTAGACCATAATAAAGAGTTGGTGGTGGTGGTGGGATCCCATTAGGATACCGACTTACATCTCACCCAAAAGGAGGCAGTTTTATCTGTAGAGATAGAAATTAGTGCATCTCTCTCAAGTAGGAAAAACATTGCCCGTGTTCTGTGCACCTGGTGAGTCTGCTGTGAGTGCTGAATATAGCTGAAACTCCAAGCTTTTGATCTCTCTTTTTATGCCATGTAACCTTTAGTTTGTACTTCAAATGGATTATAATGGATTATATTGTGTGTTTTTGCCTTATTGTTGGATTTTGTTGATTGACTGTATACTAACTATGTTGTACACCGCCCTGAGATGGTCGCACCAAGTAGGTCGGTATAGAAATCTAAAAAAATAAATAATAATAACATTTAAAAGATTATTATACTTTGTTTAAATGGTAGAATGCCCTTCCTAAATGAGATGGGCTCAAATTATCATTCAAAATGTAGGTACCCTAGTTGGGCATAACAACTCAAAGTAACAAGTAGGTGTAATAAGCAGATTATTCCCAAGTCACCTGGGATTTTTTTAGTGTTCTTCTAAGAATTGGTAGAAAGTGTTCCAAAGTGAGGGCCCAGTCACAGAAAAGTCCTTATCATGGTACTCATTAGCACAGTAACACTTACTGAAGGATCAGAGGGTCTCAGAAGCTGTTTGCATGGTTCAAGTGGGTCAAGATGAAACCATTACAATAATTCCATAGCTGGATTTTTAAAGAATATGCTTAATTTCCTTTTATTAAATTAATACATGCAGCAGTGAAGGACACATTTACAGTATAATGAGAGTTTAAAGCTTTTCTATTTTATAATTTTTACATTTTTTCAGCCAAGTAATTTGTCACTGAAGGAAAGATAGCCATACCATAATCTTAATGGTATTTTTTGCCATCTATTTAATAGGAAAAAGGTCACTTTCTGTATTTAAGAATTACTCTATTAAAGTAATTTGCCAGTATGCAAATGTTGTCATTTACCCATCATTAAGTATTTATCATAGTTTTTAATATATATATATTAATAAAATATAAAATATATTATATAAACAAAAGGGCAGCTAGCAGCAGGAACTGGAAGTAATATTTTGCAACACTAATGTTTTTTGAATTCTTAATTAGATAGCATAAGGTTGATATGATTAGGTCAGGATGTAGTGTTTTTCATTAAGCTCCACTCTCGAAGTTCAATTCATGGTTTGCCCTTGCAATCAAATAATGAGACAATGAATTTTATGTTATTGACCCAATTATTCCCCCATAGAAAAGTATACATTTAATAATTCTGCGCCTTAGGTCCTTCATTAGCAACAGTAGGATAATCATGTTTTGAAGTACAGTACGCAGATTGTATGCCTCAAAATATATTTATGTTATAATTGTTGGTGAAAGGGTTGAATGTTGAATGGGATTTTGGTGCCTGGCTGAATTCATTCATTCACTCATTCACTGTGCTGCATGAGATGGAATATGAACATTTATTTTTCAGCATGTCCTCGCTGTGACATCTAAACTCCCATCAGTATGTGGCATATGGAAGGAAATTTCTAAAAGTGTATAGTTTATATAGCCATAGTCTGCTAAAACAGTGACTGAATATATTGTTGCTTAGTGTAGCAAGCCACACTAAAGTAGACCGTACTGAATTGTTGGAGACTTGGTGAGTCAACTCCCCTGTAAGTTCTCTTGATTCAAATGGGCCTACTTTAGTGCATTTTACTGTGCTAACAACAGGATTTCAGCCAGTGTCGCTTAGGGTTAACTCTCAATATTTATTATCACACCCTGCTTTGGTCATGGATCAAAGTGTTACTACCATTATCATTCACTCATTTTTTTTCTGCAGAATAGCACTTTGCCAGAAATAAAAATAAAAAGCTTCTTCCAGACCGCTGCCCCGTCATCTTTAATTTCTTCTGTATTACCTTCTATGTGGACAGTGATGGCAAACCTTGGCACTCCAGGTGTTCTTGGACTTCAATTACCAGAATCCCAGATCAACACTCCTACTGATCAGGGCTTCTGGGAATTGAAGTTCCAGAACACCTGGAGTGCCAAAGTTTGCCATCACTGATATAGGGTATGCAACCTCAAAAAGGAGGCAAACTCCATGCATCTTTATTGTCCTGAATGCCTCCTTCTTTTAGTTAATAGGCTTTGTCTTGGCAATGGAGAAGCTTCTAAGATCAATATAGCAAAGGAAGAATCAGCTGCTAAATATCGCAGCTTTGGGGGCTAGAAATAGCAATCTTCTGGACTGGTTGCTAGAGGTCATAATTTGTTCCATAATTATGATCATGGCATGATGGGAGATCCATTCAGAGCTGGTTTTTATTATTTTCATTACCAAGAAATAGAAATAATTTATTGAAAGAGTAAAACTAAATTCAAAAAGATGAAACTAATTCCCTTCACCCAGAGAACCCAATTCTAAATTAATACAGAACCTGATTCCTATGTATGTTTACTCATGAATTAGTCGCCCCAAACTCTTTGGAGTTCCTGGCAAGTTTTCTTATTTCATTTAATAGGGAGAAGCATGGCTAATAAAAATATATATAAGTGAATTGTCAAGTCTTAGAACTGCAATTTAAAATGTATTTTTTTAAAGTACAGTATGCGGAATTCCACACTCATGTTCTCTCAAGAATCTTGTTCAATATGACCTAAGTGCTGTCTCTGCAAAGATGAGACAAATTTTGCTTTTGCAAATGAACCTGATTTAATTTTAATGGGACCAAGGTTAATTTTCTAATTCTAAAATGATATTATAGCAAACCATAAAAAAAATTAGCCAGCAGTAGTTTTTTGAAAGGAAAATATATTTGTAATTAGCTTTAACACACAAGATTACTTGGGGGCCTATTATCGATGTAGTTTTTGGTACTTTACACTAATTTACATTTATTACTCTCAGGCCAATTTATTAATATGTTAATAAATAAGTCATTAATATATGTTATTTAATTGCCATCAGTTTATTCCTCCTCAATAATGCATTAATTACCTGCTAATAGTTAAGGGCAAAATTTTTGCCCTGGAAAGGAATTCTGATGTTGCCTTCGATGGTTCTGTTAACAAGAGATACGTGTAGCAGGGCATGAGTTTATTCTAGTAAGGAAGGAACAAATGTTGCAGTAAAGGTGAGACCAAGTTCCTGAAAGCTGGAGAACATCAATGGGCTGGGTGGGTGTATTTTAATGTAATTTTTATTTTATTTATTTATTTATTTAATTTATTTATGGGTTTGTGTTGTGGGTGGGTGGGTTGGTTGAGGGGTTTTTTTTGTGCTTATTTTTATTGTATTTATTATTACTATTTATTTATTTTGGCCCCGCCCACAACATCATGACATCATGATGTTAGTTCCGCCCACACTGTGATGACATTACGGTGGGGTAGTAAAATTTTTGACATCCCACCACTGGACGAGGGCAGTGTGGGCTGGATGAATTGGCATCAGGGGCTGGATCTAGCCCACAGGCTGTAGTTTGAGCACTCCTGTTTTAAGGTAAAGGTCATGGTCACACATGCCTTAGTCACCTCCAGACTTGATTATTGTAATGCGCTCTACATGGGGCTGCCCTTGGTGACCATTCAGAGGATTCAGCTGTTCCAGAACGCGGCTGTATGAGTGGTGTTGGGGTGCGGCCGTTATGCCCGTGCCATACCGCTGCTGAGGGAGCTGCACTGGCTTCCAGTTTGCCTCCGGGTGCAATTCAAGGTGCTGGTTATTACCTTTAAAGCCCTACATGGTAATGGACCAGGATACTTAAGAGACCGCATTGTCCCAAGGACATGTGCCCGTCCCACCAGAGTGGACCGGAGAGGCTCTCTCGTTGTGCCATCGGCCAAAGAGGCGCACCTCTCTGGCACTAGAAGGAGGGCTTTCTCTGTGTCCGCTCCGGCCCTATGGAACCTCCTTCCAATAGAACTACGCCTGCAAACAGAGCTGCTGTCCTTCAGGAAAGGATTGAAAACCTGGCTGGCAGGTCAGGTCTGGGGAATGGATCGATCAATTTCCCCAGCTGGCTGGATGGTTTGACACCCAGTGCCTCCTAGCTATAATGCCTGGCTTTTAATGCTAAGTTTTTAAGCTTCTTTTAAAACTTTTAAAACTTTTATTTTCTAAATTGTTTTTAAATTGTTGTCTTCCTGATTGTGTTGGGAATTGCCCCGGGTCCCTTCGGGGAGGAGGGCGATAAACAAATTTAAATAAATAAATAAATAAATAAATAATAAAAGGTCAACCTTGCTTGAAAGCCATTCATATATTTGTGTAAATGCATTGATTTCATGCACAGTGCTAACTTTCCTGCTGTGTTTTGGAGTTTTCTTTTACTGCTAGTGATGCATCCTTCTGGTAAAGAAAAGTGAAAAGGCGGAGCCCTTTTAGTCATAATTGGAGAAAGTAGCTAAAGAATAATAACAGTGGAGCTAGAAATGAACATCATTTCATGTTAATCTTTACATACAGTTTCATCCGCCTGCTGGTTGAAATTACAAAAGGAATATCACAACAGAATGGGTATTAAAAACCATCTAAACTAACATATATTGATGTTATAGAGACCCAGACCAGTATCATGGCTAGATTGTTGTTCTGGGATTTAAGCGATCTGGGGTTCAAATCTCTTCTCAAATCCTTCTCTCAACATTGCAATGCATTGCAAACATCTTTATGGAGCATATAAGGCATGGAATAATGATAGTTTTCTTGTCAACTCAATAGGATTGTTTCTTCTCCCATTGTCCTCAACTTAGGGTGGTCTTGGGAACCTTTGGTCCAACAAGTCACATTCTGTATTGCTGATGAAATCTAGCAAATCTGGAGGACGTAACTTCCCCACATCTGACCTAGACAGATATAAATGAAATGATGGATGCTATAGGGCAATGTACTTTCCATGTACTTTTCCCTGAAACTCCATACCATTCTCCTACCCCCCCCCATCCATTTTTCTATCCTCCCCACAATTTTCAGTTCAGTCCTCATTGGGCTGTTTAGGGGAGTTTTTTTTAACTGCTGAAAAAGTATGGAGTACCCACAAGCATACCTATGCCTTTCTCTTGTGGGTGCTGCTTACATTAGCAATACCAGTAATTCTCAAAATAGCGGAAACAATGGTAGATGGAGGTACTGGAAGTAGCATATATGTTCAAACCTCGCATAAAGAGCGCATCACTTAGAGAGTAACTCGCTTAAAAAGCAGAATTTTCTCTGAATGGTCACCTTGCTTAACAAATAAAACCAACCAAAAACTCGCTTAACAACTAAATTGGGTTTTACAATCCCCCCCCCCCACCAGAAGTCACAATTGGTCACATACAATGGTGTTTCACTTAAAGAGCAAACTCGCTTAAAGAGCAATCCTGTGGAATGCATTATGCTATTTAAGCAAGGTACCACTGTATTTAGATTGGTTTGATTTCGACACAGGAGACCACACCTAATTCCCATTGCAATGATCAGGAGTTTTAATTAAGTATCACTACTGAGGGGACAGGGCTGCGGTGGCTTAGTGGTTGAGACTGCTGAACTTGATGACTGGAAGGTCGGCAGGTCAGCAGTTTGAGACCTAAATGCTGCATGATAGAGTGAGCTCCCATCTCTGTCCCAGCTCCTGCCAACCTAGCAGTTAGAAAGCAAGAAATTGCAATAGATAAATAGGTACTCCTTTGGTGGGAAGAACATTCAAACCAGGAACTTCAGTTTAGTCAACCCAGTCTAGTGTACTCCTGGGTTGGTACTCCTCTGGTGTCTAGTCACGCTTGCCACATAACCAGGGAAATGTCTGTAGATGCAGACAGTGCTGGCTCTTTGTTTATAAATGGAGATGATCACTGAACACTAGAGTTGGATACGAATGGCTTTCAAGCAAGGGTGGCTTTTACCTTTTACTGAGGGGAAAGGGGTGGGAATCTGTCTGAATTTGCATATTTCACAGCTGAGTGCAGAGCCTGGTATAACACAGTTTTCAAAGCATCCAGTCCTATTTGTGCAGCGGTCAAAATTTATTTTATGGAAAATGCAGATTTGCAAAGTATAAACAAATATGCTTTAGTCAATGAAAGAATGGTGCATGCAATTAACATTTATGCCAAAATGCAAACTTACTTTAAAAAAAAAAGTGCATGTGACTGCATGTGAATTTCTGTGCTGAGGGGGTGGGATCAAGACCTGAAGCAAGCCTCTGGTTGGAAATCTAAAAACATGTTTTATCTCAAAGTTTGCTGATTTTGTTACTTAGTTATCCCTAGTTTCAACTGAGCCTTAAGCACAATTGTTGGTTTTTTCACCCTAAATTAGTAAAATATATATGTTGCATACATTGCCTGGGGCCCAGAAATCAGAAAAGGAGAATAATATTGAGAGGTGGGAGAGCAGCCCTAGAAGGCACCTGGATTTAACTAGATCAGTGTGGCATTAATTCTTCGTTGAAAATCTACAAACTCTTTTTTTGTACAGATGTAGAAGAGAAAATAGAGATTAAGAGTACAAAATTAAATACAGGTTAGACAAAAAGCAGAATTCATTTGCCCATAAAACACCATCCCACATTTAAACAGATGTGTACACACAAAAGACTACTTTACTAAATTATCATATTGAAGAGTGAATGTTATCCACCAATAAATTAATATAAAAAGTCTTGCAGACTGGAGCTGCAGTAAAATACAGCACACTCCTGTGTTGGTGGCATGATTTCTGCTTTTACAAATAATAAAGAGGGAGAAAAACAGGATCATGTTTTAATATGAAATGGTTGTATATAATAGTTTAAGCTGTGAATCCCTCTCATCATCTTTTTATGGTTACTTGAAACAAATTTTGTGGAATACAAAATATATAAGTAAAAGAAATGGAGAGTAGTAAGACGAACAGTCTCAGGAACTGCCCCTAGCACACTTTAGTCTGTTTCACGGTGAAGGACCTTAAGGTTTTGCTTAGAGAATTCATTTCTGAACTCCATTTGTTTTCATAAACTACTTTCATTGCTTACTTGCCACTCTTTCCCATTCATAGAAGACTATGGTGATAGGGTTTTTTTAAGAAAATAAATGAAGCTCTGAATCAAAGTACTGTACAAGGAAATATTTAGGTTCCTAAAATCTGTCAGTGATCTTTGGGAAAATATACTTAAAATTCCATAATGAGCACATTAATTATGTAAAGGCAGTGATGCAGAAGAACCCAATTAATTGTCTTCTTGTCAGCTTCCTGTTTCCTGTACCTGGAAGGGAGGTGTTAATTTCCATAATACTTAAGAAGATAACCAAACTGTTTACTAGAAGACTTTGAACAGTAGCGAAGGAGAAGCACATTTTCTCCTCAGTAATTAATGGGACACTCTATTGACAAGTGTTATTCATTTTTATCAGGACTAGGCTGTCTGTTCAGGGAATGAAATATTGGTTCTAGTTGTTGTTTCAAGCAGATAGTGTAATGGGTGAACCAGTGATTGTTGTCACGTCAACACTGATACCAAAGATAACCTAGTCTAAGGATGGAGATACATTGATTGATGGCTACTCCTTATCAATCACATAGTAATTCCTATTTTCCCCCAGCACTGTGTGGAAAGGCAATGCCATGTGTCTAGAAAGAGAACCAATGGTTCCACAAACAACGCTTGGAAAAGTTACTTTTTTGGAAAAGAACTCCCAGAGTCCCTTTGTCCTTGGAAGTTTTAGAAGTTGTTATTCAAAAAGGCAACATTACCAAGCAATGGTTCCAATACATAACCAAATCATAGTCTGAAAAGGGCAGATAATTGATAGGAAAAAGTGGGAGCAGAACATAGGACAAAAATTGAGGAAAACCTTAGAAATGCAGGCAGCCTGGCTGGAAAACATAATGTCTAACAGTGTTTCAAAACAGCATGGCTCTACATGGGTTGCAACAATTTCAGAATGAGGAATTCTCATCAGCTGATTTCTCAAACTGTTCTTGATGGAGCTTCAGTCATTTTGATTGCCAGGAAATGCTTAAAAAAAGGCACAAGACATTTGACTGGCCTGCCATGGTTCTTCATTTCTATAAGAAACTATGGGTTGTGGCAGCATCAGCATAGTGATAACAATCAACTTTGTTTTACTTTTTCAATGAAATCAGATAGGGCAATTCCAGAACTTCTTTGAGCTATGATACACTAGACTGGGTTGACTAAACTGAAGTTCCTGGTTTGAATGTTCTTTGGGGGGAAATGTGTGTGCGTGCAAATGGATGCTTAAGCAATGATCATGACTTGAAGTTTTTTACCTGCTTTGACAGTTTTATGAGCTGTACCTAGTGGTGGAGACTGAAATATTTATATCTGCTAAATGAGAGGCTCTCTGTGAAAAGGACTCTCATCAGGTCCAAAATGCAATTGTTCATTTGTTGATGAATTTAAAACATTTTGGAACATCTTCTTACCAGTTAGTTTCCAGGCCTAGTTCTTCAAGCCACCTTAAATGGTCTGAGTCCTGAATGTTTTCCCCCTGGCATGGATGACCCTGGGATAAACCGTACTTAAGTTGTTGTTGGCAACTAGTTCCAAGTGCCATTGTCACCAATTAGCTTGCAAAAACATGTATCCGTTTTAAGAATGTGAATGGTGTAAAAGTGGGGTTCCCAACCTTTTTGGGCCATGGACCAGTCACATGATTGCGTGGGCTGGTCACATGGTTCCTCCCACCCAGAAGTGAAAGTAAAACATGCCTGCACATGCACAGAACACTGCCATAAATGATTTCTGGAAGCATTCTGCACATGTGTGTGTGCATTTTACCTTCACTTCCGGGGATGGCACAGGGCAGATGAATTGGTGTGGGGTCCGGATCCAGCCCACAGGCTGTAGGTTGGGACCCCCTGGCTTAAATGTATATAGTTTGGAGAGAGAGGAGAGTGCAAGAACACGTTCGTTGGTGGGAGAATTGCATACAGATTTCCATGTGGGAGGCAAAACCTATGCCTCACAACCTGAATATGACTCAAGAACAGAACGAGAATGAAATTGGCTTCGGAGACACACAACCCAGCAGAGAGTTGTTCACTACCCTAATGGAGTCATCTCCTTCCAAAATGGGAGAGATCTCTTGAGAGTATCCCACCTGACTGAAGAATAAAGAACTGTGCCGGCATAGTAATATTTTATCCTTATTTTTTTTTGTTTCTTTCACTACATTGCCATCTTTTTCTTCATTATACGATTGTATGCATGGGGGGTATCTCTTTCCTCTCTTTTATAGAGGAGATTTTGCTGTTTAAAAGAAGAGCCTTGGGGCGAGGCCTGATGTTTTCACTTGGTCATTGTTATCTCTGCACCCCATTTCATTTGCTTTTTGGGGAAAGATACTCTACATATTCCATCCTGCATAATCTGACATTATTTGATTCATAGGCATCCTGTCCACAGAGATTAATTAGCAAGCTGATCTGAAGTGTGCAAGTGAAAATATGATAATTAGTTTTCTGACAATGTTAACATTTCAACACTTCAGGTTGCTTGATAGTTCTTCATTTTAATCAATCAAGCAAATCTTTCCAGAGCAGTCCTGAAATATATATCTATAGCAATAGCAATTACACTTCTATACTGCCCTATAGTGCTTAGAGCACTCTCTGGGCAGCTCACAAGTTAATTAACATTTTGCCCCAACATGCTTGGTACTCATTTTACTGACCTCGGAAGGCTAGAAGGCTGAATCAACATTGATTCAGGATCAAACTCATAATGTTTTGGATGCAGTACAGCAGTAATGGAGTAGACCAGTGGTTCCCAACAAGGGGTACACAGCCCACTAGTGGACTTCAATTCCCAGAAGCCTAAGTCAGTACACTGGCTGATCAGTGCTTTGGGGAAATGACTTAGGCTTCTGGGAATTGAAGTCCAAAAACCAGCATTTGGGAAACACTGGAGTAGACCATACAGCCAGCAACTCGCCGTTAAGTGTTGGGCAGAGGTAAATGACCTGACTCCCTAAAAGAGCCAATGGCTATGGGCAAATGAGCCCCTTTAGGTGGGGTGATGATTCCCTCAGTGGAGGAAATTCCACTGGAAAACATCATATTGGGCCCGATGGCAAAATGTGTGGAGGAGGAACTCTGATTCCCAGCAGTCATGGAGGCAGCAGAGGCCATGCCAGATGGACTGGCTGTGAAGGTGCACCTTGTCCATATCCTCAAGGCTGCGGCAGGCCATTGCAGTCCTGGTGTCAAATCCTGCATGTCTCATTTAATATGTGCTGCAGGAGATGGCTCCAAAATCATAGTGTGTGGGTCACTTCATGGCAAGCTGGGATCCACTTTAAACAAATTCACGCCAGTGTCATTTTTCCTGCTTCAGGGGGGAAATGCATAATCGGATACATGTTGCAGTCTATGACTATGTATAATACAGCAGTTTAACTACTGCACTGTAGGGGCTTAGCCTTTCAAGCAAAAGGAAAGAGACCTGCTGGTTAATTGTGCTTGCAGTCATTAAATCTAATGAAGTCCTTCCTACAGTTTGCCATTCAAGGCATACAAAGGGTACATTCAGATGGGGATGTGTCCTGTGGTTACTTTGCTTTGGGAACAGGTCTATTCTTTTTTTTCCCCTGGTGACATATGGGCCATTGCAAACAAGCCAAACACACCCCTTATCCATGCCTGTCTGTACCAGGGACTACTGGTTTTTGTTTTGATGTGAGTAGGATTGCTCCATTTTGTTTTGGTACCAGCATGTGTGATCACAAGGACCTAACCAAAATGGATGGCTTAAGCTAGGGCTGCCCAAACTTTTCAGGCTGTGGTCCAGTCACGTGATTGAGCGTGCTGTTCACATGGTTCCTCCCACCAGAAGTGGAAGTAAAACATGCATGGGGGTGTGCAGAACACTCCAGCACATATGCAGAATGCTGCCATAAATTGCTCATGGAAGTCGTAAACATGTTTATGACAGCCACGGGTCATTTATGGCAGAGTTCTGTGCCTACTATGGGCACATTCTGCACATGCTTGTGTGTGTTTCACTTCCACTTTTGGGACCAGCAAGGGCCAGATTAATTGGCACCACAGGCCAGATGTGGCCTGTGGGCCATAGTTTGGGCATCCTATCTTAAACTGTCATTTTTGCTTAAGGTCACTCCATAATCTTGGGGAACTGAAAGCTGCTCTCAGTGGAGAAGTGGGCTAGCTTGCATCAAAACATTCTGGTCTGCCGGTTAGTAATCCCAATTTTTTTTAGTTTAATCAAATTTGGTAACAATGCAGTTCAGCAGCAGGTATACTAGCATTTTAGGTCAATGAGGCTAGGGACAGATCTTTTGGTCCTTTTAGAAAATTTGAGCCATATACAAAGCAACATTGCTGATTACAACAAAAGTCATTAGGATGCTTAAGTTTGCAGTTGACTACAAATTGGAATAAAATGGTGTGGCAATTACTTGAGATGAAGTAATGGAAATGGAGAGTAGTATATTCAGATAATCATCAAATCTATGATTTGAAAGATCTGCACTGAAGAATGATTTCTAGAAATTGGTGGCCTATTATGAATGAAACTAAAATTACAGGGCATTCATTCTGCTCTTCATGGAGTTTTTGTGACAGGCCAGTCTGCTTTTTCTTCCAACATCCACATGTATTAGGAGTTGGTATGTTGCAACTCACCCCAAAATGCCACATTTTGAACTCATTTATTTGTTTAAATTTGTTTATCGCCCTCCTCCCCAAAGGGACCCAGGGCGATTCCCAATACAACAGCATATTGACAACAATTTAAAACCAGTTCAAAAATTGAAAGTTTTAAAAGAAGCTTAAAAACTTAGCATTAAAAACCAGGCATTATAGCTAGGAGGCACTGGGTGTCAAACCAGCCAGCCAGCTGAGGAAATTGATCCATCCATTCCCCAGACCTGACCTGCCAGCAAGGTTTTCAATCCTTTCCTGAAGGACAGCAGCTCCGTCTGCAGGCATAGTTCTATTGGGAGGAGGTTCCATAGGGCCAGAGCAGACACAGAGAAGGCCCTCCTCCTAGTGCCAGAGAGGTGCGCCTCTTTGGCCGATGGCACAACCAGAGAGCCTCTCCGGTCCACTCTGGTGGGACGGACAGATGTCCTTGGGACAATGCGGTCTCTTAAGTATCCTGGTCTACTACCATGTAGTCCTTTAAAGGTAATAACCAGCACCTTGAATTGCACCCGGAGGCAAACTGGAAGCCAGTGCAGCTCCCTCAGCATCGGTGAGGCACGGGCATAACGCCCGGACCCCAACACTACTCGTGCAGCCGCGTTCTGGACCAGCTGTAGCCTCCAAATGGTCACCAAGGGCAGCCCCATGTAGAGCGCATTACAATCATCAAGTCTGGAGGTGACTAAGGCATGTGTGACCATGAGCAAGGAGTCCCGGTCTAGGAATGGCCGTAACTGGTGAATCATGCCAGTGGATTTTACTATTTTGCAGGTTTATTTCATTCCCATCATATGTGGACCCGGTGATTGGGATAAAAGAGGAAAAAGCAGCTATCAAAGTTGCTCCTGGGGTAAGCTTCTGCTAAAATTCAGAGGTTTGTCAGCTGTTGCAAGCTAATGGCAAATTAAACATTTTCTCTGATTTTCTTGGGATGGTCAGGGGAAGTCTATTTTTTTTTTATAAGCATACCAGATGATTGCTATTGTGCAGCAATGATCACCTATCAAACCTAAAGGAAAAAAAATCATGCTTCCCCTGACTGTTTCCAGACATTCAAAGGAAGTGTTTAATTTGCTGGCAGTGTGCAACGGTTGACATGCTGCTGAAAGATAGCAGCAACAAGTGTCACTGGAGAAGGAAAATAGTGTTTGGACGTGGGATTGCTCCGAACAGCATATTGCTCCTTTCTGAAATCTTTTGTACCATACTGCACTGGCCCCAAATCAGCCAGTGTGGAGAGGCCCTATGATAGTAAGTAATTACTTTTGGAATCTTGAATGTTTAGCTGTACCTAATTATTTTCAAAGCAATTTTACTAATTGAAACCAGGAAAGAAAATACCCAACATGACATCTCACTGAGCAGCACTATTCTGTTTAGAGAGAGCATTCAACTTATGCTTGGCCTAACTTTAGCCTATAGGCTTGGTCTGTGGTCTGGTTTTAATGAACCTTGAAGAGTTGCCTGAGGTTGGTGGGTCCCCTGACAAATATTAAACAGCTGGAATAAACAAGCAGTTCAACTTGAATGCACAAAACACCCCATGTTTTGTTCTCAAAGAAAAATAGCAAATGAGTGATAGTATTCAGACATCTTTGATGTAACTGCTGTTGCTTTGCCAGGCTAAACAACATTATTTCACTAAACGAAGATTAGCTTTATTTAAAACAAATAAACTGTTTTGTGCCCCCTAATTCATCTTATAGTTAATGTTAATTGGTTTAATATAAACATTAGAATACGCTGCTCCCTTTTCATGTTTGGAAAGAACTAAGTCCCAATGTTTTTAACAGAGCTTTCTCACAGAGATGTATGTTTTTATACAATTATAGGCTTAGGTTGCAATCCAATACAATCTTATGTGGGAGAAATTTCCAACCGACTCAGTGGGACTTCCTTCTGAGTGCCTGTGTTATGCTGATCAGCTGGCTGACCTTAGGACACTCTTTAATAGAGAATAAGTCCCAACAGACACTCTTTATTAGTGAAAAAGGCCCTTACCAGATGTAGTTATACATAGAAATGTACAGTTAATGAAGTTTAATGAACTATAAATGAGAATTTAAGTATAGATGTAAATGAATGCTTCATAGAAAAGGTAATGTTGGAAGAAATTTTTATGGATATCTTAGACCACAGGAAAGAA
Source organism: Furcifer pardalis (assembly GCA_030440675.1). NCBI lineage: Eukaryota > Metazoa > Chordata > Lepidosauria > Squamata > Chamaeleonidae > Furcifer > Furcifer pardalis. The sequence continues at coordinate 120,686,007 of CP126891.1, forward strand.
GAATACATGGATTGTATATAAAGTCAAGTCTGAACTCTCACCATTAGCTAACATAAGTAAATTAAGGCTATGGTACTCTAGAGATGTCATGAAAAGACAAAAGCATTGGGAAAGAATAAAATTAGGAAAAGAGGAGAACTTAACAGGAGATGGATAGGCTTAGTAAAAGAACTCATAGCACTTACTTTGCAAGACTGTTCATGATGGGACATTTTTGGTGTCATTTTTTCACAGGACTGCAGTAAGGTGGAGATAACTAAATGTCACACAATCACAACAACAGAGGCAATTTTAGGGTCGATGTGTAAAAGTATATGTGTATTTTGGTTCCAGACTGCAGACTGCTTTTAATCAAACAGTTACAACGGAACCCAACCTTGGTTAGAAATTTAACCAAAAAAAAAAAGATTAGATCATTGAACAATTGTGAGAGAATCATATATGCAGAAAATGTTTCTAAATCATGGGGTGTGACAGTTCGAGAAGACATAATGGTAGAAGTGGGGTAAACATACTTGTAACCATACTTCAGCTTTGAGCCCCCGGTTCATTTCATTTTCCCCTCTTATCTGTGACATTTCCACTTCTTCCTGAACACATGTCATTGATAAAAGGTCTTGTTAGCAAGCTGAGCAACTAGTGTGGTGTGTGTACTTGTAAATTATCCCATGAGTTAATTAAGGTCCAGTTCCCCCATCATTGTAGCTTACACAACACTTGAGCACATGCAGTTTGCGAATCTTTCACATGAGACTCTCAAACAATTAACACTTGAAATTGAGTTTTTTGCCTTCTTTTGTTACACAGCTATAGGCTGGTTCACCAATGGATGCCCAGATGCAAATGTTAACATTACATTGGATTATGTTACTTGAATCACACCTGGGGTGAGAGACCCTCGTAAATCCTCACTCCTGCATGCCTGAGACTGATTAAAAGGTTCTGTCTTGAAATGATTTTCAATTATTTCCTGAGTTTTCATAATACCTGGCCAAAGCCAAGCCAGCTACCCTCAGTAGAATATGTGGTGTGCAAAAGCAAAATATTCAGGCCAGGAGAAACCATGCAATTGACTATACATGAGTGGAGAGTTTTTTTTAAATCAGGAAATTGCTAAATTATTTCATATAATGCTGTGTACATAGGAAAAGGGAGTTGTTCATCACCAATAATTACAAATATGTTTGCAATTCAGATTGCTGTAACAAATCCAGTCCATTGCCAATGAGTCTCAACCTGTTGTTTTAACAAGGAATTATGAAGGTATTAGATTTCATCTCCATCTCTATTTAAAGAAATCCACAATCACCATTGGGGTCTAATTGCAACATAACAGGCCCTGCATCAACATTCAAAATCTAAATACAGTAAATACCCTATTGTATTGCTTCCCCCTTATGTTAGATATATTGATTGTATCAACTGTACTGTGTTATGATGTTATATTTATATTTTATATTGTACTATTTTTGTTTTAGGGAATGTTATTTTTGTGGGTTCTGTGAGCCGCCCTGAGTCGGTTTTACCGAGTAGGGTGGCATACAAATCGAATAAATGAAATGAAATGAATATATCAATATTTGTAATATGATGTAAGAACCATTAGGATGCTTAGAGTACAGCCTTGTGTGCATCTAACATCAATTATGTTCAAAGGAACTTTCCTTCAGCTAACTGAACATAGCTTTGTTCTTCCACTTATTCTTGACAGCTGTTCCCAGAAGCCCTAGACAGCACAGCCAATAGTTAGAGACCCTGGAAATGGAAGTTCAAGTGTTTAGAGCAGGGGTCAACAACCTATGGCCCACAGGCTGAATCTGGTGCATGGCACCAAATCATCCAATCCCTGCCCTCATTCTAACCCCCGCCACCGCCGCTACCACAAGCATGGATGCAGCAGTCTCAGATGAATTTACGGCAGCTGCGGATGCATTTGCAGCAGTGTTTATGGGGGGGACCACCAGTCTGGCCCCCTCAACTGGTCTGAGTGAGCATGACCTGGCCCCCAACTTAAAAGGTTGCTGACCCCTGGTCTAGAGGGCCAAAGATGCATTGGTATACAGGACTTCAGCTTCAGATTAAATTTTGAGACTACAGACTATTTGAAAAAGCAACGTTATGTATTCTCAGCTTTAGCAATCTCCCCTGGCAATATGTAGTATATTGGTCATCTGAAAATCCATTCAGAGTTTCCCTTTCCACAAGAGACAGCTGATTAAGTGGAGCAGAAATGAGGAAACTGGAAGGCTAATGATGCCACATTTCCATTTTGTGTTTTACCTCATTGTCAGTGACAAAAAAGAAGAGATGTTGAGTTGTTCTTCTTAGCTCTGGTTCTGTAGCTAAAAATCATGAGTGTTTCTGGCAATACTTGGTCTTAATTAAAAATAAGGAAGACAATTCTTGGTTCAGTAAAAAAATGCAACAACATTTTTTCTCTCCTTGGAACTATTTGATCTTGGAAGTATTTCGCTGAATTATACAGAATCTTTTCAATCAATTAGTCCTATCCTTTTGTGTGTGCTGCATACTTAGCTTCTCCAAAGGAAGATACCAGCTGTGTACAGAGATGTTTTATACTAATTACAAAAGCCATGATTAAAACCAAGAAACTTGCCTGGCATCTCTGTCTTGTACAACAGCCAAAATTTCCTGCCAAGGTTGAGGTCCTTTAACAAGCTCTGCCATCATGTTGAGGTGGCCTGTTATAGCTAAATTTTGGCAACAGCAAACTTTTTTTACATCAGCAAGCAATGCCCTGCAGAGGTTCACAATAGCTCCCATAGGTCCTTACCATGGAATGTGGAGGCTTGGGAGATGGAAGTTATAGTCTGAAACATTAGGATGGTTCTAGATCATTGGTGTCCAGAGGGGGCACTCAGAGCCCTCTCTGTGGACACACACACTGTCACCCCAGCACAGAGTTTGGCCCACCCCTTTGCCCAGTAGCCCAATGGGAGCACTTCCTCCCTCACCCTAGCATGGAGTTTGTCCCATGCTGCGTTGTGGACAGCAGCCTATTGAGTTTGGGCACTCAGACTCTAAATGGTTTGCCATCACTGCTCTAGATTATGTGTCAAGGATCTGCAGTGCCTCAAGTGGTTAAGATGCTAAAATGGCAACTGAAAGGTCAGAGTTCGATTCCCAAGTAATGAACAACAGAATGAGCTCCCATCTCTATTCCAGCTCCTGACAACCTAGCAGTTCAAAAATAAGAAATTGCAAGTAGATAAATAGGGACCACTTCGGTGGGAAGGTAAACAGTGTTCCGTGCACTCTGGTGTTGAGGCATGCATGCCACATGTCTGCAGAAATGTCTGCACATGAAGACATTTGTACATTTGGCTATAAACAGAGATGAGCATTGAACCCTAGAGTCAGATACAACTGGCTTTCGAACAAGGGCGACCGTTACCTTTACAGATTATGTGTCATCCCTGCGTATATATACTCATGTGCACTGGAAGAATTATAAATGTTAATGGTCAAAACTATTATTTAACAACACATTAACACATATGATAACTGTCATAAATGTTATCTTATGAAAATATGGAATTAGAAATGCAAATTGAGTATAGTGAAATAAACAGATACAGTCAAACCTCGCATAAAGAGCGCTTCGCTTAAAGAGTAATTCGCTTAAAGAGCAGAATTTTCTCTGAATGTTCGCTTCGCTTAACAAATAAAACCAACCAAAAACTCGCTTAACAAATAAATTGGGGTTCGCAATCCCACCACCACCACAATTGGTCACTTACAATGGTGTTTCGTTTAAAGAGCAAACTCGCTTAAAGAGCAATCATGTGGAACGCATTATGCTCTTTAAGCAAGGTACAACTGTAAATTAAAACTAAAAAGCACAACCAACTAGGTCAAAGAAGCTTCAAGAACTCCATTTTGATTTTGAGAGTGTTATATATCTTTCAGTTCGCTGATGTGCAGGCAAAAGGTGCTTCCATCAATGAAACATATACCTTAGCTAACATTGCTATAGTTACTCCCACACATTTTAATTTGACCACAAAAGGAAATGGCTCTTTTCTGCAGAAATTGGCTGTTGTTTCTCCATCACTTTCTAGTCCGTCCCCCCCCCCCCCAATATCTTTATGTTCAAAGCCAAGGCTACAAATAGCAGTCATGAAAAGACCTATGATGAAGCAGCTCTGAGAACCACAAGCTGTCACACTGCAAGGCCATTTCCCCACGGTAGCTAGCACCCAAAATATTCTGACATTGATTGAACATCGTAGCCAAGTTCACGGAGGAGCGCTGCTGGGCTGATAATGATGTCGACTTGGAATGTAGTCACAGGGAGATGGATTTGGGCTCACTTGCCTTCTGAATTATAGTTGTCATTATTTTTCACACAGCTCTCCAAATCTCCAAAAGAATGAGTTTTACCGGTTTAGCAAATATCGTCCCTTGACAGCATATAGTGAGCATGTGAGCTTGATAAGAAATGTTCCTAGACTGACTGACTCACCTACTGCATGCATTTTAATGCCACTTTTACAGTGAAGGAACTCAAGACAACACACACATCAGTGTTAAAAAATTAAAACAAGATGCATTAACCATTAAAAAGTTATCAAACAATGAAATATTAAAAACATCATCTAAAAAAAATTAAGAGATGTTAAAGCATTAAACACACACAAGTGTGCAGCAGCATCTAGCTATTAAAAGTTAGATTTTAAATATAGAAATAAAAATTAATTTATACCTCTACTTGTATGTAGAAGATTCTAGTAGTAAGTACAGTAATACTCCGTATAACGCGAGTACCGTATATCGTTAAATCCGCATAACGTTACAAGATTTTCGGAAACATCTTGTATCGAGTAACGCGATTTTAACGTTACACGAAACAGTCGTTCTTAGCAGCAGGGTGGGTGGAAAGCTGAACGGGGTTCTCCGTTCAGCTTCCCAGCCACCCTGCAGCTACGGAGGCAGGGGTGGGGTGGCTGGAAAGCTGACGGGGGGCTCCCCCATCGGCTTACCCAGCCACCCCACAGCTGCGGAGGCATGGGCGGGTGGCTAGGGAAGCCGACAGGGAGTCCCCGTCAGCTTCCCCAGCCACCCTGCAGCTGTAGATCGGGTCCTCTGATCTCTCTGGAGGTGTTTCTGGGCTTCCCCGACGTCCTGAGCCAGTGCAGCAAGCCAGAATGTCAGATTTCGAATCCCGATGTTCTGGCTTCCTGCACTGGCTCAGGACGTCGGGGAAGCCCAGAAACACCTTGGATCGGGTCCCCACACCTCCCTGGACCCGGCGGGGGGGTCAGAAACCCCAAAATTGGTAAAAAAAACGGACTTTTTTTTACCAATTTTGGGGGCTCTGACCCCCCCGCCGGGTCCAGGGAGGTGTGGGGACCCGATCCAAGGTGTTTCTGCGCTTCCCCGACGTCCTGAGCCGGTGCAGGAAGCCAGAACATCGGGATTCGAAATCTGACATTCTGGCTTCCTGCACTGGCTCAGGACGTCGGGGAAGCGCAGAAACACCTTGGATCGGGTCCCCACACCTCCCTGGACCCAGCGGGGGGGGTCAGAAACCCCAAAATTGGTAAAAAAAAACGGACGTTTTTTTTACCAATTTTGGGGGCTCTGACCCCCCCACCGGGTCCAGGGAGGTGGGGAAACCCGCTCCAAGCTGTTTCCAAAGTTCTCCCACCTCCCTGGAGGCAGCAGCAAGCCAAAATGTCAGGATTCAAATCCCGATGTTCTCGCTTCCTGCAGCCTCCAGGGAAACAGGGCTTTTCTTAACATTGTGTGTTCAATGTATCGCCCAACGTTAAAACCCGAATAACGACGGGACTTGTGGAACCAAGTCATAACGTTATTCGGGGTACTAGTGTATGCACCTTTTCTCCAGCTATCTTCTTTGAAAACTCTTTATGGCAAACCTTTCTCTTCTATTATCCCTAATCTTAGTTTAGGAATTAAAACCTGCTTTATAGCTTGAGAATGGCTGTCTTCTAGCAGAGGGAAGAGAGGCAAAGAATATTAGTAGATGAGTGGTCAACCTATGATTCTTCTGATGATTTTGAATCAACCTGGTCCTGCATGGCCAACACCTGGGTATGACAGGAGTTGAAGTCCATCTGTATCTGGAGGCCGAAATGTTGCCCACTTTCCGCTAATAAGCAACATTTCATTCAACAAAGGGCTAACCAGACATTCCTGTAAATGTCTGGTTGCCTTAAAAATTTCTGAAGCACATCTAGTTCACGTCTTCAGGTCACTTAGGACAAACTGACTTTTGTCCTGACCCTCTTGTGTCCCTAGCCTAACTTTACATTGCTGACCACAGAAGGCACAAGCTTAGAAACCATGACATGTTTTGCCACCACAGTATGTGATGACTTGTATTTTGTCCAAAAATGGTGGTAAATATGGGCCCATTTTTGATGGCGTGGCAGACTGGTCCACCTCTACAGGGTGGGCAGCAAAAGTTAATTCAATGTAGCCCTAAGATATAGATTCTCCAAATAAAGCTCAGGATGTTCACATTTAAATACATTTTGTTCTCACAAAGCATGCATTCCAATAGGTTTTATTTTTTAATATACCAAATAATTACAGTATCTGTAAGTTTGAACATTATGGATAAAAATGAGGTGAGGGCAAAATGTATATTGGGTACAGTATGTGTGGATGCAATTAAATCTGTCCCTCCCCACCTCATAGCACACCCATAAATCACATAAACATTCACATATTAGCACAAAAGTCTGTGGAGCCCTATCAATATTCTCCAGCATAGGAACTGTGTGACAATATCCAGCTGAACAAACCTGCGAAAGCTCCTCTGCAAAACTTAGACACATCACACCAAAGTCTGAGCAACTTCTAAATGTGGACAACATGAGGTAGGGCTTAAATGCATGTTCCTGTCCCCACCACCCATTTAGCTGTATCCACAGTTTCAAACAAAATGGCTGAATAGGGCTTACTTGTTACATTGAGTTCATGAGAAATTAGATTTGCAGGAGACATTTATTGTAATCTTTATTTTACCCCAACCAGTAATTCCCCCTAATTTATCTTCTCCAGTTAGAACTATAGGAAGCTGCCTTGGATTAGATCAAAGTATCGTATATACTCGAGTATAAGCTGAGTTTTTTGGGTCCAAAAATGAGCCCCCAAAAGGGGACTTGGCTTATACTCAGGTCAATGACCACGAGGGTCCCACAACTGTGCCAGATTGAGATGTGCCAACAATTTAATTAATTTTACCATATTTTCATGCATTTTGATTATTAAAACTCAATAGCAGCAGCTGCATTTCCTACCCTCGGCTTATACTTGGGTCAATCTATTTTCCTGGGTTTTCAGGTCAAAATTAGGTACCTCAGTTTATATTTGGGTCAGCTTATATTCGAGTATACACGGTATCTGTCTTCTATATCATCCAATAATATCTCCTCTGGTTGTGTTTTTCCAGGGACTCTCTTCCTATCCTGATCCTATTAAGAATTGTGAATTTCTACATGCAGATCATATGGCCTATCATAAAGCTAAGGTCTACTTCCAAATTTTCCCAGTACTGTACTTAATATTTACAGTTCCCATACTACTCCTTTTAATGTGCAGTTTAACTGAGCTAATATTGCAGTTATAGAAAATGTATTTGTTACATTTGGATCTATCTTAAAGTAACCATGATTAATTTGTGCATTGCCACCAAGGTGCTCATCTTTTGGAGACAGAGAATGTAGTGGAAGATATCTACTAAACCAAGGGTTGGAGATGCCAAGTACCCATATCAACCTGAGTATGATGGAGTGCCATGGACAGTGATGACAAACCTTTTAGAGACCAAGTGCCCAAACTGCAACCCAAAACACACTCTGTGGTGGAGGGAGGGAGGAAGTGCTCCCATTTGACTGCTCAGTAGAGGAGCTGGGTGAACTATGTGCTGTGGGGAGGAAGCACTCCCATTGGGCTGCTGAGCAAAGGGGAAGGAAGAACTCAGCTGGGGTGACAGTGCACATAGCCACAGACAGGGCTCTAAGTGCCCCCTCTGGCACGTGTGCCAGAGGTTCATCACCACTGGCCAAGGAGAAAAATAGGCCCATTTTGTCTCATGTATTTTTCTAGGGAATCAAATTGATGGGTTAGTGGCAAACAGCAGTCCTGATAAAGTCTCCTGTCCATCTTGATGGCTGGGCCTTTCTAGTAAAATGACACATAAATAACCTATTATGTCCCCCACCCATGGAAATTCAAATGCACCTGTCAATTTGATGAAGTGCTTGCCTGGAGGGAAGCATTGTTTACATTTTCACTGCATTCTTCAAAAAAGGGGAGGGGAGATTCTAATTATTTTTCCTATTATAAATTAATGCTGATGATGATGCTTAGCATCTCTCTTTATTGTTAGATATTTGGGGATGTTAAATAATAGAACTGATCCATCAAGTGTTATGCAACGAGCACTTTATGACAGGCTTCCTTGTGATCTTTTTTTGCTGCTGCTCTTAAGTGACCATATACACAAACCCTACTTCAAGAACGGGAGGAGATTCTGTTGGCTAGTGGTTCAGATAAGGAGAGGGGGCTGCATTTGGAGTAGAAAATAGAATATAGATGTTTACCAAGCATTAGCTTTCTGCTGTCCTGAGCAAGGACAGTGCATGAGCAAATGTGTCAGGATAGAGTAAGAATCCTACAATTGCAGCTCAATTCCCATCAATGCAGTGATATCGTTTTTCCCCATCTTTTGTCGGACAGAAAAAGCGATTCTTCTTCTTCTGTGTCTACGCCAGATGTGAAACTGCCAAAATGAAGCTACCTTTTGGTGAAATCATCCCACAGTTCCTTTCTCCTGGCACAGTGTAAGAAAGATTAGCCAGCATAAGGTGGCCATTGCCCGGGGTACGCCTGATTGTGGTTCAAAAATACCACAATCATTGAGGATGCTCTTTCTGTATACCACAGAAACCAGGTATAAGAATTTAGCTTATGTAGGAAGAAAGAGTTTTACTTCATTAAAAAAGCTGAATGAAATGTCTTTATCAGAGTGATTGAGTCTCCTTCCCTGGCGCTATGTTTTTCCGCTGGCATATTAAGGGTTTATCATGTACTTTACAAAATAACACTAATGTTCTATAATGACTAGAGATGTTTACTTAAACAGCTGGATGTCTCTCTCTATCTCTCCCCATTCTTCAAAATATCACACTCATAGGAGTTAGTGCAAGGATATGCAGAACCATTTATAGGAGAGATCCTCAACCTATGACCCATGGGCTGGATCTGGCCAATGGCACCAAATCACCGATCCCTCACTCCAGCCACCGCTTCCACCACTTTCTCAATCCTCTGCTTGGCTTAGCATGTTCCTAACAGCACTCCATAGCAGGGCGGATGTTGTAAGCCTTACAGCATCCGCCCTGCTATGGAGTGCCATTAGGGACATCCCAAACCAAGCAGAGGTGGCGGCAGCAGAAGTGGAAGCGGCTGTGGGCACATTTTCGGTGGCCACAGGGGCATTTCCTTTTCACATGTGATGCATCTCCTCCAGGCAGGTAAGCAGGGGAGTGTGTGTGTGTGTGTGTGTGTGGGGGGGAGAGATTAGAGGAGGGGTGTTGGGCTTGGGGCAGTGGTGGGTTGTTAAAATTCCCACTACCCCACCGTGACATCATGGACGTCGTGGGCATAGCCAATGTCATGATGTCATGATGTCATGGGCAGAGCAAAAAAATATATTAAAAAATTAAAAATGTCTGCACATGCATCAAACCTCCATTTGACACATGCACAGTTCTTTTTTTAGTGTGCATGCATCAAATAGAGGTTTGATGCATGTACACTAAAAAAAGAACTGCACATGTGTCAAATGGAGGTTTGACGCATGCGCAGTTCCAGGCAGCCATTTTTGGAGGGGGTCAGAGAGGCGACCAAACCGGTCGCCCGGGGTTTTATCACCGCCCCGGCAACCCCTCCTGATGGGGTGCTACCGGTTTGGTCGAACCGGTCCAAACCGGTAACATCCCATCACTGGCTTGGGGTGGCTAAATGTGGCAGCATTGGGGGGGGCACCAGTCCATCTCCACAACAGTCTGAGGGAGCATGACCCGGCCCCTGGCTTTAAAAGGTTAAGGACCCCTGATTCATAGTAATTTCCATGACTTTAAAAATGTGTGACCAGGTCCAATTTTAAAAAGCAAAATGGATTGTGTGGCACTAAGCAAGCATGACCTGTGGTGTCTCCCTGTAATCATCAGTCTTTTAAAGAAGGCAAAAATGGTTCACACAAACCTGTTTCCTGGACTGTGTGGGATTAAAAAAATGTTTTACTACTGACTGTGGGCGTGGTATGGTGGGCATGGCCAGGGGGAAAACCCTGCATTGCACCCGAATTAGGACTACTTTATTTCAAAACTTAGATGGGCAGGGCCAGCTGGAATTTCTGCTATTGGTTCTGGTGAACTGGAGCAAACATTTGGAAGGTATAATGCCACAAAGTGTTCAATGTTACATTCTTCACAGGGACTTTATGAGGGAGAGTTTCATGAAACATTTGTGCCATGGTAGCAAAAGAGTCAACTAGGCTCCCAGTGAAAAAGCCTTCTTGAAGGTATTTAAAACTTCCACAAAATGCAACAGGACAATGTTTAGGGACAAAATTCTTGAACAGCGGGAAGAAAGAAATGCCTAGATTTATCACTGTAATGAGAAGTCACCAGCGTATTGGCCCCAGAGATGGTTTTGGGAAATGTGGATTGTTAATTGCATAAAGAATCCTTCTTCATGCTGGAGTAAAATATCTTCTTCAGTTGTTCATTTGTTGTTTGTGACCCCATGGACCACTGCACACCAGGCTCTTCTGTCATCTGCCATCCTCCATAGCCCGCCCAAAACTATGCCCACTGCATCAATGATGCCATCTAGCCATCTCATCCTCTGCTGTCCCCTTCTCCTTTTGCCTTCAATTTTTCCTTGCATCAGGGCCTTCTCGAGTGAGTCCTCATCTTCTCATTTGGCAGACAAAGTACTTGGGCTTCAGCTTCAGTATTTGTCCTTCCAAAGAGCAGTCAGGGTTGATTTCCTTTAGGATTGACTGATCTCCTTGCACTCCAGGGGACGCTCAAGAGTCTCCTCCAGCACCACATCTCAAAGTCATATATTCTTCTGTGCTCAGGGTTCAGCTCTCACAGTCATACACCACCCTGTTGTCAGGGTGATGTGTCTGCTTTTTATTTTGCTGCCTAGGTTTGCCATAGCTTGCCTCACAAGAAGTAAGTGTCTTTTTATTTCATGGCTGTAGTCATCTTAGATGTCAAGAAGGTAAAATCTGTCACTGCTTCCATTTCTTCTCCTTCTATTTGCCAGGGAGTTATGGGAGTTAGTGGCTAAGACTGGGAGATGGAAGGTCAGCAGTTTGATTCCTGAGTACAATAATACCTCGGATAATGCTAAGACTTGGTTCCACAAGTCTTGGTTTTATCCGATTTTTAGTGTTATCTGATGCATGTTAAAATCCTATGGGATGGATCAGATAACATTAAAGCTCCATAGAGATACATTGTAACCGCTCAGGCTTTAGCGGTTGTTATCTAATCCATCCCATAGGACCTTAACGTTATTCGATCCAATTCTCCTCCCCAGATTACTTAATGTTATGCGATTTTAGCGTTATCCAAGGTAAACGTTATCCGAGGTATTACTGTACTGCAGGACAGAATGAGCTCCCGTCTCTGTCCCAGCTCCTGCCAACATAGCAGTTCGAAAACAAGAAATTGCAAATACTGTAGATAAATAGGAACCACTTTGGTGGGAAGGTAACAGCATTCTGTGTGCTGTGGTGTCTAGTTCTCCTTCATGTTGTTTCTGCACCTGCGCTGAATCTGAGCAGAGCTGAAAAGCTGATTGGACAAAAGTTTTGAAGTTAGGACCGCCCACCATCCCCAACCGCCTCTGGCGCCATTTCGCGCTCTTCCCTCAGTTCTCTTTTTTCCGCTGTGCTAGCAGGAGCCTGGAAAAAGAGCTGTGTGTTTCTGTCTGAGATTGCCTTAGAAAACCTTGATTTTTTCTTACCAATTACAACTTTTCTCGGCAATCCCTTGGTCCTCGTGCAGCTGTGGGATTACCCTCAGCCGCCGGTTTAAAAAAAAAAAGGACTCTTTGAGGTAAATTTTACCTCAGAAATTCTTGTGTCGGGGCCTCCCGGCCGGGACAATTTTTTCTACTAGGCCATCTACTTCGGTGGATTACCTCCGCAGCATTTAAGCAGTGTCCATCCTGCAACGTGAAAGTTCCAAGCTCGGACGGACATGTGCGGTGCCTTCATTGTCTGGGAGAAAATCACCCCGTCCAGACGTGTGCGGTCTGCAAGGACTTCTCGAAGGCCACCCTCAAAAACCGCCAATACCGCCTCCAAGCATTTTTGATGGAGGCCGCTCTGGCACCACCGCCTCCCCCTTCAAGGGAGGCGCCTGGTGCGTCCACCTCCGCTCCTTCTTCGTGGCCATCCGCCGCAGAACTGTTTAAGAGGAAGAAGGAGCAGGAGACGAAGAAGGAGAAGAAGAAACACCACCGGACTTCTTCGACCTCTCTCCCTCCAACTCCGTGCGTGATGCGCCCGTTGCCAACTCGATCATTGGCCTCCGTTGCCATCACGGGCGCGATCTCGCCAGGCAGCTCGTCGTCGACCTCTCCGGTCATCATCTCCCCGGAGAAGGTCCCAAGTCTGCCGCCTCTGCCAGAGACTCCGCCGCCACCACCACCGCGGAGGACTGCATCCCTGTCGGCCCCTTCTGTGGCTCCGGCTCCCGAGCCGTCCATACAGTTGAGCCTCATCGCCCCATTCCTGGAGGCGATGGTGCAGAAGATGGCCGAGCAGTTCCGGGTCCCTCAGCCACCACCGTCGGCTGTTCCGGAGGTGCCACCGCTCCGTGAACTAGCTCCGGAGGCACGGTCGGAGGTCTCTCTCCCTCCGCACCAGTCGCCTTTGCCGGGGAGCGATCCGAGGACCGCCAGGCCGTACTGGTCGGACTCAGACCCCGAGGCCTTCTTTCCACCGCCCAGCATCTCAGAGCGGTCAGAAGGCTCTGACGGATCGTCGGTCGAGGAGGAGGATCAGCCGCCGCCGGTTGCCGCCGAGAAGTCGCCGGATGACAACATCGGCTCCATCCACGGTTCCCAGCCGGAGGACCAACGGACCTTCATGGCGCAGATCACCCGCCTAGGATCCACGCTCAGGATCAAGGTGGAGGCCCCTCCTGAGGAGTGCAAGGACGTCGTATGGGCCATGGCCGATAAAAAGGAGTTGGTCCCTGTCCATCTGGGCCTTCTCCCGAAGATCACCAAGGCTGCCAAGGCCGTCTCGTCCCACTCAGTTTCCACATGAGTGGACAGGATGTACAGACTTCTAGGAGATGATGCCACCTTCCTACATGTCCACCCGGCGCCCAACTCGCGTGTCGTGAAGGGCGCCCAGCACCAGACTCCGGCAAGCAGCACTCCCCTCCCTTCATCACAGGAGGGGAAGAAGTTGGACTCTCTGGGCAGGAAGGTTTATGCCAACGCCTCCCTGTCCTTCCGTGCAGCGAACTATGCAACGGCCATGGGCGGCTACAACTGTCGCCTATGGGAGAAGGCTGAGGCCTTCAAGTCCAAGCAGCCGCCGGAGCTCCAGGCTGAGTTCGGGTCCATCTGCCATCTGCCAGGAGGGCAACCAGCTGGCCCTCCAACAGATCTGAACTGGGAGGCATATCACAGAGTCAGAGGCTAAGAACTTGGCCTCCGCAATCCAGATATGCCGGCACTCCTGGCTGCGCTCGGTCGACCTCCAGGATGAGGTCAAGAAACTGGTGGAGGAACTGCCCTTCGACGGCAAGGGTTTGTTCGCTAAAGAGACGGGGAGCTTAAGAATGATATGACAACGATCAATAAGCTCCGTCCTCCACACTGAGGGTCGGGTCGGTACCAATCGGACCAGCCCCAGACCTTGTCTCAAGGTCCGTCCTACCAACCTCGCCAGCAACAGAGGCAGGAGGACTACCCTCGGCACCAGTTCTACCGGCCGAGACAGCAAGCACCACGGCCGCATTACCAGCAACGCCAACAGACTGGTAAGCGGACCGATCAGAGGAGCAAGCAACGGGTTTGACTCCTCCGTGACCGAGACTCTCATCCCTCTACCTTACCGTCCCCTGGTGAACTACCTGTCGGTGTGGTCCACCATCACCACAGACAAGTGGGTTTTAACCATCTTAGACTCTGGCTATGCATTCGAGTTCAAGAGATGCCCTACTGTCGGACGGGTCCGTGTCACCGATCCGTCTCCACCAGTGATGGGATGACACCGGTTCTGACCGGATCCACAGAACCGTTTTAAGGATTTCCGGAGGGCTCTCCGTGGGGGTAAAACCGTTTTTGAGGCGTCCGGATCGGACGCCTCACCGGGAGGAAAATTTAAAAAAAATTTGGAGCAAAAATGGCTCCAATTTAGTGCGCATGCGCAGAAACTCAATCTGACACATGCGCACTAAATTGGAGCCATTTTTTTCTCCGATTTAAAAAAAATTGGATCCAGCCGCCCCTGACTGGAGCCTCCTGTGGAGCCGCTTGCCGCCGTTTGCTGCTGCCTGGTGCTCTCACCACTGCCACCTCCTGCCATCGCTGCTGCCGTTGCCGTCCCCATCGCCGCCGGAACCGAGGAGGAGGCGGGGCGCTCCATGTCCATGTTGGCTCCAATTTTTAAAAAACCGGACCCGGAGCCACTGCCTGCTGCTACTGTCGCCGCTGCTGCCGCCTCCCGCCATCGCCATCGCCGCCGTTGCCGCCGTCGCCCCAGGCCAGCGGAGCGCGCCTCCTCCTCCTCCGGTTCCAGCAGCGGCGGCGGCAATGAAGAAGACGGGATGGGAGCCGATCAACGGGCAAGGCGGGGAAGACAGCTCCGGAACGAAAAGGAAGGAGGGAAAAAAGCAAATGCATCTACCCGGATCAATTACAGAAACGCTCCCGGGTCCGGCACTCCAGTCCCCTCCCTCTCCTCCTTCCACCCCCCCGGCGATGGCGATGGCGGGAGGCGGCAGCAGCGGCGACAGTAGCAGCAGCAGGCAGTGGCTCCGGGTCCGTTTTTTTAAAAATTGGAGCCAACATGGAGCGCCCCGCCTCCTCCTCGGTTCCGGCGGCGATGGGGCGTGCCTTGCCGTGTTTCCCCGGGCCATGGGGGTCGTCGGCCCCAAAAAGGGTAAGTGAGGGTTTTGTGTTTGGGGTGGGTGGGTGGTTTATGGTGTTTTGGGTGGGTGGGTGTACTTTTATTTAATTTTTATTTTATTTATTTATTTATTTTATTTCTTTAAGTTATTTACGGGTCTGTGTGCATGTTTATTTTTTTATTTTATTTTTTATTTTTGGCCTTGCCCACAACGTCATGACGTCATGACGTTGGCTCCGCCCATGACGTCATGACGTCATGACATTGGCCACGCCCATGACGTCCATGACGTCATGGCGTGGTAGTAGAATTTTTGACATCCCATCACTGGTCTCCACCACTCCAGGAGGAACTGTCAGCTCTCCTGAAGAAAGGCGCCATAGAGCCGGTCGCAGCATCGGAGTCTCACGACGGGTTCTTCTCCCGCTACTTCCTCATGGACAAGAAGGACGGAGGGTCCCGCCCCATCTTGGACCTCCGCCTTCTCAACAAGCACGTCGACGCGAGGAAGTTTTGGATGGTAACCCTTCAGTCCATCCTCCCACTGATCAACCACGGGGACTGGTTTGCAGTCATCGACCTGAAGGATGCGTACTTCCACGTCTGCATCAGGAGGGAACATAGCCGCTTCCTCCGCTTCCAGGTGGGCAGCGACGTCTACCAGTACACGTATCTACCCTTCGGCCTCTCCACCGCTCTGAGGGTATTCACGAAGTGCATGGCGCCGGTGGCCGCCCATCTTCGGCTACAAGGGGTCCAGGTGCTCCCTTACATTGACAACTGGTTGGTCTGCTCCCCGACCAAACAGAGGGCCATGGACGATGTTTCTTATTGCCTGGCCCTCATGGAGAGTCTTGGTCTGAGGGTCAACTACAAAAAGTCCCAGTTGACCCCAACTCAACGCATAGACTACATCGCAGCGGTACTGGACTCTCTGGCTCTGAGAGCCTACGCTCCACCCGAACGTCTGCTGGACATCCATGCGGTGGTGGCACGGATCCAGGGCAGGCGCCGCATCCGTGCATGGGATGCCCTCCATCTCTTGGGACTCATGGCGTCGACCACGGTGGTGATCTCACACGCCAAGCTCAAGATGCGGTCCCTTCAGTCTTGGTTCCTTGCCTCGTTCGACCTCGTCAACGACCATCCAGGGAAGTGGCTCACACCAACTCCCGAACTGCAGGACCAACTGAACTGGTGGGTGCTGGACCGCAACGTGGCCGTGGGGAAGCTCTTCACCCTCCCCGCGCCGACTGTGCAGATCACCACCGACGCGAGCACGCACGGATGGGGAGCATGCTGCGGCAGTCTAAGGATCCACGGGGTCTGGACTCCCGCGGAAGCCAGGCACCACATCAACTTCCTCGAACTCTTAGCAGTGTGGAAGGCGATGCGATCCTTCAGACTTTCAATAGCGGGCCGCGTGGTGCAGGTCGCCTCGGACAACACCACGACCCTGGCCTATCTCAACAAGCAGGGAGGGACGAAGTCTCTCTCCCTCCTTCATCTTGCTGTGATGGTCTGGGAATGGTGCCTGAAGGTGCACGTCTTCCCGAGCGGTGTCCACATCCAGGGCACCCTGAACACAGATGCGGACTTTCTGAGCCGCAAAGGGATGGCAATGCACGAGTGGGAGCTGGATGGATCGGTGTTCGACCAGCTGTGCCACCGGTGGGGCATGCCGGTCCTGGACTTGTTTGCGACACAAGCCACCACCAAGTGTCACCGTTACTGCTCCTGAGCAGGGATTGGTCACGGATCGGAAGGGGATGCCTTCATGGTCCCGTGGCATCAGGACTTCCTATACATGTTCCCACCGATCCCTCTCATCCAACGGATCGTCGTACGGATCCGTGCGGAGAGTGCATGGATGATTTTGATCGCCCCGTCCTGGCCACGTCAGCCGTGGTTCCCTCTGCTTCAGTCTCTGGCATGCAACTTCCTACCCCTGCCCACCGATCCGAACCTCCTCCACATGGGGGGCGGTCGGATCCTTCATTCGGACCTGCCGAGCCTCCATCTGATGGCCTGGCTTATCCGCCCGACCTAGCGCGGATCCTTGAACTCTCTTGTAAGCCATCCATGCGGAAGTTCTACGATGCCAAGTACCGTGGTTTCCTTGACTTTTTAACATTCAACGACCATACCGTGGACTCCGCATCCCTGCAGGACGTTATGTCCTATCTCTTGCGTTTGGCTGAGTCAGGATCCGCGCACTCATCCTTAAAGGTTCATCTGGCTGCGGTGGTTGCCAATGCTCCACCTTCATCTGTGCTGTCCTCTGCCTTCAGGGGCAATACTGTTAAACGTTTCTTTCAGGGACTGCACAATGCCTATCCACCTGTCAAAGTACCACCTCCTCAGTGGTCCCTCACTGCTATGCTCACTGCGTTCACCAAGGCGCCCTTTGAGCCCATGGCTACAGTAGACATTAAGTTTGTGTCTTATGAAACTGCCTTTCTTGTAGCCATTACCTCTGCCCGGAGGGCAGGTGAACTTGCAGCCCTGAGGTCTGACCCTCCTTTCCTCAAGTTCTACCCTGACAGGGTAGTGTTGCACCCGGACCTTGCATTCCTGCCAAAGGTCCTCATTGACTTTCACTTGGCCCAGTCCATCACACTGCCAGCGTTCTTCCTGAATCCTTCGTCTGCACAAGAGAGAGTGTGGCATTCGTTGGATGTCAGGAGGGCCTTGCTGTTTTACACCCAAAGGACTGCGTCCTTCAGGAGAGCCAAGCAACTGCTTGTAGCTTATGGTGGCAAGTCAAAGAGACAGCCTCTGTCTGCCCAGAGACTATCTAAATGGATCTCAGGTACAATTTACCTGGCCTATGAGATGTCATCACTGCCACCTCCGCCTCATGTCTGGGCCCATTCCACTAGGACATTGGCCTCATCTACTGCCTTTCTGGAAGGCATTCCTATGGATGACATCTGTAAGACTGCTACCTGGTCCAGGTCCTCCACCTTCATCACCCACTACCAGGTTGATACGAGGTCTGCTGCTGATGTCAGACGTGGCAGTTCCATCCTGATGGCTGGTCTCCGATCCTCTTCGGTGATGACCGCCCATCCCTGATGTCAACACATTCTCCTGCATCTCAGGACGCCGGCTGCCCACCATCCAAGTAAGTGAGCTTGCTAGTCACCCATTCGTGTGCATCCCCAAACAACACGAAGGAGAAAGACAGGTTTCACTTACCAGTAACTGTCGTTCTCCGAGTATGTTGTTTGGGGATTCACACGGCCCGACCCGACCTCCCCTCAAGGCTGCTGGCCTGAGATGGCCTTATGCTCCGCAGGCAGCTCTAGTATTGAACTGAGGGAAGAGCGCGAAATGGCGCCAGAGGCGGTTGGGGATGGTGGGCGGTCCTAACTTCAAAACTTTTGTCCAATCAACTTTTCAACTCTACTCAGATTCAGCGCAGGCGCAGAACCCCATTAGTGTGAATCCCCAAACAACATACTCGGAGAACGACAGTTACTGGTAAGTGAAACCTGTCTTTATGCCTGCCACATGACCTCGGAAACGTCTGCAGAAGCAGGTAGTGCTGGCTCTTTGGCTATGAAACAGAGATGAGCACTGAACCCTAGAGTTGGATATGACTGGCTTTCAAGCAAGGGTGACCTTGACCTTTACCTATATGAGAAGGCAAAGCTGAGCCTTTCCATAGATCCGCTCCTCTTTCCCCTCCCCACTGGATCACCTTTTGCCCTAACAGATTTTGAAGGTTACAGTGACTCAAAGAAGGCATGTATGCTTTGGCCTTATCTCTGTTGTTATGTTACTTCCATTGACGTGTACAGGTACCTCTACCCCTTGCTTTAATAATTTGCAAAAAGATTACACAAATTGGACCAAAACTGAACCTCAATAAATGGAACGAGGTTGCATTAGAAAGCCACACTAAAGTTTTATCTCAGTGTTCAATCAATGTAATATTTGTTATTATAAGAACTTGATTCAGATGCAAGGACATTCACATTAACTTAATTTCAGGCTGAAACTGCTACAACACAATTAAAAACATCATGTTCTTATTTTAATTAAACAATGCTGTGAAATATTCAGCATTCTGAACCTGTCCTGGCCTGCCTCTTGTCACTAAATTACTGCCCTTAATTTGTTTTTCTTCTGAAAGATGGAATTCACTTTAAGATTACTGGATGCTACTCTGGCATTTTGTGGTCTCTTGTCAACTCTTGTGAATTTAGATCATAGCTGCCTTCAGTGCCTCTGACATGTCTTGTATGAATGATCTCTTGTCTACTCTGTCTTAGCAAATTTATGAAACCTTTGAAGAAATGAGTGGACTTTTTTTTTATTAACTTAACCATAGAAATTTTCAGTGACAGTACACTCTTCTTCCTAATGCATACTTCAGATCATTTAGGGCATTTTTTGAGATAAATCTGTTTTACTCTTCTGCTGAATAATTTCACCCAAGAGTTGTGTTTCTGTACTCATAGTTATTAATTTTATATCCACGTTTCTGACAAAGAAAGGCAGAAAATGCAAAAAATAAAAACAAAAACCCAACAACACTCAAACAAAACAATAATGATCAATTGGCTAACAAATACAATAAAAAATAAAACAGGCTAATGAATACAGTTTCTAACACATGAAAGAAACAGCAGCTCTTTACAACAATAACCCAGTTGAAACACTAGAGGAAATAAGAGAGGAAAAACTGCATGTATTTGGAAGTCAGTTCTATTGCTTGGGACGGATCTTTTCTACTCCATGGAGAAAGAGGAGGCTAAATTCTAAAGTCCTCCTACTTCCCCATGCATCAGAAAAAAAGGAAGAGGAAAACCAACATGTGGGAAGGGAAGAGATGTTAGGGAATTCTCAGTATTCCCCAACAACATTTGATGGGATATTTTTCAAGTACATCAGCCCTTGAACTGATGCACCTACCAGCCTATTAAAGCTGGTAGGCAGAAGAAGAAACTGCAGCTGTGGTAAGGTCTATGCCAGTGGTGCCCAAACCAGTCTGAGCCCTGACACACAGCTGCAGGGTGCAGAGGCAGGCTGCTCCCACTGCTGACAGTTTTGACGTCAGCAGTGGTGACGACAAAGTCAGCGACTGTGCTTTTTCCAGGCTGCTCCGAGCAATCTCTCACTTGATCCTTTCCCCTCAGCATCTTGTGCTGAAGCCAGTCGCTGCCTTAGGGGAATTTTCGGAGCCTCCTGCAAGTCAAAATTCACGGTGATAAGAGAACCCCCTGGCACACTCAGGATGACATCATCCCGAGCGTGCCAGGGGGCTCTCATAGCGCCATGAATTTTGATTTGCAGGAGGCTCCAAAAATTTTCCCCAAGCAGCGATCGGCTTCAGCACAGGCTGCTGAGGGGAAAGGAGCGAGTGAGAGGCTGCTTGGAGCAGACTGGAAAAAGCACAGTCACTGCCTCCATTGCCACCACTGCTGATGTCAGGCGGTGGGGGCGGGTGGGGGTGGGGGTGGTCCACAGTGAAGCCTGAGTGCTCACCGTGGGCCACATTAATTATATGCAGGGAACCAATTAGATGGAATTTGGACACCCCTGGTCTATGCCATAGATCGGGTGGTCAAACTTGGCGCTCCAGCTGTTCTCGGACTTCGTTTCCCAGAAGCCATGATAAGCATGTGTGCTGACTTGGGCTTCTGGTAACTGAAGTCTAAGAACAGCTTGATTCTCCCTTGCCCAGAATAGTTGGTTTCCTGCTTGATCATTTGTAGTAACTGAATACTGGCTAAACTTTTCTTGGAAATTAATTAACCCAAAGATCTTTTGTGCCTTACAAGGTGGTGATCTGTGACTACATTTGGAAAGACCAGGCTGAGAAGTCCAGCAGCGACTTCCATCATCAAGATGAAATCAAGAAAAGTGCAGGAAATCCAGGAGGCATCACTGTTCATGTGGTAATACACACAGTTCATCTCAGGGGCTTCCAGGAAGTCTATAGACAATTCCTTAGATTGCCCAGTGGTGCTATTGTTGAGGTAAGTCCAAAGATCTATTGTAAGGTCATGGGTTATGTCCATACATTTCAAAAATATATTCAAGATCAAGCCGCACTGGGGATTCTGAACTGTATTCAGTACAAACAACACTAAAATTTGCTAATACAATTTAAAACCAGAGATGAAAAATCATGCATTTCTTACTATTATTTATTTTTATTTTATTTATTACTCTCCATCCCCCAGTAACCTCCCAGTCAATGTGGATGGTGACCAATTAATAGGAAGCAATACATGCCTTTTCAAAATGTGTGCCACTAACAATGAGTGATCATCCTAAACTTTGCTAGAAATCTTTTTCTAGAGACCAAAACTATCTATGTCTAATTAGAAATAAGACTTATTGTGTTGAATTAAACTTATTCAAAATTTAAATGAGTATACGAGGAATGTAAAGAAACCTCACTGGAGGTGACCTATGATCATCCAGTGACAGACAGCCATTTTGGCTATGGCTGATCTGCAGACAACAGAAAGGATTATATTACAGATAAGATCAACTCAGACTTCAACTGGGATGAGGAAAAGGTAGATACTAATCTCCTGTTCTCCTTCAGCAAGTTGCCCACATGAGATCAAGTATTCTTGATGAACCCTTTGGAACGTCTAGTGACTCTGCTAAAGGACTTAAAAGTATCCTTCATTTGAGAAGATAAAGACAGAATCCCAAAAGAAAATGTTTTTTAATTCCAAGAAATGAGAGGTCCCCCCCCCCCACGAAGAAAAGGCAAAGGATCCTGAAAAACAGAACAAAAAAACTGTGTTAAACTGCTAAAAATAAAACCTGCAGCACTAGGCTCCAAGCCTCTCTACAGACTCTGCATTCTCTCTCCTCCTTAATGTTCCAACATCACATTGTCTTTGCAATCACCCTTGTGACTCTGTTGAATGCAAACATTTATTAGGTGATTTGACACATAAAGAGTGAAATACAGTAATACCTCGGATAATGTTTGCATCAGATAACACTAACACTACATAACGTTAAGCAAAAAAATTGCATCGAATAACGTTAAAATCCTATGGGATGCATCGAATAATGTTCGCTAAAGCCTGTGCCGGTTATAATGTATCTCTATGGAGTTTTAACATTATCCAATGCATCCCATAGGATTTTAACGTTATCCGATGCATGCATCCGATAACATTAAAAATCAGATAACACTAAGACTTGGGGAACCAAGTTTTAGCGTTATCTGAGGTTTTACTGTACATGTTAAATGAAAAGAAAAACATGAAAGTACATGAAACATTCTTGTGTACCTTTTTCATGAACATGAATCATTCATATTTTAGAGGCTTTTGTTTGGAATCAATGAAACATGAAAATGAAAAAAAATGCATCCTTTTTTAAAATGTAAAGACAAAAGGCCACCCTTTCTTGAGACTCCTCCACATACAGGACAGAAACAAAACAAAAAGCAGAGGAAAAGGCTACTTCTTTTCAGTTTACCAGTGCTAAGTATTCCTGCTTCAGCAATGACTATATGAGAGCCAGAGGAAATGGGGGAGTGAAAGAAAAGATATAAGTAGAAGTGCTTAACTGGGAAAAGAAGTTTCAGAAACAGCCATCCACTGGATCTTCTTCTAAAAAGTGAACCTCTTTATCTGTCCCTTATTAATTGCCTTGAATGACAATGGGTGGAATTTTTTTAGCATTTTGTATGCACTGGAGACCATTTCCTTAATACTGTTATTGCTGGATACATACTGCTATCTTTCAAAACAGTGACAACCCCATCATGCTGATTTTTATCATGGCTTCTGCTGCCTTGAGCTGATTTCTTATTAAGACAGCAAAGATAAATTATTTTTAACTCAATGAGAAATCATTTTCTTAGAGGATGAGGAAATCTTTAAATTGTATGGACAAGGGTTTCATTTTCCCAATAGGACAATTTTTATCTAGGAAAAACAAAAAAGCAAACCCCAAAAGACTGAACTACTCTAAGAAGAAGATGAAAGGGGGAGCCGCCTCCACCACAAACTGCTTGAGAATAAGCAAGTGGTAATAAGATCAGACAGTTTAGGTAACTAGCCGATTACTTTGTGAAACCATTTATACCCACTCATATGCTGTGAATGATGCCTAACCTCTCATGTACAGTCAAACCTCACATAAAGAGCGCCTCGCTTAAAGAGTAACTCGCTTAAAGAGCAGAATGTTCTCTGAATGTTTGCTTCGCTTAACAAATAAAACCAACCAAAAACTCGCTTAACAAATAAATCGTAGTTCACAATCCCCCCCAACAATTGGTCATTTACAATGGTGTTTCGCTTAAAGAGCAAACTCGCTTAAAGAGCAACCCCGTGGAATGCATTATGCTCTTTAAGCGAGGTACCACTGTACATCTTGAAAAGTGAATAAAATCATGCAGGTCTATTTGGAATGCAAGATCAGATATGGTATGCTGAGTGACACTTTAAAAGAATGGAGCGGTAACTGTAGGATATTTTCTGAAACAGTCTTGACACTAATGCTAAATTATAGCTTGGAATCATCTAGCATTTTTACCTTTATGAGGAAAGGCTTTTTACATACTTAACATGATTCTAGGGAAAATATGCTGACATTATGTATAAAGATATGTATACACTATAACCAAAGGGCATGTATCTTCCCCAGCAAAACACTTTCTGCAATGTTATTGCCATTTGGTGTCATTTCTTAACAAATATAAAATACAATTGGTAAACAACCAAGACTTCAGATTTAAACTGACAGCTGTTCCTTCCAAAGTAACATGCAGATATTTAATCCTAGCAGCACTACAACTACTGGAGAAAACTTCTTGTATTAGGCGAAAGGCTGCATGTCTTTGCGTGTTTTTCTGAGATCAGCCAGTGAAGAATCCTCAACTTGTTTGGGATGTGTTTCCTGGGGAAATGAGTAAAAAAATCTAATGTTTTGTATTGAAAGCAGGTACTTTGTTGAGATTTGATAAGTTACCTTGCACTCCCCTGAATATCACCCCACAACCACCACTGTTATCCTACAGATCTAGCTTCTACAGAAACATTATTAACCCCCTTTTCTCTTTGGGGACCACAAATTTTCATTTATGGTTTATTGCCTCATTTAGCAGTACAGTTTGCCCTCATATCCGTTGCTTCAATATGCGCAATTTATCCAGGCCTGTGCTGGGGCACCAAATTACCGGGATGGGCGGCCGTGTGCCTCTACTGAGAACCCATAACTTAAAGGGCCATGCCACCATGGCAGCTTCCACTTCAGATCCTCTTGCAGGACTCCTCTCAGCCATGTGGGAGAAAGTCTGAAATGCTTTGGCAGTGGCGCGGAGAAATCTCCAAAGCTGCTGAAGTGCTTTAGACTTTCTCCCAAAGTTCATTTGGTTTTATTGTGACTAACACTAGTTTTGACTTAGTACTTGATTTTGACCATTGAGTTGTTGCTAATTGACTATGGTTCTTGTACAACAGCTTTTGAATAGACTAGATTAGTCGTAATGAACCTATGGCATGCAAGCCAGAGGGGGCACTCAGAGCCCTTTCTGTGGGCACATAAGCCCCGCCAGGCAAGCCCCACCCTGCCAGTGCTAATGGTAGCGCTGATTCCCCACCCACCCCTCTCCCTCCGCCAATGGGGAAGCAAGAGATGAGGTTCATCATATGCCCCATAGGCTGAAATCCCACCCAGGAGGCAGGGACAAAAGAAGGTGTGGAGTGAATCAGGTAGCAGGTGGGGGGAGGGAGGGGCAGGGTGGGTTTTGGGTTGCAGTTTGAGCAGTCGGTCTATAAAAGGTTCGCCATCACTGGACTAGATGGAACCTCTCCCCTGGAAGCCAAGCATCTCCTTGATATCATAAATGGTGTTAATTATATTTTTAGTTCCACATGTACCTTTACTAAAAAGGAGAAGGGTTTTTAAAAATTGTGACTATTTTCATGTTGTGAAATCATATTCATTCTAAGTACAAATAAATACCAAGTTCATATCTAGAATTCATGTTTTTAATGTTTGTTTGCAATATTTGTTTAGAAGATCTTATTGCTGATTCAGGTAAGAAACATATGGTCAAAGGTTAAAGATAAGCAGCAAAGCAATATTAGTTCAGCTTTCCTAAACAAAAATATAACCTTTACAGAAAGTACCTTGCAGCTACGTAGATTGACAAAATGCATCAATTATAATTTTTGCTCAGTTTTATAATTATAATATGAAGTGAACTTTTGGGCAAAGTTGATTAATTAAAAGGTTATTTCCATTGAGTCACTTTCAGAAACAATTACTTAGGCTTCATTTAACTTAATAGTCAGACTATGTCCAATATGTTAGAGCATATTTACTATGGGCTTATATTTATATCTGTTACAGTGTATTGTGTGCAGATTTGCTACAGCACATAAAATGTTATGTCATTATTATTATACTTCATAGTGTTTAATTATTATTTGGATGTCAATTAAATGGGATTGTATAACCAAGTCCTAGTGTCCTTTGGGGACTCACATATTTACATATATATTTATTTATATAAGCAGATAACATACTTCTTATTAAATTTAATGAGGCTTAAAAGTATTTAACTTTAACTGCATTTATATTCTAGCTTTTCAGGATTCAACTATAAAAAGAGGCAACCCCACAAACTCAACAAAAATAAAGTGCAAATAATAAACAAAAATAATGCAACTTTTAAAATGAATATAACATGTTCATTTCTTCTGTCATAACAATGGATTAGCCTAAATTGATTATCTTTGTATATGACTACTTTTTATTTTTTGGAATAATAGATTGCCCTCAACTATAAGAGATCCTCCCAGTCTGGCCAGGTTATCCTGCTATGGTAATAGAGTAGACCAGTAATGGCGAACCTATGGCACGTGTGCCAGAAGTGGCACCCAGAGGCCTTTCTGGTGCCCATCCTGTCCACCCCTCTTGCCAGAAGGGAGGCAAGAGGGGAGGCTAAAATCCCACTGGGAGGCGGTGGCGAGGTGAGCCAAACAGACACCCACTCCTCCTAGAAGTCATGCACACCCAGAGAAGGGTGGGGAGCACCTGCAGTGGGTGGGGAACTCCCATAGGGGTGTACATATGATGTCACCTGTGTGCCTCAAGCAGTGCATGTGTGCCCACGGCCACATGACTGCTGGAGGTGCACTGGTGATGTTACTTGGGTATGTGGGCACTCACGGTACCTGCCAGTGTGTTGGCTCCTCCTCTTTGGGCACTCGAGCTCTAAAAGGTTTGCCTTCACTGGAGTAGACCCTACTGCCAGTGACTCAGTGCCAAGTATCAGCTGGTGATTAACTAACCTGACAACCCTGAGGATTAAGCCTTGGGTGTCGAAGTCCAAAGGGAAGGGTGATGGTCCCCAAGTGGATTAAATCCCACTTAAATCCATCTTGATGGAGGGCAGCAGCTTCATCAATACTGGCCTGAGGCTGATGAGGATGTTGCTCAGGACCATAAAGTGACTCACAGAGCTGGATAAATGATACGGGTGTCATTCTGCGATGCAGGAGGCAGATGAAAGGCCACTGCATTATATTCTCAGGACAGTCTTCATGGCTGTCCTTCAGCAGGGTTTGTAGCTCATCGCTGAGTTGTAAAATGGCAAAGGAATGTGGTAGTCATTCTCCAGATGGGAACAGCCCATCTACAATATTTTGTATGAGTCAATGTCTTCGCAAAGCAATAGCATTTCTCCCTCCCTTAAAAGAGTTTGTGGAACTCCATTTCTCCACACTCCTTTCTTCCATACTGGAAGGGGAGGGGGAATTAGTTGAGCACACAAAACACAATGCCATTCTACTACATTTACTATATAACTGAAGCAAAAGCCTAGGTGAATTCACCTTTCAAATGTGCTTGAGCATTTGCCTCACTGTGTGTTATTACTGTACTGAATTTCTTTGCAGTGGCATTCCCACTATAGCATTTTGGCAGGGCTGTTAAAAAAATTGTTACAACACACAGGAGTGGAATTCAACCATGAAACCCAAATTGTACATTGCTCTGAAACTGGGTTATTTGCATGACAGTACCAAATTTCACACACAAAAGAGCTGCTAAGCTGTAATTTAAACAAACAAATAAATAAATGCCCCGAGTCTGCTTACTTTTGCTTCTTTTCATTTCACATTGCACTGGACTGGGCTGCAGCCAATGCATTTGAATACTCTATTTTTCAGGCATTCAGTGACATCGGTGGAATAAATTCTGTATATAATGAAGTGAGCACAGTCATTCAGGAACACGTAAGTGAAATGGATAATGCACTAGGAGCGTCTTCAGATATCAAGCTAAGGGAGAGGAAGAAAAATACAGCCAAGTAGAAAGGTATAATTTTCAGTGGTTGCAGCCATGCTGTAACTATGAAGCAGTGGGAGCAATTTAAATGACAGTGCTAAGCAAAACCTCTTTACCCTCTGCAGGAAGCCCCCCCCCCCCCCAGTTTTGACAATTTAGTTGGAAACCTGAATAAAATCCCAAATGCCTGTTAGCACTGCAATCCAGCCCATGCATGTTTGCAAACATTCCCTATTTAACTCAGAAGTGTTTACCTCTAATTAGACATACCTTAGATCAGTAATGTAAAGAAGATAATCTGCAGTATAATCTGAATCCTTCCTGCCATTCATGGCAACCAGTTTGTCAAGAAAAGGGCTCTCACTGTTTTTGTTTTCTACAAATGCTATTTTGGTAAAAATGGTGTTTGTGTGTGTGAGGTGGGGGGGGGGAGGTATCAAGCGGCTGCCCCAAATGGCAATTTTCACACTGAGCACTAGAAAATCACAAATATTCAATAGTACAGCAGAACGCAACATTTCAGTGCTAAAGGCTGTAACCTTATGCACCATGGCTTGGAACTAGTTCCCATAAAACTGCTCAATGGTAAAGTTATGGTGGGAGTAATAGCAAATCAATTTCTGGATGGCCTAAGGCAAGGGTGCCCAAATTTTTCGGGCCATGGACTGATCACGTGGTTCAGGGAGCTGGTCACTAAGGCCTGGGGGCTGGATGTAGCCCCCGATGCGAATTCATCCAGCCTGTGAAGCCCTCATCGCTCCTGGAAACAGAAGCAAAATGCACCCATATGAGCACATTTTACTTCTGCTTCCAGGAATGATGGGGGCTTTGCGGGTTGGATGAATTGGCATCGGGGGCCACATCTGGTCCCTGGGCCCTAGTTGGGCACCTCTAGCCTAAGGTGTCCTGATCTTGTTATCATACTCCACGGGGGGGGGGGGATCTACTTCTGTCTGAGTCAACAAATATAGCAAGCAAAGCAATCACACATACCATGTGGTACACTCTCTGGGCGGTTCACAATTAGCAATTTTGCCCCCAACATGCTGGGCACTCCTTTTACCAAGCTCAGAAGGATGGAAGGCTGAGTCAACTTTGAGCTCTGGTCAGGATCAAACTCACAACCTCTTGGTTGCAGTACAACAATTTAACCACTGCACCACCAAGGCTCATTCTTCAGCTTCCCAACCAATTAAATTAATAGGGCTTGAATTAGCTTGTAAAGCAGGGTTTCCAATTGCTTTCCTTCTCATCATGGGGTCTCAATCTTTCACAAGTCTGTTGGGATAAATATATCCACTTATATCACTGCTGGGAATGCAAAGGTGAAACAGTTTGTTTTCTGCTGGCTGGGATGGTGAGAGTTTCTATGCCTTGAATCATGTCTGGGTTTTTTTGGGTTTAACAAATTGCAAATGTTTATTTCCAGAATTATTTCTGTATTTCATGAATAAAACACAGCGCTTTGCCAAAAACACACACACAATGATATAGTATTTTGTGTGCAAATAATGCAAATACAATTTTCCCAGCACAAAATATACTTCCTCCCTCACAACACTGCTGCTTACAAAAATCACTGACCTATTATTTTTTCCTTCAGGATCAAAACTTCACAGCGAGTGAAATTCTGTTAACAGACTATTTTATTGTGTGAAGACACCATTTCCTACTGAGGACGATAACATTTGAGGACATCTGCTATATCTTTGTCAATCAGATTCATCTGTAATTTATGGTTCTTGTATTTGCATACACCAAGCCCAAAGGGAGGGTCATGCCTTAGTCTATACGTGGAACGCTGGTGGGTGTCAATTCCCAGGAGCCTAAGTCAGTACAATGGCTGATCAATGCCTTGGGAAATTGACTTAGGGTTCTGGGAATTAAAGTCCAAAAACCAAAGGTTGGAAACACTGTCCTACAGAACTATGGTCACCAGGCCAATAGCATTGTGATTTCTCAGATAGCAAGTCTAAGTTCATGGGGCAGGGCCTATTCTTTTTTATTTATTTATTTATTTACTCATATTTACTATCCCGCCCCAATCGAGTTGACCCGACTCTGGGTGGCTTACATCATAGATTAAAATCACAGGTTAAAACCTTTTGTAGGAGATGGGCAGATAACAGCTGGCAGTGGGGTTGAAATGGCTTCCACACCAGAAAAGCAGACACAAGAGCAATGCAAGAAATGAGTCTACAACTTGGATTTTATTTAATCCAGTTAACCAGGCTGTAGTCAGAGCAGAGAGGAAAATAGACCTTTTTAGGATTTTTGAGGCCAGCGTAATGCAGTCGGAAACTGCAGCAGTTGCTGCTGTCTTCACTGGGTCTAACAACCTTTGCAGACTTACCCATGAATAAAATGTGGGGAGTGTGTGGAAGGCTTTGTTATTGTTCTCTCTCCCCCCCCCCATTGTTATTTTCTCCCTTCAGACCTTGCTCCATGGCTGCCAACGCTTTTGCAATAAGAGGATAAAAAAATCATGAGAGTAGACCAATTCCATTTCTCCTGCTCCTAATCAGTGGTATGAGATGGCACTGAGGATGTATATGTATACACCTGTCAATGAGACTGGGTGGAGAATCAAACATCCAACCTCTGGCTCTAAAGTATCTAAAACACTGAGCTGTCCAGCAGTCAAAGTTATGATTGACTGCAATCAAGTGTTTTGTTTAAGAGTTTCAACAAGACAATTATTACACTGAAAAGGTCAATACAAATGCTAGGTAATAAACAATAATAAGCTACTGCTAATTTTCATTCATTGATACTAAATTGTAGGCAGTTTTGAGCTTACAGTTTGTTAGCAGTTTGAAATAACATGTGATATGGCTTTTGAAATGTTTTTCCTCCGATTAATGCATTTAATTGCTCCCCTCACCCTAGCAAGGCAGTGATCCTTGAGGGAAGCTATTATTTACTGTTACCTATTAGTTTTATTTTCATGCATACTAGCAATAGCAATTACAATTCTATAATATCCCATAGCAGTGCACTCTCTGGGTGTAGCATTTTACCCCCAAGATGCTTGGTACTCAGTTTACCAACCTTGGAAGGGTAGAGGCTGAGTCAACCACAAGACCCATCAGGATCAAACTCACAATGTCAACAGTTTTGGCTGCAGCAGTGCCACAATGGCGCCTTAGATCATTCATTATAATTTACTCGATGGACAGTTTATAAATCAAATAAATAAATAATATGTTGTGACCTCTAATAAGTGAATATAGTGTCCTACATTACCTTGGGAAGTGGCAGAACCAAGCCAAATAGGTCCAGTTTGGCTCAGATGTCAGACTTTATCTGACTCTGCTCCATGTTCCCATTATATAGCTCTGGGTTCATCCAATCCATACTATGCTCTTTCCCTTCACTAATAATTGATGAGAAATATATATAAATATATTTTAAATGTGCACTCTCCATTGCTTAAAAAATGAAGTCCAACAAGTATGGATTTAAATGTCAATTCAGTTCTTATTTTTTCCTCCTTAGTTTCCCTTAATCTTGACTTAACCACATTGGTTTTTATTGGTTAGAGACATAATGTAATAGAATTTGGTTGAACTCATAGAGATTGTGTGTTCTTGTCTGAAATTATTAACAACCTCATCGATATCACTTAGTTATAGTCATATAGTAATTGCCTGCCTATGGTGGCATTCCTTTTACAATTTCTTCCTGTATAACTGGATGTATGCAGTCATTACTGAAAAGTGTAAATAAGGATCCCTTTTAGTGGCATAGTTTCCCTAGGTACCCACTGTGCTCTTATTATCTGCAGCATACTCCCCCATCTGTAGTTCTAGTCTATTATAGGATAAAGACATAAGTATGAATTAAAAATTAAAATGCTTGTTGTAGACTCAAGAGCAAGGTCTATTAAAACATATCCAGCAGAAAAGCTCCCACTGCACATAGATAGATTGCAGCAAGCACCAGTTAAACCAGCAGATGAAAAATTAGGGATTTTCATCATTTGGTTAAATATAGTGCTGAGTGGTATATGCTAACATTAAAAACAAATTACTTACCACTTCACCAGTCTCAGCATGGGAGCTTTGTATTGGAAACAGTATTTTCAGGATTGAGGAGTCGTCTGAAGGAGCATCACATATGAGAAAGATATATGTGAATTGTAAGGTAAACGCTAGGAAGCTAAAAATGATACCATCTAATTGACTGTCAACAGAATTCCCCAGGCAGTATAGCCAGTGGCCATGCTGATGCAGAATTCCAGGAGCAGTAGTTTGAAGTAGTAACTGTTTCAAACCATGGCCTATATTTTTCATGTTGTCATCAATAAAAAAATTCCAATTATTTTCTGTTCTCTTCTTTCTATCCTCCTCCTTCATGCAAGAAATCCAACAAACATAAGCCTGTATTTGAAAATTTCCAGAAATCACAGCACACCATTTGTTGGCTTGCCATAACTCCATAATTCCCAAGCAAACACCTCTTCATTTTGTTTTATTTTCATCAAATGTTTTTTGTGATCCCTTTCATGTAGACTCGAGTACAAGATTGGTTTGTGCCTCCGCTACTGTGCAAAAGGATCTCGCTTATACAATAATACCTCGGATAACGTTTACCTCGGATAACGCTAAAATCGCATAACATTAAGTAATCTGGGGAGGAGAATTGGATCGAATAACGTTAAGGTCCTATGGGATGGATCGGATAACAACCGCTGAAGCCTGTGCGGTTACAATGTATCTCTATGGAGCTTTAACGTTATCCGATCCATCCCATAGGATTTTAACATGCATCAGATAACACTAAAAATCGGATAGCACCAAGACTTGTGGAACCAAGTCTTAGCGTTATCCGAGGTATTACCGTACTGTCATCCTGTTTCTTCACCAGAGGGTTGCAGAGGCTGGATGCCCAACTGTTAACAATGTTGTAGTTGCAACAGACATGGGTTGGACTAGTTCTGGGGTGGCCAACCTTTTTACACCATGGGCCTAACCACACCCCCGGACAGCTGAATCAGTCAGACCATGCCCCCTGGAAGTAGCCACATTTACAGCTGTTGTAAATGTGCCCACCTCTGTATTTACGACAGCTGTGGGCGCATTTGCACATGAGATGGCTGACATAAACACACCCACTTCCACTTCTGGGTGCAGCAGAGGTGACAATGGGCTGGATGGAATGGCATTGTGGGCCAGGGCCAGCCCACGGGCCATAGGTTAGGACCCCTGGGATGATGGGAAACTGCAGATCTGAAATTAAGAACTGGACTATAACATTTTAGGAATTAATGTGAGGTACACTCCCATATTTCATACTTGTGTTACTACAGCAGGCTTCACATATCTGGGTGATCAGTAGCCACGGCTTCAGTTAATCACATCCATTAGTTACAACTATATACAATGTAAAATATGGAGTTTGCTGCTTTCCACTATTTCAAGAATCTGGAGTAGTCTTTGGTACATGCACCCTGTAGATATGGAGGGTCTATTTTAATGGCATTGCCACTTTGGGATTTCTTCTTTTGTGGAAGAGTCTGTGTACATTCCCCCACAATGTGTACCCTGTTGCTAAATATTTCACTTCCCTTATTTAAGGAAGTATTGTATTGTATTGTATTGTATTGTATTGTACTGTATTGTATTGTATTGTATTGTATTGTATATTTCGACTTATATGCTGCCCCATTCGCACAACGACTCTGGGCGGCTCACAGAGGAAACAATTACAATTACATAGCAAAATTCCATAGCATAAAAAACAATTACATATATCACATAGCAAATTACAAATATCACATAGCAAAAATAGCATCCCAAAACATATCCAAATACATCCCAAAAATCTCCAGTAACAATTACAAATTACAAAACATCAGGACATCCTAAAAATACATCAGAGATACTATAACACCTTCTGATTGCCAAGTTGCAATCTATTCCCAATGGAATTGCCTGCACGGCCGAGGCGACGGGGCAAACGCCTGCATGACTGGGGCTGCTTCTTCGGCCGGGCTCCTGTTGGCGGCCCTTTATCCCTCCCAGCCAGGTGGAATGAGTCCGGGGGGGGGGAGGGAGAGGTGGAGGCATCCTCACCTGCCCACACGGTCGAGACGACGGGGCAAATGCCCGCACGACCGGGGCTGCTTCTTCGGCCGGGCTCCTGTTGATGGCCCTTTATCCCTCCCAGCCAGGTGGAATGAGTCCGGGGGGGAGGAGGGAGAGGTGGAGGCATCCTCACCTGCCCGCACGGTCGAGGCGACTATAGTCTTTATAGTGCCACATAATTTGATTTGATTTTGGTTTTGTTTCTGCTACATTTGCTGCAGGACATGTCCCAGAATCCTAAGAAGGATGCAGAAGTTTATTAACAAAGGTGTTGGAGTAGTTTAATGGAGAAACAGGCTGGCAATTGGAATCTTGTTCATCACTAAGTCAGGCAGGATTTGTTAATGCGGATGGAGGAATGCTTTTACCCAGGGATCCAGCCAGTGAGGGAAATTATGCAAGACATTCCATTTCTTCCTCCATTCCTTGGTTTTCCTTGTCTTCTGCTTCGTAGATAGACAATCCATCTCTACAGAATATCCTTTCTCCGCATGTGTTTGTGTCTCTCCCCAAATTCACCTACAGCTTACAATTTTTCCTAAATATATATTATTTTGCCCTGCTGTTAATTTCCACCTGGTGAAGGTACAGCCTTTTTGGTTACAGAATGACCCATCCAGGTAACACAAATCTCACTTATCCACAAATGTTTTTGTGAGAAACAAGTGGGAGACTGACAATGCATTTTGGAGAAATACAACCATTTTAAAAATGTCTAACAATTTATAATAACTAGGTTGTGACAAAGCACACCTAGAGATGGAAAGCCTATAAACTGTGATTTAAGCAATGCTATATCTCTACAAATACCATGTTACTTTGTGTATGCGGGAGCTTTTTTGTTTGCCCCCCCCCCCATGCTTCTTATCCTGTTGTGCTAGTTTTTGGATTTACACTAATAGGAAATAATGACACTAGGGTGACTTAACTAGACATAATAGGATACCTTAAAATGTTGTTCAACAGGAATGTGCACGAATCCAGTGATTTGTTAAGGAAACACTTGACGTCTCCTCTCTGCATTGTCTTAACTATCATCATACGCATACAACGGCTTCTTTCTTGGAGAGGATGATGCAAAATAGCATGCCAAATTTAACAGGGCTGTTGCTATTCTAAAGATACGAAAGGAAATCACCTGAAGACAGAGAAAGTTTTGTTTTGAAAGAACTACACAGCCCTATATACTTCCTTCCTATACAGTTGTACCTCACTTAAAGAGCATAATGTGTTCCACAGGATTGCTCTTTAAGCGAGTTTGCTCTTTAATCGAAACACCATTGTAAGTGACCAACTGTGTGTGGGGGGGGATTGCAAACCCCGATTTATTTGTTAAGCGAGTTTTTGGTTGGTTTTATTTGTTAAGCAAAGCGAACATTCAGAGAAAATTCTGCTCTATAAGTGAGTTACTCTTTAAGCGAAACGCTCTTTATGCGAGGTTTGACTGTATACATATTACAACCCTATATGAACTTTTCTGGAAGTGAGCCCCACAGAACAGAGAGAGCTGATTTTTGTGCTGAAAATCTTTTTAAAAGGTGGTTCATTAATGTTGTGGTTAAGTCAGAACTGACTTATAGGAACCCTAATAGGGATTTCAACATAAGTGAAATATTTAAGAAATGATTTTACCAGTTCCACACTCCCAATGAGCTTCTGTGGCTAAGCAGAGATTCAAACCCTTCTCTTGTGCTACTTTATCCACTATACCACACTGTGTATCCCAGTTCATTAATAGATAATCCTCACTTGAAAATAACATTTTCTCATTAAATGATGATTTCTTGCAGCTTTTGGAAGGTGAAAAGAAAAATGACTTCCCATCAACCTTTCATACTATCATAAAGAATGGCTAAAGTGTTGGTAGTGTTCATGCTGCACATGAACATAAAGTGTTCATGAACATAAAGTGTTCATGCTGCACATGAACATACACTAATTCTGTTCAAGCTGTGTATCATTAAGTTGTTAGAACTGTACTAGTTTGGATTTCTTTTATCATGTTTATGGGGATGACACAGATTTATTCCCCCTTGTCCACAGACTCAGTCATGCAATTTCAAAACTGACTTAGTGCTTATCGTAAGTTAATAATTGGCTAGTGCAAACCATTTGTTTGATAACATGGAACCGTTCAGTTTGGATTTCTAGAAGCTAATAGGCACAGCTCCTTCTCTGACATTTCATTTTAATGGTTGCGTTGTTGTTCTTGTCTCTACAGTTAAATGTCTGGTTGTTTCAATTGGCTTCAGGTTTTCTCTAAAGCAACTCAATCTTAGCTCTTTAGCTGTAGCATAGCGTACAATATTTGTAATTCTCCAAATTTATGTTCCATTTGGTTAAATACTGTGAGAATGTATGCATGCATTTCTGTTCTGTTCTGTTACATTATATTACGTTATTTGTCATCATCCAATCTTCCCACCTGGCAGGACATAGGCTAACTTACAAAACAAGTACAAATGAGGCTTAAAACAAATACAGATAAAATTACAGTAATTGAAACACTATTGAATTACTTACCACATTAAAACAAGCACATTACAAACAAAAATAGAAATTGCATTTCTGTATCACCCCATACCTCTTAGCGCACTCTTCAGATGGTTCACAAGGTAATTAGCATTTTGCCCCATCTTCAGAAGAATGAAAGGCTGAGTCAACCTTGATCCCCAAAAGGATCAAACTCACATCATCAGCAGTTTTGGTTGCAGTACAGCAGTTTAACCACTGCTCCACCAGGGCTCTTCAAAAACATTTAAATAAATACAGTAGCTAGGTTTTGAGGCCACACTATAAAAGTAACTCATCTAGTGAAAATTACTTCAAAGAAGTATAGTTATCTTTTACTGTTCCTAGTTATCTCTTAGTTACTTTCAAATGATGACTGTAGTATGATTTATTATTTACTTCTACATTCTGAGGTAGCCATGCAAATGTGGCTCTGTTGTAACAGCAGAGAAAATAAAGAAAAGACAATGTCAGCAAAAATGGAACATTATCTGCCAAGAGTGCAAAGTACCATTTTTAAAAAAGGAAGCTATTTTCTAGTACTGCCATCATCATACAAAGACTTTGGACCCCTGTATATACAACAATAATAATGCTAAATTAACTTTACCACTTTTTATTTTGAAAGCTTCCCCATCTTTATATGAAAGACAGGCAGAACAGGGCCACTATGCCAAGAATTGCCATATCTTCTGATTTTTGCTACCAAAAATGGTTGAGACCGTCCTTTGGTTCATTTCTGATAAGAATTTGACAAAATTTGCAAACTTCTTATTTGGGAGGCAAAAATACCAGGGTAGGAGAAGCAAAATTGGTAGGTTTCTCCACCCACAAATAGCATTATTTATTCATTCATCGATTCACTTAGTTAAGCATTTATTCATAGCCTTTCTACCCACCAGGGTTCCTAGCACAGTTTACAACAAAATCAATATGATCAAAGACATTCTCCAAAAGACAAATTTGAATACCACTCTAAAAGGCCATTAACCTGTGGGGAGGCAACATATTACCTGAGTCAGACTGGTAGCCCCCAACTAGAGCAGACTAATTGAAGCAACAGGATTGTATAGCTGCACAGTTACAGAATTAGGTCATTGATATCTCCCTTACTTTGCCATGGAGAAAGGAGAGGCAGAGGAATCTATGGGCTACCTTTCATCTAGCAAGTATGTGACTCTTCCATTGTGCATACCTAAATCTGGGTCCCTGCCAAATAGTATGATTTTAGTGGAAATACATATTTGTTATTATTGATTTATTGTATATACAGTAATACCTTGGATAACGTTTACACCAGATAACGCTAAAACCACAGAATGTTAAGTAATCTGGAAAAAAAATTGCATCACATAACATTGAAATCCTATGGGATGTATCGGAGAATGTTCCCGGAAGCCTGTGCCAGTTATAATGTATCTCTATGGAGTTTTAGCATTATGTGATTAATCCCATAGGGTTTTGACGTTATGCGATGCATAACGTTAAAAATCGGATAATACTAAGACTCATGAAACCAAGTTTAAGTGTATGCTGTAGTATACTGTAGTATGCTGCATTTCTCCTGGCCTTTTCTCCAAAGAGCTCAAAGTGGTGTACAAGATTCTGCCCTTGCTCACAACATTTTTGCAAGTCATGCCAGGCAATGATCATGTGAAATTAGAGCATTATTACTCTATTTATTTACAGCAGTTAAAACTCTATTGGTTTTTAGCCTTTTCTTCCACTGAAACCCATTGGAACTTCATTCAAGTCTTCCTTGTAAAACAGCTGTCTTGTTTCTTCTGAGTGGTAGTGGGATTCAGCAGGTTCGCAACAGTTTGCTAGAACTGGTAGCAAAAATTCTGGCTGGCCCCTCTGCCCATCCAAGTTTTAAAATAAAGTAGTCCTAAATCAGGTACAACGCAGGGCTTTCCCCTGGCCATGCCCACCATACCACACCCATAGAGTTGGTAGTAAAATTTTCTGAATCCCACTACTGCTTCTGAGCAAACAACACTTCTCTGTTAGACTCCTCCCCTTCCTATAAATATCCATAGAGCAACATCTATCGTGCAGTACTTAAGAATCAAACTCCGACCTTCCACTCGTCGAGTTCAGCGTCTTAACCACTTATAATGCTTTACCAACCATGCTCAGCTAATTTTGCATGCTTTCCTCTTCTTCCTCTGCCCTTCTCCATTTGCCTATTTGCTGTATAAATTTCTGTCAGCCCTGGTCTAAGACATTATAACACAACAGCATTTTTTGTGCTTTGCATGCATTAGCCTGGAAATCAGGAAATGCCGGATTGCATTAAATGGAGATTGTTCCATCAGGTTCTTGTATCTTGTAGCTAGCAACATGTTTACGTCTCCAGACGGAGTTGCTGCCCTTTAGGAAAGGAGTGAAGACCTGGCTGGCGGGGTATGTCTGGGGAGTGGACCAGATGGCCAACTCACTCGCCTGGCTCTGTAAATATCCCACCTCTCTCTATTAACGTGAATTTTAATTTTTATGTTTGTGTTTTAATTGTTTTTAGTTGTGAAGCCGCCCTGAGTCTTCGGAGGAAGGCAGGGTACAAATAAATAAATAAATAAATAAATAAATAAATAAATAAATAAATAAATAGCATTTGGCCTTAACCCGATACACCATTGTAATCTAGCACCTGTAATCCAGCACCTTTGCTGAAATTGATTTTGGGGCTTGGGTTGTACAATTAGATATACATTATGTTAAAATCATTATCCAGGCATTCAGTTAGTGGAGCTGTGGAACACATGCTATGCAATAGACCCTTTCATTTATGCTTGCATGATCAGGAAACCTGTCTTGATAGTGGTATATTTTTACTTCAGATTTTCCCAGTAAATGTAGTGGATCCCTGTTTCTGCCTCAGATACAGTTGTTGAATACCTCAGTAAGAAATATGTGTGTGTGTGTGTATTTCTTAAAGAAAACATGGATTTTAAAATTAAATACACAAGGACCAAATAGAATACTTGAAATGTGGATAAAAACAGGTTTAAATCCAATACAACACATTTTTTTTCTTCTAGGTTAATTGTCTGATCAGCCTTGGGAAGTCCTGACTTTGAGTAAAGGTGTATTCCTTTACCACCCCCTGCCTGATCATATAATAGAGATGTGATGTCCCTTTTGACAGACAAACTCCTCAGGGCCAGCTGAGAAACCTACAAGATCAATTTATGACATACTGTATCTATAACCTTTCAATCTTAGCAGGTGTAGCAGCCACCAATATGATGAGTCATCAGAGCTAAAGAACCTTTTTGGTGGCCCATGGTGGATACTTTCTAATGGTATGACCTCTTGAATCCTAACCAGAACCAAGATGCTATATATTTATTTTGTACTACAGCTAGCAGTCTCCCACAGGAACATTGCTATGAAAACTATGGAATCCTAGCAGTTGCAATTCAAAGCTGGAAATGTTTCCAAGCCCTGACTTTAATTTAGGTTCTGTTGGAGGAAACATCTCATTGGTGCCATTCTACTCAAGAGATGCACCCATCACTAGGAGAAAATGAGATACTTTTACTCAGGCTTCCCTCTGTCCTCCCTCCTGAAAATGTGCTCTGGAAGGAATGAAACAGGAAGAGATGAAGTTGATGAAAACTGGACTCCCCTCTGTTGCTGTAGGATAAGCTTGTCGATCATACTCCTTTTTATCAATGAAAGAATCCTTCTATTTGCCACTGCCTTCTTAGGATCTGAGGCATTGCCAATGTTTCAATGTGCTGATTTCTAAAAATATACAGAAATCTTACAAGATAAATATGATTAACAACATGAGTAAACTAAGACACAAGTAAATAATGCAGATAGATTGTTTCATTAAGGAAGCAACATGGGGTCATTAGAACGTTTTGGTCTCTGCCCCCAATCTTAGAGAAAATATTGTTTCCTAACCCACCATTGTGAAAGGGCTATAAAATATCATGAGTAGACTCACATTAAGCCGGATAATATGCAGGCTGCTTGATTTGTATTGAATATGTGTCTGGTGGCTGAAACCCACTGTAATGAACTTGCCCACAAATCACAGCTTAATGGGAATCTACTTATACATATTGCTTAATTAAAAGTTGTGAGCTTATTAACATGTGTCTTTGGCACTGAGCTTTGGGGATGTAATCTCTGTGCAAATAAGACTAGGTTGTAAAAGTTTTATAGATTGACAATGATATTAAATTCCATTCCCTAATAAGCCAT
Source organism: Furcifer pardalis (assembly GCA_030440675.1). Classification (NCBI taxonomy): domain Eukaryota; kingdom Metazoa; phylum Chordata; class Lepidosauria; order Squamata; family Chamaeleonidae; genus Furcifer; species Furcifer pardalis. The sequence continues at coordinate 120,726,282 of CP126891.1, forward strand.
TATTTCCCCAAAGAACAGCTCAAATGCTGTATATGTACACAGATCTTGGGTGTAGTTTGGCTAGTTTCTTTAGCATCTAGGATCCAGATTCTCATTTGGCCTTTCTTTTTCTCTCACCATGAAACTCTTTCTGTAAAGAGCATATTGCTATTGCTATAGCACCATCACAGTAGTATTCAATGGTAGTAACAGATATTAATTTACAGGACCTGATTTCATCCCTTATCTCCATAAACCTTCATCTTCCTAGGTTTACAATGAGGCTGTAAAAAGGATCAACAGATGAATGTCTAAAGGACTGGTGGAAACACACATAAAGTAATGCTCAGATTGGGAAATTGCAAATAGCTGTTTTGTTTTGATTTGATATTAGCAGGTGTACCATAATACAAGAGCTAAATTTACTCAGGACTTAAGTACTGTATCATACTGAATTCCTCTTATTTTAGAATGCCTCCTTTTTAGTTTTCTAAGCTGAGCCCAGGACATCAGTCCCACAGTTTTGTCCTGATAGTACTATGGTGAGAGATGAAGACCTCTCTATTTGGATATAAATGTAAAAGGATGAATCCAGGACATTATGTCAGCCTTTGAAATCAATGGCTTAAGCCAGTTCTGGAAATGCCAGTTCAGGAAATGCCAGTTCAAGCAGAAATTTTGTAATGCATTTCCAAAAAGAGGTTCAGGCTTAGATTTTGAAGAGCCTTCAGATCCTATTCATTTCAATGCACTGTAAATGCTCTACTTGGTCACACACTGAAACCTTTCAGATAAATGAATTTCCACCTTATCCCGTTGATTTCAATATTTAACAGGTAACTTTTCTTGGACTCACTGCTATAATCTATTCATACATTACACTGATTCTACTTTCAACACATTTATCTGCTCGCTAACTCACTCTCTGGTTTGTTAGAAGGTCCTAATTCCTTTTAAATTTGATACATTAATTAGAATGAAAAGATGAACAAATGAATTATGTACAAGAGAACAGTAGCACTTCAGACCTTCTGCTAGCTGAGTTGGGGCAAGAATTCCTCCCCTCCAATTCCACATAGGGAAGTAAACCAGACTGCATATGGTATCTTCTTTCACTGTTGGCAAGGGGTCAACAATGTTTACCACAGTGAAGAGCAGCAGGCTGGCATAGGAGGTGCAGAAAAGCCCATTTGATATCTATATAGTCTCCAATGTTGTATCTCCATCCCAACATTCACTGCCTGAGGAGGCCACTTCACTTTGCCAAACAGTAGGGTCAGTGCTGGTCCTTCAAACTAGGTCTCCTAAGTTCTCCTTCATGAGGCTTAGCGATCACTATTGGATATTCCTTTCTGGTTTTTCTCCAAACAGGTTTTCTTTGTATCACTGTATATATTATCAGCCACAATGGAGACCAATTTCTTCCAGCCAGCATAGTGTCAAATCTATTGTATGTCAGGAGCTGATTTGTCTGACAGCCCTAGAGGACAAGTAAGGCAAACAACTCAAGAGCTTTTAAACAATAATTTGTATAGTCAATATAGACAGTAGCCATAATTATGTCCTCTTTTTTCACACACAATTAATTGGCCCCTATATTGAAAGCCTGTGATATTGCCCAGGTTTCAGTAGTAAACTTGATAGTCATACCATATATCATTCACACAAATGAAGCTCAAAGTTATACTGCAGGCAAAAGTCAACAATTTTGTGGATATATGTGAAATTAGCTTCTATTGCTTAAACAAAACTTATTTCCAATTAATTCACTCAGAAAGCCATCTTGTGGTTATTCTTTTTAAAAGGCCCCTTCATTATAGTTCACTTGACACTCTTACAGATAATTAATCAAGAAGCCCCCCTGATGTTTTTGCTAAGGTCCACAATCTGAGCTGAAAATCTCAGTTTTAGACTAGTTTTATTAGATGCAATGAGGCTAACAATGCAGTCCCACACCCCATTAAGCATCACCTGGGCTTTCTTATTGATAAGGTGCATAGCTATGCAGCCTGAATCTCTGTTCCTGCATCCAGCTATTCGCAAAACTCTACCACTGCAATCTTTGGGGCTTCAGCTTAAACCTGTTTCTTTGCTTAGATATACACTGAAAATTATATTTTCCACTAATTAGTGCTGTTAATTTGCTTACATTGTTTTATTACTGCAAATAAATATGTCAATAAATGTGATCATACGTACCTTGTTGGGCAAAGAGCCAGCCCTTTCTGTAGTTGGAGAAAGGAATGGAAAGGTGCCATGCAGGAATGTGTCATGGCTACTAACAGCCTGTGGTATGTGAGAAGAAAAGAGGCCCTTCTTTCGAGCCAATGAAGGCACCATGAGCCACTAGTACGAGGGCCATTTATCAGGCAGAAATCTGAGGAGTTTGTTCCATTCAGTGCTCATCTCTGTTTACAGCCAAAGAGCTAGCGCTCTCTACATCTGCAGAGATTTCCATGGACATGTGGCAGTTACCTTTTCCACTGAAGTGGCACCTATTTATCTACTTGCAATTTCTTGCTTTTGAACTGCTAGGTTAGCACAGGCTGGGAAGAGACAGGAGCTCAGTCCGTTGGGTCTTGAACTCCTGACCTGCCAAACATCTATTCATCAAGTTCGGCATCTTAACCGCTAAGCCACCACAGCCCTGCTCGTCTATAGGTAAGTCCCACTAAACTCAGTAGGACTCATGTCTGAATTGACCCGTACAGGAGTGCACTTCAAATAGGAAATTCTTTGAGTTGTAGCTATTCCTGTCCTGCTGAAAACTAACTGCATTTTCTTTCTCCCACTGTCTGTAACTGTTGATATGTATCATTTTGAGGCCAAATACTGCAACAAACATATGATTTGTTAAACTGTAAGCTGTTACACAACAACAACATCTGTGGTGTTGCCATATTTCATTTAAGAGAACGAAGACACAAGAACGTGAATTTGGAATATCAGTGGAACTACAATAGCATGGATGCGTTTGGTTTTGCTTAACTACAAGAATGTTACTTTTCATCTTTTTCCACCCCACCCCCCTGTTTAGAAGCAGCTGGATAGGAGCTTCTTTAGCCAGACAGATGTAGCACTCATCAGGAGTTAATTTGCACAGATATTAACATATGCAAATCATGTCACGATCCTGAAATGCAAGCATGTAACGAGTGAAAAATATTGCACACATACATCATTTGACCACGATCATCACAATTTCCATTGAGCCAGGACAAATTTCACAGCATTTATGATTGGCCACTTTTAGCCTGTTTTAAAAACCTCTGTGTTTTCGCAGCGTTTGTTACTCTGGCGGTCTCAAGAACTCCCTAAGACTGGCATAATGAGCCCTCAAGTGCATTATAACTTGCCAGTAATTACATTTCTACATTTCTGCTTTCAGCAGTTCCTGTTTTATCCATAATAAACATTTTTAAACACTGTGTCGGGCATAAAATAAGAACATTGGCAACAAAAAGACTTAATTTCATTAACTATTAGGTAAACTTGGTCTTGCGTCTTCAAATAATCCTTGGTTTGAATACTAAATATGTAATGAACTTCATGGATCATAGCATCTGACATTGCTTAATTAATGGGTGCATTTATAGTACATAGGCCTTGGTAATTGATTTATATGCATGATTTGCCCATACAGCTGTTAGTTTCTGTAGGAAAGTCATAATTCAAAAGTAGACATATTTTCTAGATATGATGGGGGGGGGGGGACAAAAGCAAAAAACAACCAGGCAAATTATTTTCAAAAACATGCTATCAAATTAATACCATCCCTTAACAAAACCTTAGGAGCAAAGGGGAAAGACTTGGAACATCAATACAATAATGCAGATCACTCATTTCAAATGGAAACAATTTTATCATCACAGTGTAAAATCATTCAGTTCAGAGCGCCAAATGTCATAACAGATCATCTGTACCTGTTCCTCTGTAAGAGAGGAATTACATTTGTTAGCTCCAGAACTCATATACATTTACTCCTGTAATGTAGACATGTCTGGAGCTGGGAGAGTTTTGAATCCTATGGAACAAAAGCCTCTTCCATTCCCAACCCAACACGTCTATCTCTTTTTCCCTCTACTGTATTAACATTGGAACTTCAACAGCAGAGTAGCTGGAGTCGCTCAGAATATTTGATTAAAGTTGAGTGTCAGCATCTGAGATAATATCTCCCCCACCCCAACACACACCCCAATATTTTATGTGTAGACCTTGGAGGGAGAGTTCTGATCTATGAGTAAGCTATCATGGTACAGTGGTTAAAACTGTTGTACTGCAGCCAAAACTGCTGATGTTATGAGTTCGATCCTGACCAGTTGAACTCTCTGGGACCACTCATCAAGAAGGAGTGGAACCACTGTAGTACAATGGATGGAAGACTATTGGATAGCATGCAATAGTAGGAGTGGGCATGAGAGACTGATCTTATTAGATGAACAAAGAACACTGGGCATTGCTTTACTGATCCCTTGGTACATCCAAGGTAGCATCTAAAATCAGATGATATTCTGTTACAAGAACAAGGTGCTATTTTTGCCATTCAATGCCCTATAAGGTTTGTGACCTTCTTACCTATCAAAATGCCTCTTCCTCTGCTTCTCTCGGAAGACACAGCTCCAGGATGAGGATGGCAAGAAAGGTTTCAACTAGAAGAAGAGCCTTTTCAGTAGCAACACAAACATTCTGGAATTTACTACCTGTGTAGCTTTTCCAGGACCCATCTCTGTTTGTATTCAAAAAGGAACTAAAATCACTTCTCTTCAAAGAAGCTTTTAAAGATATTCTCCCAATAGCTGATCAATAGGTTGAGAGCCTTGTCTGGCTACAGGGGCTTGAGCAGTGGTGGGATGTCAAAAATTTTACTACCCCACCGTGATATCATCACAGTGTGGGCGGAGCTAACATCATGATGTCATGTCATGGGCGGGGCCAAAAAAATACAAAATAATAAAAATAGGGAGCTTCAGGCTATAGGGAGCTTCAGGCTAGCAGCTTCTCTTCCTCCTCCCCATTTGGGAGGACAGAAAGGAGGCTGTGCATATGTGCCAAGCACTAGGCGTGCATGCACACCAAGTGCTTGGCATGCATGCGCAGGGGGGGGGAACCAGTGAAAAGGTAAGCCCCGAAGGTGGTTCCCCCCAAAAGCTGCTACAGGTTCTCTGGGACACTGGGAAAAATTACTACCGGTTCTGGAGAACTGGTGAGAACCTGTTACATCCCATCACTGGCTTGAGTGGTCTAACTAGACAGTGTTGCCCATCACTTGTCACCAAAGCGTCCTCTGGCTAAAAAAACTGGATGCAAATAGACTTAATTTCTCAGATCTATTTGTGTATGCGGAATGCCATTGTGGAGACGTCTGCCAATGCACAGACTCATCACTCAAAAACAACTCCAAGGATATCTCCTTGTCATCATTGTCTATAGTTTATTGCTTATAGTTTATTATCTACAGTTTATTGTTTATTATGTACTGTTATTGTACTATGTTTAATTTTATATTTTATATTGGAAGTTATGATTTCTGTAAAACATTTTAACTGTTGTAGGCTGCCCAAAGTGGGAGAATTATCCCAGATGGGCAGAAGATATATGAGATAAGATAGGTTCAGAGTAGCATGAAACACTGCATAGTGAGATGACAGATTCCACTTCTGAAGCAGAGAGAAGAATCACAGCACTCTGAACTTGGAATGAATGAAAAGATCTGAAAGTCATTGTTGATATGGGTGTGCCATTCAGTATTTTTTAAAAATACTGTCTATAATCCCATGTCTCTTCTAAGCAGAGCAGTTGTACCACATACTCTCTCAACAGCATAAATATAACGAGCCAAAATAGTTGGCTCCATTAGTGATAGTTCTGGAAGGGAAAAGCCCAGACTTGAATATCAGAATGAATGCAGACCAGTCAATGCAGCATACTCAGCATGTTATATGTTTGAAATCCCAGGCTATACATGTTGAAATGTTGATGTTGAAGAATAAGGAGATGCAGAGTGAGAGGTCACCTGTGACCATTGTTTTTATATGAAGAAGAAAAACAGCTGTTTCTGGATTAATAATCATAGTTGAGTTATATCCGCATCTTTCCTATTCTTTCTAGGCTCTAAGTAACAATTCCCTATTGGATTTTTTAAAAACCACTAGAGATAGTAATCCTTCTACATAATCTTTTTTGTTCCTCAGATGGTTACCTGACACTGAGCGCATTGCCTGCTAAATGTATTTTGAAGCTGCTTAAAGGAAGTAGACACAGAATTCAGGCTATAGGAATCAGCTATCAAAGCACTTTTATTTTATTGTGTATGCTACACACAATTTGATGGCATTCACAACATCGGCTCAATTTCCTGGTGCTCCAAGGCAACAGTTAAGCTTTTCACTTACTAACTCCTTGTTGGCTGCAGCTGCATGTTGAATGCTTTCATTCATCAGGACATTAGCAACAATAAATTTTCACCTTCCTTCCCTCCCTAGCCCACCTCGTTCATGTACATTGTTAATGCTTGTGTATTGAACTCTCACTTGGAGACAGCATGGTAAGAGAAAGACACAGAGAGAGAGAGACTATTTCCCTTACAAGTAAAACCCTTGTTTCCATCTTTGTTTCCTTTGTGTGCGTCTCTGCACACATATACATTCTGCTAACTGTAAAGTGCAAACAACTTATTTTATTCCAGCAGGTCTTCCCTGGCTAACTGTTCTGGGCTATAAATAATTTTTTATTGGTCCTTGAGTGTGTGATAGCCCATAATCTGAGGTGTGGTAGTGTTGCATTTATCTATTTCTGTCCATATGTCAGGGGTACTGAAACCAGAAGGCAGGTGCCCACAGGAAACTTTCATTTGTTTCACCATCTTTCAAGGGGTACCCCTTCCATTTTTTAGGGTTTCTACATTGATCTTTCTAGTTACCACAGAAATGACTTGCTCTTTTATTTATTTATTTATTTATTTATTTATTTATTTATTTATTTATTTGATTTGATTTGATTTGATTTGATTTGATTTGTCTAGCCGCCCCAATTGACATGCAACTCTGGGCGGCATACATAAAAATCCCCAACATTTAAAACTATAGAGGCCCTTAAAATTCCTCTTTCCTGGTACAGTAATACCTCAGATAACACTAAAATCGCATAACGTTAAGCAATCTGGGGAGGAGAATTGGATCGAATAATGTTAAGGTCCTATGGGATGGATCGGATAACAACCGCTAAAGCCTGTGCGGTTACAATGTATCTCTATGGAGCTTTAACGTTATCCAATCCATCCCATAGGATTTTAACATGGATCAGATAACACTAAAAATCGGACAACACCAAGACTTGTGGAACCAAGTCTTAGCGTTATCCGAGGTATTACTGTATTTTGGTTCATATTTTACCATTTGCACAGTACTGATATTTATAGTCCAAATGACCCCTGTGTTATCCTCTTTCAGCACTAGCTAACAGGCATCTATTACATATCTACTAAAATTCAGTTGGCATAAATTTACATCATGCACCCTTGGATGATGTCATCACTCATCAGTGGATATCTAACATTTAATTAAATTTATTGTGGCATGTTTGAACCACAGTTGGGTGCAACCCAGGCAGCGGCCACATTGTGCCGGTTAACTTTTCTCGCATTAGGTCGGGCGAAAAAAACTGCAGAATGAACTCACCAAAAGGTGTTTTCATTTTGGCAGTTTCAAATCTGGCCTAGACATTGAAGAAGAAAAAAATGCTACTTGATATTTCAAGTTTTCTTGGGAAATTCCTTTTGCTCTGAAGAAGCCGCTGGAAACCTTGGGAAGGGTCCTGGAGCTGATCTGACAACTAAGTTCAATCTACTTTATGTACACCTACAAGGTGGCTTGTAAGTCCCTATTGAATCTCTAAATTTGCCACTTGTATTCAGGGTGTCACCTGACCACCGGCTGGCAGTCTTCCCTGTCTTTGCCTGCACTTTTTTTAACCAAGGCTACTTTCTATTCATTTTTGCACTCATGTACACACATACTTGTCTCAATACACTCTTCAAGTGTAAATGGGCTTAAATAGGCCATATTTATCTGAAAATAAGAAAACAAATTATAATAATATGGACAGGTAGGGACTTATAGGCCACCCTGTACTTGGCCTTGGTTCTTCTCGGTCATAGTCCAGTGTTTTGTGAACTACAATACAGTGACTCATTCTTCATGTTTTATTAATAGGACATGTAACGACCGCTAGACTGTTTTCCTAAGAAAATCTTGGTCTGGGATCTTACCAGGTCAGGTTGCTTCTAATCGCGAAGTCTGGCCTGGATTTTTCTTAACACAAAACAAGTCCTGGAATATTCAATACCTCAATCCCAGCATGCCTTGACAAATTACAGCCTGTGCTCTCCCTAGGATTAGCTAATAACCAGTGTTTCAGCCTTATTTTGGTAGCGCGTAACTAAAAAGAAAAAAGATCCATTAACTTGGTGTGAGGAAACACAAGGGCTTGGGTTTTTAAAAAGGTTTATTGAACACAACTGAGGTATTTACAAACATCAACTGTCAGATTTCTAAAAGGGGGGAAATGAAAGGAAACGTCATTAAATACCAATAAAACACTTCAGGCAACAAATCAGCACTTTACCCACTCCAAAGCTAAAATAATAAACCTCCTTTACTATTCTAGAGTAGCCTTCTTCCCCATCCTCAATTGGATGATTCCAATATTGCAGCTATCATATATACTTGAGTATAAGCCGACCTGAATATAAGCCGAGGTACCTAATTTTGACCTGAGAAAGGAAAATAGATTAACCTGAGTATAAGCCAAGTGTGAGAAATGTAGCAGCTGCTAGTGCACATTTCCCCTGTCCTGTTGTCTTTGTGTCTCAATCTGGTGCAGAGAAAACTGGATTGTCCCAAAACGCAGCAGAAGGAAAGGAGTTTTCTCCATGCCAGATTGAGACTCTCCCTCTTCCCCCATTTTGTTGTTGGCGCATCTCAATCTTGCACAGTCTTGGGAGATTGGCCGCCACCGTCTTATTCCCTCAGGCTCAGTGACCCAAGTATAAGCCGAGTCCCCTTTTTTTGAGCTCATTTGGGGGGCTCAAAACTTGGCTTATACGTAAGTATATATGGTATTTCAAAACCACTCCATTTTTCTTCCCTCTTTATTTCTGCTGAAGATTTTCCAGAACCTTCTCCATCATTCATTCAATCTCATCCAATCCCAGTCCATTATGCAAATGAATGGCTTCTTCTTGGCATTCTGTTTCTGCCCATAGTTGGCAGTCTTCCCTGTCTTTGCTACTTTCTATCCATTCTTATCTGACACTCTGCACATACTCTCAATCTTCCATTTACCCTAAGAACATTCATTCCTCACAGGACAGTTCACAGTAAAGTTAAAAGGAAATTCAACAATACCCCCCCACACACACACCATTTATGCCAGGGGGCAATTTAACTTTCTACATCAGTGTTTCCCAACCTTTGGTTTATGGACTTCATTTCCCAGAAGCCTAAGTCAATTCCCCAAAGTACTGATCAGCCAATCTACTGACTTAGGTTCTGCAAATTGTGGGACATAGGGGACCACTACTCTACACATTGTAGTGCTTCTTTGTGTCCCACATTTGAGGACATTCTGTTATGTCCTTGTGGCACCATGGATAAACTGCTGCCCTGCAACCAAAAGGTTGTGAGTTTGATCCTGACCAGGGATCAAGGTTGACTCAGCCTTCCATCCTTCTGAGGTTGGTAAAATGAGTACCCAGCATGTTGTGGGCAAAATGCAAATTAACTTATGAATTGCCCAGAGAGTGCACTAAGCGCTATGGAATGGTATATAAATGTGACTGCTTTGCTATATGTAGGATGTGATGGAAGGCTTTTTCACCCGTAGAACCTCGATTGTGGAATGTCCTCCCTTGGGAAGTATGATTGGTGCCACATCTGGACATGTTTGTTTGTTTGAGCCTTTGAGGATCATGGCCTTCACAGATTTTAACACAATTGTTTTAATATTTTTAATGTTTTAATTATTTTGTGCTGTTTTGATTTTTAATTATTTTTAATATCTTGTTTTTACAATTGCTTTGTATAGCATTGTAACCCAGCTTTAGATCCTGTGATAAAGCGCAGGCTATAAATGTTTCAATAGATACATAAAATAAATAACATTTCTGGAATTTTTCCCTATTCCCCAAAACAAGATGCCATTAGGTTTCTTGTGGGCACCGATGCCTTTCTTTCTTTCTTTTTAAACGTACCTTTTGAGCTGATGCATTAATTCTGTCCTTCATGGACAACAGGTGTACAACTATTTGTGTATGCCTATAATGTGTGTGTGTATCTCTCTCTGTGTATGTTTCTATTTTTTGCCTCTTTTCATAAATTTAATTGCCTTGGACCCACGGGGCAAGGTAAGCAACAAACACTGAAATTGTCCTGCTTCTTTCCTATTTCCCTAGAGCCTGTGCTGTTCCTTCTTTACAGAATACTACTTATGGCATCTCCCTTTGAGATAACATTCAAATTGTCATTCTGTGCTTCTGTTTCAAGCAAACTGGTTTCAAGGGATGTATTCTTCTGCCCTGTAAAAGAATTACAGTTAATTCTGTATATGGCATATTTAAAAACTATTAAAAGGCAATCATATTTGTAATCCTACAGATGATTAAAAAGTCATTTTCTAAAACTCTTACTAGAGGGTGCTTTAAAAAAATTAATTGCATCAATCAATCATAACTACCTTGTGCTTATTTGTGCTGTGGTTCACATTCTCTGATTACAAATCATACAGTGATCTTTATCATACAGTGATCTGCACATACACACACACACACACACAATCTATTGCGTATCTAATATAATTAAATAAATAATATTTGATTTCATCAAGATACAGGTTTATAATAATTTATTGGATATGTTGTTTAATTTAGGACAGTACAAGTACTTTGTATGTGGCATAACTTTGGAACAAATATCCTCCAACTCCATGCAACATGTTGGTTGTAGAAGGCTGGAACATATACAGTTGTACCTCGCTTAAAGAGCATAATGCGTTCCACAGGATTGGTCTTTAAGCGAGTTTGCTCTTTAAGTGAAATACCATTGTAAATAACCGATTGTGGGGATGGGGGGGATTGCAAACCCCGATTTATTTGTTAAGTGAGTTTTTGGTTGGTTTTATTTGTTAAGCAAAGCGAACATTCAGAGAAAATTCTGCTCTTTAAGCGAGTTACTCTTTAAGTGAGGTGCCCTTTAAGTGAGGTTCGACTGTAGCTCTATTTTAAGGTAGCTACATATAGGGATAAAGACAGCTGATATAGATATACAGTTGTACCTTGCTTAAAGAGCATAATGTGTTCTACAGGATTGCTCTTTAAGCGAGTTTACTCTTTAAGCGAAACATCATTGAAAATGACCAGTTGTTGGGGGGGAGGGGGACTGTGAATGCTGATTTATTTGTTAAGTGAATTTTTGGTTGGTTTTATTTGTTAAGCGAAGCGAACATTCAGAGAAAATTCTGCTCTTTAAGCGAGTTACTCTTTAAGTGAGGTGCTCTTTATGCGAGGTTTGACTGTATAAGACAAACATGTACATACCACAGTTTTTTGACTGCTTCTGGAAAGCATAGTGATGCAACCACAGAGGGAGTGCTATTAATAGTGATACCAGCACAATGAATGTTTATCGTTCAGCCCTTGTACTCTCAGAACTGTAACATTCTACAGGTAAGAAATCTGGGATGAGGCATCACATGTTGATCTGAGAATGTGATAAGTTGTTTGCTTGTAAGACATATGTTCCATGTTTTCTATTCAGTTTCATTCAGGCTGATCTGGATGTTTTCTAGTCTGACACAGGTCCAAACGCAAATCTCTGCTCAGAAATCCAGTACAGTAATACATCGGATAACGTTAAGACTTGGTTCCACAGGTCTTAACGTTATGCTGCCTTGGCAACCATTCCTCTCCATTTTCTGATCTCTTGCATCGGCGCTCAGCTGCCTCTGCCTGCCATGAGGCATAGCTCTGTGCTCTGCAATCGGCTGGTCAAGCCTGGTTCAGTCGGAACAAAGAGCAGCTAGGCTGACTCCACATGGGCAAGGCTCGTGCACGCTACCCTTGCCTGGGCCAGCCATGAGTTCCAGTGCAAAGGGCTGCCTGGGGAAACTGGTGGGAGCAGCAGCTGTGGTGGCTTGAAGGTAAGCAGGGCCAGGGCTCGGCTGGATTCTCTCAGCAATATGGCATCCCATTGCTGGGTGTGTGGGGGGAGGAAGGAGGGAAGTGGCAGGGAGAGGAGCTTCGGCCTCCTTTACTTCTTTATTACAATGCATCGGATAACGCTAGAAAGAGCGTTCTCCAGTGCAAATCTTCCCCCCAAATTTGTCGTCGGCGTGCGGTTTTAGAATTATCCGGTGCAATTGTTATCTGGGGTATTACTGTATTGTGCCTACCGGCAATTAACACTGGAGTCCAACAAATTATTGTAATGACTTTATTAGAATTTGATGAAATATGCAGTCATAGCCAGCTTAGTGGTTCAAAATTAAGAAATTTCAAGTAGATAAATAGGTACCACTTTGGCAAGAAAGGTAGCAACATTCAGTGCATTTCAACATCTAGTCATGCCTGCTATGTGACTACAGAAATATCTGCAGACGCTGAAGATCTATAGGAATCTCAGGAATAGTGGTGAGTGCTATCTTCCATTGGTTAGAAAAATAACACAATCCATTTCACTATTCTACTAATTTCTGAGTCCTTGTGTATTATATTTATTAACCAACAATTATTTTGTCTTGAACTGATGCAATAAGCATTATCCAAAAAAGCAGGAGATGTAGGGCTGTAATTAGGGCAAGACAAAACCAGTAACATTCAAAAGTCACCAAAATCTATTGGTGAATCTACAAGGGAGTTTTAGGAAAATAAATGGCTGACCCTATTTATTTTCCTTCTTTTGAGAGCATAAACTTTTACTTCTTCATTCTCTTGGGAGTGGGTGGCTTTGTGCCCATGCCTCTTTGACAAATAGGTGGAAGAAGGTGCCATTTGGCCCAGGGTGCCCAAATTGCTGGTGATGGCCCTGTCTGGTTCAGGAAGCCCATCCAGGAAGCCATGAAGAAGTGGACTTCTCCCAATCCTTTGTTTCATCAACATGTTGCTGTTAGTGATGATGGTCTCAAATGCTGACCCTGATGTGCAGTTTGAACCATAAAGAAAATCAAGTGAGAAAAACAACATAAAGTGTTTTCAATAGGAAAAACCTCCTGCTTATACACTAGTGATGGCACATAATAATACAAACAAGACTATTTATGCTCATTTCATAGACTCTAATAAAGCATCTAAAACCAGTACCTTGGAAGAGCCTCCTCACTTTTCCCAATATAGTTTATTGCTAATTGGAAGCATAAGCTGATGCAACACGATAAATAAGAAAATTGCTTGGTTACTGTGATTCCCAAAGGTCACTTTTATGAAAAGATGGAGGAAATAAGTTCATGTTGGAAATTAAAAATAAACTCATAAGAACATTGTTGCTATAATGGCATAAGAACTCAACTCTATGTGATTATGTTTAATACTAGGCAGTCATGTCTTTTAGCTTCATTTTCTCAATTCTTCTCAGATAAATGAGAACTTTTTCCATAGGAAAATACAATTTCTTCTTTGTGCAATTTCTTCTGCGTATTATAACTTTTTCATTCCAATCATTTTTCTCTCTCTTTTTTTACTTTTAACAGCAGTTATCATAGCATCTCATTTTTAAGTGACATGACTCTACAAATACAGTCTGCCTTCCTGACAGTAGTGTATTCCAGCTGTTTTGAACTACCATGCTTTGCAGCCTAGATCTGTGATGACCAACCTTGGCACTCCAGGTATTCAGGGCTTCTGGGAATTGAAGTTCAAGAACATCTGGGGGTCCAAGGTTGGCCATCAATGGCCTAGAGGATGAATTCATGTGGCTGCCTAAGACTAATGGGAGCTGTAGTACAAAATGACTAACAGAGACTCCATCTCCTTTATATATAATGAGTGAAGGATATGTTGTCTGGCTTGCAAGGAACTCAAGGGTCTACTGAACCAATAAAGATAAAGGTCACCCTTACTTGAAAACCAGTCAAATCCAACTCTAGGGTTCAGTGCTCATCTCTGTTTATAGCCAAAGAGCCAGCATTGTCTGTACATGTGGACATATGGCAGGCATACCGAGATATCGGAGTGCATGGAATGCTGTTTACCTTCCCACCGAAGTGGTCCCTATTTATCTACTTGCAAGTTCTTGCTTTAGAACTGCTTGGTTGGCAGGAGCTGGGGCAGAGAGAGGTGCTCAGTGCATCATGCAGACTCGAGTCCCAAACTACTGACCTGCCAACCTTTCAGTGATCAAGTTCAGCATCTTAACCAGTAAACCACCACATGCCCAGTCATAAATTCATTTTGAAGAAGCGTTCTTACATTAATTTTTTTTGCTGAACCAATTTTTAAAAACTTCGTTGATGCTCATGTACTTTTAGACAACATCTACTTCTTTGAGATTAACCATTGGACAATACAGATGTACTCTTTGTACTATCCACCTGTAATCCAGTGGACAGAAGTGCTGGGGAATGTTGATTATTCCCTTCTAATAGGTAGAGTATGACATTTATAAAAACCCATAATAATAACAGCACAGAGAAGTACTGTATGAGAGATTAGCCCACTATCACTCTACATTAGCATCTTGTATAATAAAATCATATTTAAAGTATTTAAAGTAGAAACATATATCTTTAGATCTGATGGGACAGCCACCCCTCCCTCACTCTTTTAAACTTTTTAAATCGTTTTAAACCTTTAAACCTTTTTAAATCTTTTAGATTTTTGTAAATTCATGGTTTAATTCTTTTTTAATTGACTTTTAAGTAATTTTGAACCTCAAGGTTTTAATTTATGAATTTTCTGTAAGCCGCCTAGAGTTAGGTTCGCCTGATTGGGGCGGGATAATAAATCTAAATAAATAAATAAATAAATAATTGTGATCTGTTGCTCGGGGGGGGGGGGAAGAAAACTCAAAGCAAGCAAGAAAACAAACAGGAAGAGAAGCAGAGGCTTGTCTCAAATACCAGAAATGGGGGGAAATTACCAAAAGGTTAGTGGGAGAGCATAATCACATTAGACTGTAAGAGCCCCTTTATTTCCATGGTTTTTTTCTTGTCTGTCTTTTTTTTCCCTTTCCAATATTATACTTTTGTGCTCAGTTCTATTGTACAGTAATACCCCGGATAACGATTGCATCGGATAACACTAGAATTGGATAATGATGCAAGTTTTTTGGAAAAAACTTGCATCGGATAACGATTCTGGATAATGATTCTTAGCGTCATCCAAGGCAATGGTCTGTGGGTGTGGGGTGGTTTGGGTAGAACTACCCAATCCACCCCCCACCCACAGCAATCTCTGCGACTGCAGTAGGGTCAGGGAAAAGCATGCGCCTTTCCCCCGACCCTACTGCAGTCGCAGAGACTGCTTGTGTTTCTTTCCCTCCCTGTATTTAAACTACAGGGAGGGGGAAAGAGAGAGATGTGATTGGGTCTCTAGAGAGACCCATGCATCGGACAACGCTAAAAATTGGATAACGTCATGACTTGTGGAACCAAGTCATAACGTTATCCGGGGTATTACTGTATCTCTGTTTTATCTACTATTTGCTTTGTATTACTTTTAAGTAATTATTTTAAATTATACATTAAAATATATATTTTTAAACAGTCCTGTAACCAAGTACAGTAACCTTTGATTGCAAAGAAAAGGTTGTCTTTTGCTCCAAACAGTGTACCAAGCAGTTGACTATGAAGGATGTCACACTCTGGGGGTGTTTATCAACTATGTATTTGTTAAGGGAAAGGGTACCAAACCGGTTCAAGAATCATAATGTTTTAGGAGGTGAGTTGTTAAAAAAGAGAAAACTATGTGGATTTTGATTTTTGGAAAAATCTGGCATGTCCTCTGGTGATGGGTGCACAATTGTAATCGTATTTTTATTGTAATTTGTGAGTTGTATTGTTTACTGTATTTTTAAAGTATTATATTTAAATAAATAAATATTTTTTTTAAAAAAATGATGGCACACTCTGGTCCAATTTTCTCCACTTGAATTCCTTCTCTTTCAACTGCCCTATCTTCTTAAAAAGTTATTTTACTTTGGGGGTGATTTCCCATTGGATTGTCTTTTTGATCATCATTATATTAGAATAAAAGAAATAACAACATATCAGCACACAAAATATAAATAGCAAAATTGTATTACTTCATGCCACTTTGATTTTGAGCAGAACTAGGGCTAAAGTGCCTGGCGGACAGTGGTCTATGTGGGGCCGCAAAGGGTTGGAATTGATTGTGTGACTAAACAACAAAAGAGCTCAAGTCAAAGCTGAGCTATGCTGGCTGAGAGATTTGGTGAATTGGTGGTCTCAGAACTTTCCTAGTGCTGAACCTGAGCAATAGAGGTCAGGTCAAAACATATTTGGAGGGTTTTTTGGGTTTTTTTTTTTTTAGCAAGACTTCTTTTTACAGGTAGCTAAGTGATAGCAATAAAAGAGAGAGCATGGTGTTACAGTTGATCCTAAAAAATCTTAATGGCTGCATACATTATGGGATTTAACTAAACTCTTCACATATGAAGAGGGTGCCTTACTTGCTTAGTGGACTCTTAAGTGATGTAATCTCTGGAAGAACAAATGCTTTCTGCATGGGATCTGGACAGCAGCTACCCATCTTGTAAAACAATACTGGATTAGATGGGCAAATAATATGATCTGGGCCGAAAGCTGTCTCCTATAACACTCTTGTAGAGACCTTAGATCTTGATAACACATTTGAGAACATCCTCTACTCTGCTCTAAATACATTGGCTCTTGCCAGCCAGGGATTTAGGAGATCCATGTTCAAGTACCCACTATGAAACCCACTGAGTTGTAATGGTTGCCATCTGACTGACCCAGTGGTGGGCATCAGCAGGTTCGCACCAGTTCACCACAACTGGTAGCAGAAATTCTGGTTGGCCCCGCCCATCCAAGTTTTGAAATAAAGTACTGTAGTCCTAATTCGGTTGCAACACAGGGGTTTCCCTCTTCCCACGCCCACCATCCCACGCCCACAGTGTGGTAGTAAATTTTTTAAGAGCCCACCACTGGACTGACCTCACAGAATTTTTCTGACTATAAAGTGGGGAGGATAAAAGCTACACCATGCTTCTCTGAACACACTATAAGAAATTTAGGAAAGAGAACTAATTTTAAATCAAACACATACACAAATACATTTTAGGCTTTTAGAGCCTGTTCAGAAACCACCATGCTTGGAAATTTCATATTTTCTATTTTGGAGGAAACATACCATTTTAGAAAAGGAACAGAGAAAGCATAGCTTCCCGGCTATTACTGGTCTGGAACTCCTGCTAACCTTAGCCAAGATACCAAAAGTGATGAATATGGGAGTTGCAGTCCAGGCACCTCTAGAACTTTAAACAAACATCTTTGTTCTAGAACTTCATCAACTCAAAGGTAGCTCCTTCCTCAAGCACTGCCTTGTCCGATGGGTATCATTAATTCAACAAACTCAACTGAAATACTTCTTCAGCAGTCCCCTACCCCTTATATAATGTCAAGTTTTGCAAGGTGGTTGTAATCCAGCTGAAAATAAGTTGATTTTAAGACGAGACCCCATCCCCCTTGCTTCTTCTACATCCCTACATCAATACTATCACTGCAAATGAAACTAAAAGCCTTCCTCCTAAATATCACAGTCCCACTAGGCTCCAGTGGGTATTTGAATGGATGACCTTTTACATTCTAATGTTCCATAGCTGCTCATAAAAAAGGTTTTTTTTAGCAACTGAGGAAGAAAGAAATATTACTAATACTTTAAAAAGATGTATGTTTTCTGTCTGCAATGAAAAAAAAAGGTCAAATTCACTTATCTCTCTCTTTTTATTGTCTTACTTCTCACCCTTTTGTTGCACTAATGAAATTTAAGATATCCTTCATGATATAACTGTGAGAAGTTGGGGGGGGGGAACCTAAATTACCTTCATCTGGCATCATTCCAGTCTGCTATAAATGAGGTAATTGTCCTTGACTATAAAAATCTGCATTTTCAAGACTTAATTGCTATCATTACATCTTTTTGTAATTCTATTAATTTAACTGAATGGAGCGTTTGGTTTTATGGTTAAAAAATTGCATTAAAGCACTGTACATCTAAATAGAATTTTAATATTTGCATCAAAACCTCAGTACAGTTATCCCTCAGGATCTACATAATTTCAGAAGAATAAAATAACAAGCAGGAGTACTTTAGGTCAACAAACTGGTTTTCTTTAGGTGAATATTAATAGAATTTGCTATTACTGGCAGTGTGCAGTCATGTGACAAATGTTTCTGTTGGTTGGGGAATCATTTAAACATTCCTGTTTGGGATTTTCAAAAAACCAACAACACTGTAATTAGTGGAAATCAATTACTTGAAGCAATGCTCAAAATCAGGTTGTTCCTTATCTCCTTGTTAAATTTCCATAGATATATAAATGAAATTCCTAAGAAAACCTTGGGTTTTTTTGTAAATGACTTCTGCCCTGTTCATAATTCACAGAACAGAAAGTTATCGTTGCCTGCTCACCTGCTGTTTATCTCTGGCTTGTTCTGCAAAAATAATTAGTGGCTTGTTATTTTGTGTATCTGTTAAGGAAATATTTCCCTTGTGTTCTTTAGAACCCTCTTGGCCATTCTGAAAACACGCGGCTGTTTTCTTAATTGACTTTTCTTTGAATGTGGAACCTTTCTGGAAGATTAACCAAAGTACACTGATGCAGTAAATACCACATAATCTTTCACCCAAGCAACTCGATAGTCCTAGCCAACGTAAAGTTTCCTGGCAAAGAATTGTCCCCACGTCTTGTGAGGCAACACAGAGTGGCTTTCACTAGCTAGAGCAGGGGTTCCCAACCTAAGGCCTGTGGGCTGGATATGGCCTGTAGTACTATCTCATGTGGCCCCCACCCCTCCAAGGGTATTTAAGAAACAAAATGCCACCCAATAGAGTCTGTTGGGACAAAATGGATATCCCATTGTACAGGCAGGCAAAACGGCTGCCCAACCCTCGAAGCTGACTGAGAGAGGATGACCCAGACCCTGGCTTGAAAAGGTTGGGAACCCCTGAGGTAAAGCTTAGGCACGTTCCTCCCCCTACTTTGAAAATATTGTGAGACATAATAAAACACAGCTGTATAGGAAAAGTAATGCTGATACAGCTCAGTATGTTGGATTACCTGGCTGCAGAGCCAAGGTTCAGGAGTCTGAATCCTCATTGTGTCTTCCAGAGGAGAGGCTAAATGAGACCAACCACCAAGTGGATTTCTGATATAGTTTGGCATCCTGATACCTGTGTGATGTCGACCAAGCTACACAATCCCCAAGTAATACCAGAAGAAGGGACAATTAAACCAGTTCTGAGTACTTTATAACCAGAAAATCCTGGGAACAGTGGTGGGATTCAGCAGGTTCACCCCAGTTCACCAGAACTGGTAGCAGAAATTCCAGCTGGCCCCACCAACCCAAGTTTTGAATAAAGTAGTCCAAATTCGAGTGCAATGCAGGGCTTTCCCCTGGCGCCCACAATACCATGCCCACAGAGTAAGCAGTTTTTTTTAATCTCACCACTGTCTGGGAGGGTCACTATATGTATGAATCAAATTGAGGACACATAATTAATTAAACAAGGGCTGCTCTGAATAAACTAAAGAAATAAATGGTTAGGAGTCTGGTCTTCCAGAGAGAAACATTGACTAGAAAACATGGAACATATGTTTTACAAACATACAACTTGCCACATTCTCAGATCAACATGTGATGCCTCATCCCAGGTTTCTTACCTGTAGGATGTTACACTTCTGAGAGTAGAAGGGCTAAACAATAAACATTCATTGTGCTAGTATCACTGTTAATAGCACTTCCTCTGTTGTTGTTGTTGTTGTTGTTGTTGTTATAATATTTAGATTTGTATGCCGCTCTATTTGCCGAAGCGACTCGTAGCGGCTGACAACATAGGTGACAAACAATACAATCTTACAATCTCAAACAACATAACATAAATATGGCATATAATGCAACACAATACAATCAATAAATCTGACCATACAATACATCAGTAAAATAGTACAATTTATATAATTAATACAATTTACATAGAAGCACACATAGTACTTAAATAAAATAACAATTAAATAAAAAGACTTTCACCCCTGATACTCCTCCCTCCAACCTGTTGTGAAATCTATATAATATGGTATCAAATATCAACAATACATAAATCATGATATCATCATAAAAACAATATATACAGTATACATCATAAGAGTATAAAAGAGAATATCAGAGCATTAGCCGTTTATTCTAGTCCGGTGATGTAGGGGCCAGCGGGAGCAAGGTTTTATGCCTCCCAGCTGCCCCGCAACAGCTGTGGCCCGTTGCCTCCATCCAAGCATTGGGTGAGGAAGTTCGGTGGTGTTGGAGGCGGTGGGAGTAAGGTTTTATGTCTCCCGGCTGCCCCACACAGCTGTGGCCCATTGCCTCCGCCCGAGTGCCGGGCGAGGAAGTTCGGTGGTGTTGGTTGCATCACTTTATGCTTTCCAGAAGCAGTCAAAATTATTTCTATTTCAAAAGGCATCAGATAACTGTTCTGTTTTGTTTACATGGAAGAATTTATGGTTGCTGAGGGTTTTATGTGTGGAAGATTTCAGATTTGTCTTATTTAGATTCAATCATAAACTGCCTTATTCACCCTTTGAAAATATTTTTTAATTCATTAAATACAAATAAGTTTTTCACACACAAAATTTATCAATTTTTCAGGCAGATGAAACAACAAAAGCAACAAAATAAAAGTGTAAGAGGTACAGTCAAAAACACAATAAAATATATGTTTATTCCATTTAAATATTCTAGAAATATTTAAAAACACTAATAAAATAGAAATACTGTAATGAGATATTAGCCAATTTGTTTATTTGGCTAAACTAGGACAAGCACTTCCATGTTTAATGTCCACAACTTGTAAAGGAGATTAAACTCTGAACTCTAAACATAAAAAAATGCACGTAAGACTTTTCGTGTAGGGACTGACTGTAGGTGCCAGCTGGTTCCTGGCTTTACACATCTGTAAATTGATAAAAACGTGAATGCTGGGATTACTAACAGTTTAATTCCTTCCAAAACTGAGAATATTCAGGATGATAAAGCATCTTAAGGCATGTGGAGGCAATGAAGACATTGGCAGCAGCCATAGAAGCTGATATAATGTCAGGAAATCATCCTGAATATATAGATCCTGTTGTGAATGGATAGACCTGTCAATTGCAGAAATGTGCTCCTGCTTTTAATGACTTCTCACACCCCACTGCAACAGCCTGCAACATTTATTTGGGGTGGGGGTGGAGTAGGGTGAAAGATGAAGGAATCTATCTCGACTGCAGAGACAATGGGCTAAATATTTTTTCACCCCAAACTTTGTGTACCAACACATATTTGACAATTATGCCATACAACTGAAACTGGGTTGGAATGAAAGTAAAGGGGGGGGGGGGGCAAGGATGCTACCAAAACATTACAGTGATTAATAAGACTTTCACCTGATTAAGGAAATTTTGTTGCTTAATTATATGAATTTTAAATGACTGATTAACTAATTAATCCCATTTGCATAAATGAAACAATGAATTAAAAACATGTCCTGTTTTTCACTGAGGTACACAAGTTTTATCTAACAGTAACAGTCTGGTTAGGTTATCCTGCTGTGGTAATACAGTATACTATTCTGCCAGTGACTCAACCTGACTACCCTGGGGACTAACGGTCTTGGGTGGCAAAGTCCACATGGAAGGGTGATGGTCCCCAAGTGGATTAAATCCCTCTTGAATCCATCTTGATGGAAGGCAGCAGCTTCATCAATACTGGCCTGGGGCTGATGAGGATGTTGAGTGCCAAAAGGGCTCAAGACCTAGAAGTGGCTTGCAGAACTGGATCAGTGGTATGGGTGTCATGCAGAAGGCAAATGGAAGGTCACTGCATTATATTGTTCCCAGGACAATCTTCATGGCTCATCATCATGAGGATCGCCAATATTCAGAATTGGATATGACACTCAAAGAAGAAGATCTAACAGTGCAAACATAGCAGGTGATGACAGGAGATCCAAATACAAACAAACCACTACATCTGAATCTCTGTTTGCTTCATGCTATGATGAGGAAATTGCATTTATAGCTCCAGTCCCCTGTCCTTTTTATAAGAAATAAATTTCCACTCTCATGCCCTCCAGACATGTTACACTACAGCTTCTACAGCTTATTCCTAGCCATTATGACCATAGGAAGCATAGTTCTGCACATCTGGAAGCTTAGTTTAGGGAAAGATGGCAAACTACTAGAGTGGCAAACTATGGAAGGTAAGTTTAACAATCCCAGCTGTGCACATTTTATTTTGTTCTAAAATTCTCTCCCAACATGGTCACATATAGAACAAATTTTGGTCTGGTTTGGGAGCTCCTGACATTATAGCTAGTTTTAGAGTCACTTATATTTTTCCTACTGATATTTAGAATGCTCAAAGCAGTTTTCAGAGTCCATTGACTGTGACGTCAATAGCTTGCCAGTCTGAAATATAGCATTGTGCACATTTTCATGAATCATTCAAGATGTCTGAAAGTCCTTCAATGTCCCTTGCCCTGCTAAGAAACAATTAAATGAGGCATTACACCAATATAATACAAAACATCTGTCAGGTTTAAGATGACAGACCCCATTCAGATGGTATCTTCAGAAAGACATACAAACATGGTAGATTTTGGTATGCAAAGTGATGAAATGTATTGTAACAACAATAGCTGCTCTTTATTCAGTGATCATGTCAAATCTGACATGCCTATAAGTAAAATCATTGGGTTTCCTCACTGCCTTGTAAATATTAACTTTGCAATCAAATGGAGAGAAAATGGAAAATTGCTTCCAAATCTCATTGTGCCAGAGCAGTAGTAAGTAATAATTCAGCAGTAGCCAAAGGTAGAAGATAACTAGTTTGAGTTTATATACATGGTACAGTTCCAATGCATAGTATTATATAACATTGCTAGGGCTGGGGGATTACTACTGCCTATATCTGGACTTAACTTTGGATGATGGAAATCATGTGGGGTATGTGGGTTGTCTGGGAAGTCCTCATTTCTTTTCATCATGACAGAGCAGATGTTGCAGTGACCCACATGGTCTTCATCCACCACATGCTTTCAGTTATTCAAACATTATTGAAGGCGTATTGCGATCTTGACAAGAGGATGATGGCAATTATGCTGCTCCCAAGATATAGGAGATCTGTTAACAGCAATAAGAAATGAACAAATTTATTTTCAGGTGAACTTTCATGGGTTATTATTAATAAATGCTCATAACTGAAATAGATGTGTTAGATTTAAAGTTGCTTTTGTTATCTTTTTTTTTACATTTCAGACCAACCCAATGGCTACTCTGAAAGAAAATCAAGAGGCAAATTGATCCCAGTTTCAGAGCATCATGTACAAGAGTGGTGAACAGATGACAGTTGACTAAAACAAGCACCAAGTCTACTGGAAATGGACATCCAAAGAGAAATTGGGAAGAGAAGGAGGCCAATGCATAGAATTATCTAAGACAGTGGTCAGCAAACTTGGCTCTCCAGGTGTTCTTGGACTTCAATTTCCAGAAGCCCAAGTCAGTACACCTGTTGATCAGGGCTTCTGGGAACTGAAGTCCAAGAACATCTGAAGAGCCAAATTTGAGGATCTATGCTCTAAGAGAAGGCAATTGTAACAAGTTTTGGAAGAATGCTAGAGAACAGGAAAAACAACTTGAGTTACTTCCTAGCTATTGTTCAGTTATGAATTTGTTTCTGTTACCTTACCTACCCATTTTCTGGTCTCAAAACCCTTGCTATCTGAGACCTTGTAGATACTTCTTGGAGCTCCTAGATGATCGTGGAGCACAAAGGTGGCCTTATGTCCTTAGGGTGCTATTCCACCATGCAGTTGGGTTATATCCATGACCGCTATTAGATTTTAGGAGTAGGGTTCAAAACCACAAGTGCCCAGGCCTAAAGAAGGCCAGGAGGGGCCACAAGCCCAGCAAAATTATCCCTGTGTCCTCTTGAGAGAGGAGGAATGTAAATATTTTAAAGCTGAAACTGGGAGTGTTGTAAGGCATAATGGAAGCTGAAGGCCACCCTTTGCCCAGCAGCTACCCATGAACTGAGAAAGACCATCAAAATTAAACCAATAACAGACTTTCCACATTCCAGGATTCATCACACTTCTTTCTCACCCATCACTAACCTTTAGTAATCATTTCGGATACCTTGCCTGGTAATTCAGTTGGTAATTTTTTCAAAGAGAGTGTTGTTGGGTGCTAATTGAAACTGATGCAATATCTTGAAAAATATTTTTTTTAATGTCCTCATTGGTTGTCAGGAGTGAAGAGGTGGGGACAAGGAGATTGCTTTTGCTTGGCTTTTCTAACTGAAACATGCACAGCTGCTAGATTATGGCAGCTGCCGTTTTTTCCATTTCATTCCTTGTATGTTATCAGTTTTATCATTTTTCTCTTTATTGCCGAGTTATTATTGTGCATGAAATAGCTGTTTTTATTGTAGGTTTTTTAACACCAGTTAAAAGGCACACAATTCTGCTGTACAAACTAAAGTAGATATCTGGTTCAACACCTGCACAATAGTTCATTTCAAACTGTACCTTGTCAATTGTCCAATTTTAAAACAAAAATAAAAGTGAAGTGTTTCTTTTGGTTTACTTTTTTATTTCTTAGTTTGAACTTCTAGGGAAATCTAAGGCCTGTAAAAAGTATGGAAGCAGCTCCTAGTTATGTGCTGTCAAGTCAGAAGGATTTACAGCAACCTGACAAGGCTTTCAAGGTGAGATATTTAAGGAGTGGATTTACCAGTTCTGTTCCACTAGTGAATTTCCATGGACAAGTGGGGATTTGAGCCCTGGTCTCCAGAATACTTATCCATCACTGCACCCACTACACCACAGCTGGGGAAATCCAAGATGTGCAGAATAAAAAGTAAGGATTCTCCCAAAATCACAAAAAGTAACTTGAAAATGGGAAACAGAGAGAAAGAGAAGATGGTTGGTTCAAGGGAATGGTGGACTGTACTCCTAGATGAGACACTTACTTAGAATTAGAGCCTCCTGTACAGTACTATGTTAGGAGGATACAAGAATAAAAATCTGCTGCAGGTCCCACTCTCAGAACTCATTTTGTTCCTCTGTCACAAAATGCCATTTTTACCAACCCAATAGTTTTCAAAATATTCTTAAAATACTGTCAAGCAGACTGTCAACCAGGTGTTTGCAAGAATGTATAATGCTATTTCAAACCGATATAGAACCTGAGGGCACAGTGACTGCAAGTGAAAGAAACACATGGAACATCTGGGGCCTCATCTCAGTCTTTTTTGGTATTGCATTACACAAGCCTCTGCTTGGGGATGAATTAGGTGCAGATTGTCCTGCTGATAAACCAGTCACTAGATGGACGTAATGAAATCATACACACTACTCTTCACAGACAGAGCTAAAATCCCAGAAGAAAGAAAGATCTACAGTCTATGGTTGCCACTAGAAAGGGAAATTAAGTTCATCATCTCAGGGAAATCATTTGCACATTTGTTTTATAATTATTATATTAATAAGTGCAAATATTGTCCTTCTACCCACCTAAAAGTGCACCATTGCTGGGAAACTGATGACAGCATTTTGCTGCCTGAGACTGACAATCCTACCCACCTCATTCAGTCAATGTGCATAGTTCCCCAAACCAATCAAGTTAGTTTTAGCACATGAGGCAGAAAATCCCACAAACATTTGTCCCCCCTCCTGGTTAGTAACCTCTAACCTGATGCCTTTTCATTACATCTGCTGCTACCTGTTATCGGAGGCAGTTGCGTCGCTCAACCAAACAGGAAATCCTGTCCTTAACTAGTTTTTTCTGTTGCTAGATGAACAATATGTGGCTTCTTTGTTAATAGAGAATTAATGAAGAGGATAAATTATGTCCAAAAAAATCCAGTCAATATTGTGTAAAGTTGATTTAGTTAAGACTTTTCCCTGACAACTACAGTGGCTCTGTTTAGCGCTCATCAATTCACTAAATGTCAACATCGATATAAACCGTAGATCCTTGTATTATATACATATTTTTTTTTCAAAAAAGTAACTGCTTACAATGGCCATTTACAACTGTATTCTCCCTTAATTAGTCAGCACTGACTTGTGCTGCAGGCTCAGCTCTTTCTGCTTTCGAGATCTGGGAATGTTAATAGTACAGTAGATCATTTTAATTATTATTGAGTTAATGCTATGTCTCAAAGACCACCACATGCAAATCACACAGAAACGGCCTGATGTGACCCAAAGGTTGTGCTTTATCATAAAAGCTATAGACCCAACTCTTAAATTTAAGGAGGTTTACCTTCTTCAAATGTCACTCAGTTTTGCCTGAGGATGCCAGGGTATAGTGACATGGGGTTAACAAAGGGGTACAGTTTGACTACGTGCAACTATTGGACTTGCAAGGGAATAACCTAACCATTTAATTTAATCCCATGTCACCTTTGTGTGTGACTCTGTGGCAGTAGTGTAGCAGGGGGGCAGGGGGCGGCATGTGCCATGTGACACTTTTTGGGCATATGGATATTTTTGGACTACAATTTCCAGAAGCCCTAGCGGGAGCAGGAGCCATTGTCCTAGGCCCCCGCCAAGGGGTGCCAGCGTCCTAGGCTTCCACTAGGTGGCTGAATCCCATGCTACGCTACCGCTTTGTAGAGGGGGGGGGGACAACAACAGAGCTGACCCAAGATATTTCTTTGGCCTGAGGTAAATAAGATGCCACTAATCCCATTCCACATCTAGAAGTAAACCAAACTGGTGGCTTAATTTTACCTCTCTGCGTCCCTTCTTCTTGGTTTCCATAAAAGCCAAGAACTGGACTCGGGTCTTCTTGAGCTCTCTAAACAACTCCACCTCCTTGTCTGCTAGACCTCTTACATTCAATGTTCCATAATTTGTGATCCTTGTTGCTTGCCTGGTCATTGTCAGTGAAATCCTTCCGGTTCTTCTTTGTGTGTTTCTTTTAATCGGTTAAATTTGGGTGTATGGGTAATTGGCCCTCAGCACCTTAGCATGGTGAAGGAAATGCCTTCTTAGTGCCTCCTTGCAGGTTCTGCTGCCTGATCTTCACAGCTGTTAGGGTTATACCGCCCACGCTTGTCCCCCCAGCAGAATCTAGTCCCCTGTTCACCTCAAGCTGGGGGGCAGCACTGGCTCTTTGGCTATAAACAGAGTTGAGCACCAAACCCTGGAGTTGGAATATGACTGGCTTTTGAGCAAGGGCAACCTTTACTAGATAAACTGTGCCTTGCTCCGATTAGAGTTGTGCTGCTCTCCAAAGACAAGGAAATTTCTGTATTGAGGCAAATCCGGAGTTGCCATAATATACACTTGAGCCCTTCTTTGTATGCTTGGTGGGCAAATGTCGAAGTAGGCAAAAATAGCACCTGGCCATACCACTCTGTCTTTGCTCTCACTGTGTCCCTTTAACCCCACGGATTGCATCACTGTGGCTTCAAAACAGAATCAGGCCCTCAAATTATTGCACAATTTTAAACAATGAAAATCTCCCCCTGGCCAATGTAAAAGCTTGAATTCATGAAATCATAAAACTACTTCAATGTGTGAAAGAAAGAAGGAATTGATGACAGCCTGAACAAAAGTTTTATATCTATATATTACTGCCTCTGGTGAGTGGGGATTGGTGTGGAAAGGGAGGGAGGAGTCTTCAGCCATTCTGCTCAGCTCTAGGCTCATTAGTATCCAGCAAGTTTCTCCTCTAAATGACAAAGAGTTTCACTGTCACCAAAGAGAAATTGCTGCTGACCTTAACCCCTTTTTGGAAAGTAAAATAATGGAGCACAGGAACAAGGTTTGATATTTGACCGAATCCTACACAATTATCATGCATGTGTATATAATAAAATTAATTCTGTGTCTTTGCCTTGTAGCCTGGGGCCAACAATGTACAATCAGTTTTGTATGTATAATAGATCACAGAGTTGTTCATGAATAATACAAATGCACTGAGCAGATACTGGTGAGCAAGGATGTTTGTCTTTGCATGGAATCGAAGTGAACATGTAATATTGTGATAATATATATTTGATGAATTCAGGTCTGACTTGCCTTTGCCATAGCCTGCTAATTCCTCAACAAGGCTTGCCACAATAATCGAGTTTCCAATAACATTATGATTATTTCCACATGATAATTTAATTGTGAGCATTTTTTAAATATTGTAATATTGTAGATTTGTGATTATTATGCTTTAGTATGGAGATCTTGGTGGTGACTCTGAGCACATCCCCACAT
This sequence comes from Furcifer pardalis, assembly GCA_030440675.1. Classification (NCBI taxonomy): domain Eukaryota; kingdom Metazoa; phylum Chordata; class Lepidosauria; order Squamata; family Chamaeleonidae; genus Furcifer; species Furcifer pardalis. The sequence goes on from CP126891.1 coordinate 120,754,762, forward strand.
TTATAACTTAATTTTCCATATTATTGCACATGTGGGGGGAGGGGAAAGAGAGATGAAAAATCATTAATGCAAACTTCAAAAAGAGGCCACTTTACTCATTCTGCTTTTATTATAAGTGTTGAAGATCCTGCTTATTTTTTTTAAAAGTCTGAACCATTCTGAATAAGCAAGAGGAAATCCTAATTCATTGTTAGATTTGTTTAACATAATGAAATAATGATCAAACATGGCAGATTTGTCTAATGTAATTGGAATGCAATCAAGCACAAATCTCTCTTCATAGGAAACTAAATTAATGAGCCACCAACTTTATTCTATCTCTGGTTTTCTCCATTTGCATGTGAAACTCATGTTTTTCAAGATGATGGGGGATGCAAGAGTGACTATCGTAACTCATTTGGATCCAAATGTGTGTATGATATTTGGTTTGTGGAAGAAGACTTCCTTGCTACCATCCATATCAACTCCCTAACACACTTAAAATAATACACTGTGAATCAACAGACCCTGCTGGATGGAAAGAGATATGATATGGAGGCATTCCAAAAATCAAGTGGAGAGAATGATTACAAACTGTGACCTTTTGCAAGTGGAGTCCTTCTATCAGCAAAAAGCAAATGCTTTCTGTATTTACACCTATCCTTTTCAAGTTAACAAATTTCCTAGTTTATTGAAAATTTCTTCTCTCCTTTGTCTCTTGCTCCCCCTTGTAATCCCAGTGAAATAATTGGTTTAGCCCAGCAGATTTTGCTAAATTCTAGGAAGAATTGATGGTGGTAGGAGAGGAGGACAACTAAGCATGAGATGGATTGACTTAATAGACAAAATCATATTGCTTGGTATACTAAATCACAGTAGAGTAGACCAATTGGATCAGTCAGAAATTTAGTGAGTGATCTCCTCCCTCGTTGTTGGCTGCTACCTGTATCCCCCCCCCCCCCCCATCATTTTCATGAAATAAGAATGACAACCAGGAAAAATGCCATTGGTATGAATTTGTTTAAGGTGGATCCCAGCTTGCCATGAAGTGACCCACACACTATGATCACAGAGCCATCTCCTGCGGCATATATGAAATAAGGGAGTCAGGTTATCTACTACTACCCAACACTCGACATTGAGTTGCTGGCTATACGGTCTATTCCATTACCGTAGAAGGATGTCCTCCCTAAGTCTCATTGATTCAAATGAGCCTACTCTAGCTAAGACTTACTATGCTAAAGTAAGTCGCAGTTATAATAGGATCATTTGAATCAATGGGACTTGGGGTGGAGATCACTCGCTAAATCCCTATTTTGTCAGTGGAAGTACCATATTGTAATATATTTATACTGAGCCCCAGGATTTAGGCCAATAAAAGAAGCCATGACTTTAAGTGTGCAAATCTTGAACACAGCTGTTAATGACAAGAGGTTTTGAGGGTCATTAATAAATGAAGTCATCATAAATTGGAACTGACTTCCCATAGAACATAACAATAATATTACTATCCACAAGCACAAATTAATATGTTTAAAATCCAAAGATCCATTGATGTCACTGCTTCTGCTTCTTACTTTGTTGATTATCATTTTAAAAACTGTGGCTACAAAGGAAAAGGTGGATTGAATGGGCAACGTACTTTACAGTATTTCAATGGACAACTTGTACTTTAGAAATAAAGACCTCATTTTTCTAAATTCCATAAAATGAATAGTGTAGGTCAGGAGCTGGGTCTCTAATTACTGGCTATCAATCATTTTGGTTAATTATCATTAAAGCTGCTTTTTAAAACATTTCTCTCCTGGGAACCATGCATTTTGTGACCTTCGTGGTGTGTGTGTGTGTGTGTGTGTGTGTGTGTGTGTGTGTGTGTGTGTGTGTGTGTGTGTAAGATAAACCTAATTACTTTTGTTGTTCAGTTTTGATTATTTTGTTTGCAAAAGGAAATTGATCAGTTAATATTGATTCTTAAAAGCAGGAATTTCAATTAAAAACCTTACTATATTCAACTCAATGCCTAATCTCATATGGCTGTTTGGACCAGAAATATTTCTGGTAATTCTTGACAACAGAAGGCTGTTGCAAATGTAGAAGAGTTGCTATAGTTAATGTGTGAAGATCACTTGACCGCTTTACATGGCTACTAGTGTGGGGTTTTATGATTTATTTTTGGCTGAAAAAGAATCACTAATGTGTTGTTTTTAGCTGTATCATTTATCTGTATCAACAGAAGGTGCATCCTTTACAGCAGGGGTGCCCAAACTGTGGTCCATGGGCTGTATCCGGCCCACAACACCATTTCATCAGGCCCATGGTGCCTTCGCCACTCTTGGAAGTGGATGAGAGACAGGCCCACCAATGCGCATGCGCATCCAGAACCTCTCCTGGAATTGTTTCCGGATGCCCCCATGCATGCACAAATGCAACTGCGCCACTCCCAGAGGTGGGGTGGCACATATGTTTTTGTCCATGTGTGGGGGCATCCCCATCCACTTCTGGGAATGGCATGGATGCATTTGCACATGCACAAACATGCCCGCACCACTCCTGGAAGTGGTTCCGGATGTGCATGCGCAAACACACCAGCTTCCGGAGGTGTGGTCAGGCCTGCTCAGTTGCTCCGGGGGCATGGTCAGGCTACTGGTGCAGAAAGTTTGGACACGCCGTTTTACAGGGTCAGTTTCTGATTGGAACTGAAGATTTGGGCAGATTGATTGAGACTCAGTTATATGGAGAGTAAAGATGCAAACTGAAATTCCTAGAATTTAGGGCTTCTCCATAGGGATCATCTGTTCTCTGAAAATCACTATTTTTGTCCTTGAAGACAACATTTTCCCCCTTGCCCTTTCTGTGGTGGAAGCTGTGCTTTGTGAGCTGTTTTGCCTCTCCTGGAGGCATGGTTTATTTTCTTTCAGTTTCTTCCAGACATCAGGGAATTGCTTATTTTAAAACTTATTCTTTTAAAGGTGAAATTAAAAATCCTCCCTACTCTCTCCTGCTCCAATATGACTCTGCACCTATTCTGAAGAACCCAGGCCCAATCATCAGCATCATTCCATCTTCCTATACTTCTCCCTACTGGTGAAGCCTAATGGCAGCATAAGCAGAGATAGCACATGAGCTCATGTGATGGAGATGCAAGGGAAGATTCTGGTGCTGATGTCACCAAAGGTGACTTTTCAGCTTTGCACAGTAACCAGGTTTACTCCTTCCTTGTAATGCTACTTATCCCTCTCCCCCCCCCCCTTTAATTTCTTCTTGTCTTTTGGGTTTGGGGTTTTGTTTTGCTCTGTTTTTCTCAGAGGTGCTTAGACATCAAAATCATTAAGCCTTGCACTATTTTGCAGTGTGGGGACAAACTGGGGAATGGCAGGTGGAATTTTCTTTCATAATGAAAGAGCCTCAAAGTGACTAATTGACACCCATAGATCTCAGTGGGTGCACAGACTAGATCTAAGGAGAAAATACCATTTTGGAAACCTTTAGCCTGCATGGCCAGCATTTTCTAAACTCTGACTAGTAAAGGTCGCCCTTCCTCAAAAGCCAGTCATATCTGACTCTAGAGTTCAGTGCTTATCTCTGTTTGATAGCTGAAGAGCCAGCACTGTCTGAGTCTGCAGACGTTTTTGTGGACATGTGGCAGGCATGCCTAGACACCGGAGTGCACGGAACACTGTTTACCTTCCAACTGAAGTGGCCCTATTAATCTACTTGCAATTTCTTGCTTTTGAACTGCTAGATTGGCAGGAGCTGGGACAGAGCTCATTCCGTCATGCATTACTCAGGTAGCAAACTGCTGACCTGCCACCTTCCAGTCAGCATCTTAACTACTTGAGCCACTGCAGTCCAAACTCTGACTACTAGCCTGTAAAAATAATGATGATGCTTTTAAAAGTAGAAACGATGCAGTACTTGTAACTTTCTTGGGCTATGGAGTCACTTGTCCCTTAGAAATCAGAATTCTGTCATCTTTACTAGTTTTTTCTCCCCCTCCCCACCTCTGCTACTCCAATAATGATCTTTGACCACAAACAAGAAGCCACTAGTCATAAATAGATGATAACAAAGTCTTGTTACCTATTAGTTACGCAGAAGCTTAGAAATAATGATATTTTCACTTCCAAATACCAATGTTTTCTGGTGTACCTCTGACATTGTACACACAGTGGTATTCAGTCTCAAAGCTTAAGGCATATGTTTGTCCATCGCTTAGATCCAACTGCCTACTAAATTTGCTAATGCAGTCAAACCTCGTATAAAGAGCGCTTCACTTAAAGAGTAACTCGCTTAAAGAACAGAATTTTCTCTGAATGTTCGCTTCGCTTAACAAATAATACCAACCAAAAACTCGCTTAACAAATAAATCGGGGTTCGCAATCCCCCCACAACTGGTCACTTACAATGGTGTTTCGCTTAAAGAGCAAACTCGCTTAAAGAGCAATCCTGTGGAACGCATTATGCTCTTTAAGCGAGGTACAACTGTGGTAACAATTATATCCTGAGTAAAATTAAGATTGTGAATAGTTGAAGTACCTTGTGCCCACTGTCAGGAAAAGGTTATTTTTTTTTGAACTACATGTCCCCAAGTGGTAGTGACCATGATGGCTATGGGATTCTACAAACTGCACACCAAAAAGTAATTTCCCATTTCTATACCCTGTTAGGTTGGAATAATAAATTAGGTATGACACAGGACATTGGCCTAAAATGGCAAGCTTGTGCTGAGTTATTGCCAATCCAAATCGCTTATCCTGTGTGGTGACATTATAGGACATGTGTCACTCTCTAATATAATACTCAATGTGAGGTGAAATGAAGCAATGATGTTCACATTATCATCTGCAGCCAAGCTACTAACCAGCAAAAAGTATGACCAGGCCATAATAGCAATATATCTCAAAAGTCAGCTAAGGAGGAAACCTATACCACTGCTCATTTACATATGGTGACATTTTGCAGAAATATTGTAACATTAGCAGTGCCATAATGAAATTCTGCCTATCAGCCATGGAAGGAATAATGTTACTGTAAAGGTAACCTGTTCACAGTTTGTTATCAAGGAAATATTCTGGCCAAGAAACATATATTTTGGAAGTAGTATTAGGAGCAAGGTTTTCCTCCTTCCGTTAATTCACCTCTCTGTTTTAATTTTCCCCCTCTTCCTATTGGGCTATCCGTCTTCTCTTACAGATTTACTGCATGATCACTCCCTTTACATGCTAATTATGTGCAGGTCTGGTGAATTTGTTAGTGGTGACACTTCAGAGACCCCATGGGACTACAACTCATTATGTAGCAATGTCCAGATATATCAGATATTATTAGCTGTCATTAATCTGCTGAGGAAACATTGAGCGCACAACCTGAAAGAGACCAGGAAATAGAGTACAAATGAAGTCTGGCGTGGCCCAGGCTCCCGAAAGGTTAAAGGCCAACTCAGAGGGAGGGAGAAGAATATCCCTTTAAAGATCCCTTTGTGATTTCACTTGATAGAACCAAACCATGAGCAACATTCATAAATGGACTGTTTTAAGTAGGTGTTGTAGGCATTCAGTGCAATTGGAAAGAAATGCTAACAAAGAAACCATAGGCATTATCTACTAGCATGCAGTTCTCCTATGACAGCAGAAGCCTAGCCCTTTACACTAAGCTGGCTGAGATAAAAGCCATAAATTGAACTATTTTCTGTGACCTGAGGTATCTGACATATCCGGACAGATGGCAGGACTGATTTTAAAAGCCCTCTATTGAAAGGAATGGAAATTGTGTATGATAGCAATTCTCATTTTGTGAAACACATACCACCATTGTAACTAGACTGGAAAGACACTGTCTGGATAGAATGTATGTTTTTCATAAATCTATTCCAAATAATACTACTGTTGTGTAGTTACGCAAGTGGCATAACTTTTAAACACAATTACTGTAACCTAAGAAGTCTCTGTAGTCATTATCTGTTGCATGCTGAGTTGTCTATAGAGATTTCATAATTTATCAGCAATTTTTGTCTTAACTTTATGCTATTTGCATAACTGCACAACACAATTTTAGCCATAGAATTTTAGAACTGAAAACGATTCCAAGGGCCACTTAGTCCAATGCAGATGGCTATCAAAATTTGTTTGAAAAGCTCTAATGAAAAAGAGTCTACCACCTTCAAGTATAATTTTGGCTCCATTGCAAGGGAGCTCTTAATGTCAAGAAATTCTGCCGAATGATTAGTTGGAATCTCCTTTCTTTGTGTTTTATAATTAGTGTAGCAGTAAAATGGTCACTCAACTACATTATATTTCCAATCACCAATAGAATCATTATTTTTGTTTCTGTTTGTTTTCTTCCAACAATCCTACTATAAGTTACCATGTCCTTAAATTTTTACCAAAACTGAAAAATAAGAACAGAAAGCCTGCAAACATATAAATGTCTCTTCTGGTAAATGTGGTAGTTTTCCTTCCTTTTTTTTTCAGGCTCAAGTTTGTTAGTGAGACATATGATACAAAAGGTTGAAAAACAATGATATAGCATGGTTCTGTTCTTGTGTAACCTTCATTCTTATCTGTGAGGCTGGTATGACATAGGCGATTTCCCAGGAAATTGTGTCATCATTGTCTTCATCATCTTCTTCTTCACTTCCTAATAACCCTTCAGTGTTGAGGGAAATACAGGGGTCTGGCTCTGACTTTTCTAGCAGCCTCCGCTGGGGTTATTTGGTGTTCTTGAATGCCTTTTATAGTAAGGAATTCCAAGATATTATCTCCAAATTCTTTCCCTTATAATCTGATTCCTGATTTTATCCTTTCTTGTCCCTTCTAGTCCCTCCAGCAGCCTTCCTCAGACATCTAATTTCCACGATGACCAACTTTCATTTATGTTTTCTTGTAAGTGTCCATGCTTGGCACTGGAAACGTAAGATGAGAATGATTATTTCAGTGGCACTTAAATTGGGCTTATGTATGATGGAAGAAGCTGTCCTATCACTAGTGTTGAAGCAAGATTCATCTGCCAATCCAGTTTTTGTACAGTAATACTTCAGATAACGCTAAGACTTGGTTCCACTAGTCTTGGTGTTATCCGATTTTCAGTGTAATCTGATCCATGTTAAAATCCTATGGGATGGATCGGATAACGTTAAAGCTCCATAGAGATACATTGTAACCGCACAGGCTTTGGCGGTTGTTGTCCGATCCATCCCATAGGACCTTAACGTTATTCGATCCAATTCTCCTCCCCAGATTACTTAATGTTATGCGATTTTAGCGTTATCTGAGGTAAACATTATCTGAGGTATTACTGTATAGTAAAAGCAGATCGTTCATTCACAAAAAGCAAAATGATGTTGATGAATCTGGGGCAGGAAATCATAGAATAGTGTTCAGTGTTCTATGAGAACCTATAGATGTTACTTGTCTTAGCAAAGGATATGTTGGCCTTTATGAGATAAGCTTTAGCATGATAGCTGTGCTCCACAGGGTGTGTGTGGAGAAAGAATATACTTTTAAATAAAATTTACCATGCTAAGAAGACCATTCATGCAGATGTAGGTTCTATTTTATGGCGAGTATCTCTCATAGGGTTGCTATAAAACAGGATGACTTAACAGTATGCAACAGCAGCAGCAGTAGCAGAATTACATGTTTGCATTTCTAAAGTTACAGTTTTGAAGCAAGTAATCTTACATATCTGAGGGAAAACCAATCTTTTTGTTTAACCTTTTCAACATATAAACAGGATTAGCTGCAATAATGCATCTAGTGCAGTCTGACATAGTTTTAGCAAGTGCAGCTACACTTCTGTATGATCATTTTTCTTTTGTATTGGTAAACTATGGAATAATCCATAGACATGTGTCATGCACATGGAGATGAACAAAAATATGTAAGATCTTAAAGTGCCTTCAAAAGATGTCCCATCCTGAACTTTTTGAGCTAATGGTAAAGTACAGGAAAATTCTTATTTGCAGAACCACCAAATAGAAAGCTCATATTATTTGTTTGTTTGCCCCTCTTAGTAAAGATGAACGGTTCTGTCACGGCTTATCCGGAAGGAGCATAACTCCCTAAAGTGTAGGATTCATTGGCAAGGTTAATGGTATTTTGTCCATTGTCTGTGATGTTAGCCTTGTTGAATACAGTGACAAATTCCATGACCTTCCATGCTTTTTTGTTTCATTCTAATGAATGGTTTGCTTTCTCCCTCACTTTGTTATGGTCTGTGTGTGAGAGAGACTGCACCTTTCACAGAAGTTCACATCTGGCCAAGACCTTCCCAGTCAGAAGTTTTCAATTAGCTCTTAAAACACCTTTTTAAAATAAAAGCACCAGCACAGAAGCCTCAGGAGAGAATAATTTCTTTATTATTATTTTTAAATATATCTTTCAGAATATCTATTCCTTGTTGAAGAGAAAAGAACTGAGTTCATCTTGACTTAGATCCTGGCAAACTATACATTCCTCTAGCATCAGTGGCGTCGCGCAGTCTTCAGCCGCCTGGGGCGAAGAACAAACTCGCCGCCCCCCCAGCTCGCCGCTGCCGCCACCCCCTCCCCCCGACCCAGGTAGAAGCCCTGCTTACTTAGCGCCACACACCTCCGTCCGCTCGCCCACCACACACCTCCGTCCGCTCGCACCTCCGTACGCTCGCCCGCCCGGCTGGCCGTCGGGGGCTCTCCGCCGCCTGTTGCCCCTGGCAGCGGCTTTCAGGGGGCGGCAAAATGTCCCCTCCCCACCCTTTTGCTGGCGAGGAGGAGAAAAAGTGTTTTTTTTTTAGGCGGACAATTCAAGGAGGGGCCCGCCCGCCGGGCTGGCTGTCGGTCGGGGGCTCTCCTGGCGGGCGGCCCGCGTGCGCGCGCACGCTGCCCACACCTCCTCCTGCCCAGCCAGCCCCCAGGGGCTCCCCGCCACGGTGCCACCCACCCCCGACGAGCGCCCCGTCTCACGGCAAGTTGGGTGGCTGGCTGGGCGGGCGGAGGCGAGCAGCGTCCGCGCGCACGCGGGCCGCCCGCCAGGAGAGCCCCCGACGGCCAGCTGGGCGGGAGACCGGGCGTGCCCCTCCTTGAATTGTCCGCCTTTTTCTCCTCCTCGCCAGCAAAAGGGTGGGGAGGGGACATTTTGCCTCCCCCTGAAAGCCGCTGCCAGGGGCAACAGGCGGCGGAGAGCCCCCGACGGCCAGCCGGGCGAGCGAGCGGATGGAGGTGCGAGCGGACGGAGGTGTGTGGCAAGCGGCGAAGCACACGTGGGGCGCTCGCCAGCAAAAGGGTGGGGAGGGGACATTTTGCCGCCCCCTGAAAGGCGCTGCCCGGGGCATCCGCCCCCCCCCGCCCCCCCACGCTACGCCACTGTCTAGCATCAAACAACAAAAAGGGCTGGGGAACCAAATCCTCTGTCTGGAAGACATCTTAGTTTCACTATGACCTTATATTAAATCCAGTGCCTGGTAAAGTTACTTTTTGGACAACTGCTCCCATTATCCATTGGCCACCATATTGCTATTATGTGCCATCAACTTGCTTCTGACATGGTGACCCTATGAATTAAAAACCTTCCAAAAGTTCTTGCAATTAACACCCTGCCCAGACCTTACAAATTCCAAGGCCACAACCTCCTATATTGAGCCAATCCATCCCATGTTGACATTTCATCTTTTCCTGCTGCCTTCTACTTTTCCTAGTTTTATTGCATTTCCCAATGAATCTTCTCTTCTCATCATATGACCAAAATGCAATAGTTTCAGGGTAGTCACTTAGGTTTGGAGTGAGAGTTCAGGTTTGATTTGCTCTAGAACCCACTTCTTCGTCTGTCCAGCAGTCCATGGCACTAAGAAAAGCTGTCATCCAATTCTGCTTTTCAAAGGAGTTAAAATTTCCTCCATCAAGTTTCTTCATGGTCCAGTGTTCACATCTGTGCATGTTATCCATGTTATGGATTATCCTGGCCCTGAACTTTGGCAACACATCCTTAAATTTAAAGATAGCAAGTTTTCCAAATGCTGAGGTTTGTTCATTCTCTCATTCTTCCATTTATGAAGACACATCCCATATTGTTAAATTCTTATTTACAAAACTGATTTGAAGAAAATGGATAATCACTTGTACTGCTCAGTTAAGAGAGACACTGTTTGAAGACTGGAGCAGTTCACATTGCCTGACACATTACTGTCAATGGCAAAAGTCTGCCCAGGAATGGGGGAAGAGTTTGCATCATTAGCTCAACAGCACAAATATGGTTAAATGGACACAGATTTAAGGCTAGGCTCAGATGCCTGACCCACTCCCCATCTGGATGGGTGTCAGTTTCATTTTCCTTACATTCAAATCTTCCTTTCTTTCCAATCCATTTTCTCACAGAGAAAGAGAAAGAATGAAATTATTGCACATGCTATAGAATAGCTTTGGTGCAGGACAGGAAAGTGTGTCCAATTAGCTCGGAAAAATGTGGTCAAACACTTCAGCAACAAGAAAAGATACTCCTTCAAGGTGAACAGCTAATAATAATAAAAAGAAAAACCTCACAGGTGTTGAGAATTATCCAGTTCTTTCAGACGTCTCTGTTCAGCCTGAAAATAATCTAGGCAACTTTTCGGCATGGGTATCTGGCACATTAATTAAGCTGTTGTGAGGTTTTTTCCCCTCCTTTCTCCCACCTCAGACCATGTGTTGAAATGTTGATTAACCACTTCTGCATTTAACAACTCCAGCCATTAGGTAAGCATGGCAGCATTGCAGGTGTGCACCTCCTTGGTTGCTACATTCATTCACAATTCTGACATTAATCAACGCTAACCTCACCTGCTACTTCCAAAACACATGCCCATTTTCAGTTGCAAGCCATGGGAGAAAGTAATTCTGCCATGATGTATTAACAATTTCTTACATGATGATCCGCTGAGTTGCAGGGACAGGAAATACAATCTAAAGCCTTCTATCAGCATTGCATTTTACATCTTGGAAAATAAATTGTATTTTCTGTAGTGGCTTGAATTCAAATAAATGCAAATACTGTACCATAATGACTGGAAGCAATTGTTTTTGCCAAACAGCAACCAAGTCCTGTTATTGCTCTAACAGTAGGATTGCTGTCAATGCTATATTCATTTTGCGGTGTGCATGGTTTTTGTGGTACTACAGGTACCACAAAATTGTAATGGGAAGTCTTTAAACAGTAGCAATCTACTACCTGTATTAGTATTCCCATTGCATGAGTAAAGCCTATTCAACAGGATTTTGGCCTGTGTTTGAAATATTCACTATAAAAGAAGCATACCCATACAATCCCACAAACCATATTTTCATTCTTGGATCACATGCCTTCCTATATACCTCACTTCCACAAAAATCCTAAAATTACAAACCTATACAGATTTATTTAATGGAGCCCCGGCTGAACACAATGATTTATTTGAATTTCTAAAAATATCTATACAGAGACTGAACTATTAGTACATATCTGGCAAACCTGTAGGAAGAGATATACTGTACTCTCTTTTACCAACAAAATAAGTAATCAAGCTATTCTATGAAAGGTAATCATTAAAATCACACTGGATGTTATTGTAACAGTGATATTCTTACTCTGTGATTATTGGTTATTTTTCAGATACCATGTATCTGTTTCTGTTTTATGCTTTGAATCTGGCTTGTGTCTTATAACAGGCAATACAAATTCTAGGATTGCTTAACCCAGGTCTGAGTGTTTATTTGTTTACTTTTCATTTTCTATCCCCCCCCCCTTCAGAAGAAGTGGGATAGATTGGCAGAGACTTCATATCCCTGTAACCTAAACACCCAATATCAGTAACTCATTATGAGTAACCCTAGGTGTTGTTAATACATTAGAGAACCCTTAACCTTCTGGCTCTTTGCTTTAGAAAGCTGACAGAAATCTGGCCAATTGAGTAATTGCTATAATGCACTTCCCTCTCGTGAACTCTGCAATGAATTTCTCTTTGCTGGCACTGCTGTGTTACACACGGAGTTACCCTAATGCCAAGTGAGCTGCATTTTGCCAGTGACTTGAAGTGGAAGCACAGGGTACATAAGGGGGGGGGGGGAGGTTGATGGGAAAGAGGTAAATGAAACCTTTACCCTTTAACACACACATACACCCTTCATTCTATACCATTCTAAAAGAAGCTAATGGTAACATTGCATAATAAGCATGTATAACTTTAAATATCGTTAAGAAATGGGAAGAAGCTGACTTTAGATCTACCTATCTTGTTTAATTCAAGCAAACTTTAACTTTACTCTATCCTCAACTATAACTTTCCAGGCCAGTGATTTGTAAAAGTTCCTTGATGAAGCCATGCAAGCATCAACCTTTACTTCAATGCCATTTTCATCCTTTGGTGCATGAAATTAAATGGCCACTAAAATTACATGAAGAAAAAACATCAGAGGATGTAGGAGTACCAAGAAGGCATGTATGCATGCACAGGCACACACAGAAAAATTCCCTTAATGTAATCTTTTCAGAAAAATAGAAAAAGCCAGTTAATTATGAGAGACATCAACTAATTGCAACTGTTTAAATACCAGGTGACTTAACTCTCAGTATGCATAGGTGGTATCCAATAAGTCCTGTTGGATACTGAAAAGGAGAAAAGTGGGATTGAAATTAATAAAATAAATAATAAACATATCAGAGTAAACAGAACAGGAAAAAAAGACAAAAACATGTTGTGGCACCTTAAAAACTAACTCCTGTATGTAAATGTGAGCTTTCGTTGGCCAAGTCCACTTCATTAGACATAAGAGTGAGGCCTCATGGCATTAATTTATACACACATCGGATACATAGGCACACAATAATTGGCCAGCCTAACAGAATAAATAGTAAAATTGTATCTTTTTTCAACTGAAAAAAAATTCCCCTGTTATTATTCAAAACTGCTGCAAAGCCTGGCACCCTAATATAAATGGTTGCAAAACAAACTTCTCTTGCAAGTTGATGCATCACATGCCAAGGATGGATGCAACAAATATTGTGGCATTGCACATTTGCTAATGAACTAGCATCCATTGATATTGGTTTGAGTGACCCAGACAAAAGTGCAGCATATAAACAGTTTGTTCAACTGTATTTTAATATTAGAACCTTTTGTGTTTTACTGTAGTTGAAAAATAAAGGTAGCTATGAGGAACCTTGAGTCATACCCTGACATAATAGAAATTACATCATAAATGAAGGGGGAAAAAATATCAGCATGCTCTGAGAAAGCCTGAAATTTTCAGGAGTGCCAGTCCTTCCCAAAAGATATGTTCCTGAGAACAAGGCTAATCCTCAGGGTTGTCAGGTTAGTTAACCACTGACTGAAGCTCGGCATTGCGTCGCTGGCCATATGGTCTACTCTATTACCATAGCAGGATAACCTGGCCAGACTTGCGAGAACGAGGCTATAGAGCCAAATTAAAACCCAAGGGCTATGCCAAGGAGTCCCAAGGAACAATTAAGGAGAATGTGCCTTGAAGAAGCTGGCCTTAATAGGAGAAGCCTGGTAGAAGTCGAGGCAGTATGGCAGCAATTTTACCAACATCATTTTAAAAAAATAAAATAAGTGTATATAGTACCATGTGCTGGTCTACATGGCTACTGTTAAATGTATCATTCAATATGTTTCAGAATAAAATAAATACCAGTTATAAAAAAAGAGGAATATTTTAACATATACCGGAGTTGAGCATTGGTCTTCTTTTATTAGAATATATGCTTTCTATAAAATGTAAATAGCTCTTCTTATGAACTGCTAAAGTGCAGTAAATAAAGATGTCTTTATGTAGCCTCATTTGTTTTTCATACATCTCCATAAATCCCCACTTGTTATCAGAATTGGATGAAGACAAATTACATTAGGACAAGATTTTGAATCTGATTAGGGTTGGCCTACTGTCATTCTCCCCCCTCTGTGTGGGATGTATTTCCATTATAACAACCAGGAGGCAAAGAAGAAGCAAGCCCTCGGCATAATGTTTCAAAGGATATTTCTTATATTCACATAAAAAAGGATTCATGCTAATTCCATATTTGGTCGACATCTATAATTTCTTTAAATAGCCAGGAGAAAGCTTGGGGCCGCATTTCCTAAAGAGGATGTCTCTGTTACATATCATACAGAACATTCTGAAGGCAAGTTGAACAGAAGATTATGTGGTGGTTTTAACATATTGCAAGGTGTCTCACTTGCCAGAGAATATATAAACATAATAAATAATCATGTGGGAAACATACTTCCATTTCATCTGTACCAGGAGTTCTCAAACTTTTAAAGCCAGGGGCCGGGTCATGGTCCGTCAGACAGCTTTGGGGGATGGATGGCCATTTTGCCCTTTCTACACCACATGGTACTTCCTGGTGTGGTGGAGGGCCACATGAAATGGTGCCACAGGCCGCATCTGGCCCACAGGCTGCAGGTTGAGAATCCCTGTTCTATACTACTAATGCCCTTCTCCTTCCATGTCTAGGCCAGATGTGAAACTGCCAAAATGAAGGCACTTTTTGGTGAGTTCATTCTGCAGTTCCTTTTAACTGATCTAGTGCGAGAAAGATTAGCCAGCAACACAAGGCAGCCGTTAGCAGGGTATGCCTGATTGTGGATAAAAAATACCACAATCTTCAAGGAGGCTCCTTCTGTGTGCCCCTACTAATGGCCCACACTTGTTACTCTCTGTCTGCCCAGACTGTTGTCATGAATGGGTCTGAAAGCACAGATATGGGACACACTGCAGGTAAAGGGGACTTACTTAAGTGGTAGATGTAGTTGGGAAAGATCTAATCTGCCAAGTGGGAGATTGCTTCCCACATCTGGACTAGGGAGAACAAACTAGCATTTGAGTGAGGGCTTGGGGAGGAAAAACAATGCCTTCTTGACTTTAGCTTTCACTGCCAAAATATCCAGTATTGGGTCACTTTCCTTGTCTAGCAACCAAAGGCAACTTCTGTCACATTTAGGTTGTGAAATAAAGAATGAAAAATTAATGTGAGCAGAGGTAGAGCTGATAAAAATGAGCTCAGGCTGAAAATTATGTAGTTTAGCAGACTAACTCACAACTAACCCATTGAAAGAAGATCACAGCCTTTTTGATTACATTTTTGAAAACATGTTTTGTCAAAGGGAAGAATGTAAAAAATGTTTTGAGGGGGCTCAAAAATAAGAGGGCTACGAAACTAACTTAACAAAAATGAATATTTTGTTAACCACATTCCAAATTTTTTATTAATGGTTTTGTCCCAATAACATATGTGGTAAGCATGATCTATTTGAATTTATAGAGGATGGCTGCAAAAGTCTTATGTATTAGGGGCATCTGATAAACAAAATAAGCTGATGAAGTAGATAATGTACTGGTTTTGTAAACTTTGAATAAAAAATAGTTTAAATAACCATGTGCAAATCTGATACTCTGCAACCACAAGGATAGCTGAGTCTGTAGAGGAACATGTTGATTCTGTCTTTTAAAAACTGGATCAGAAACATTTTATTTTATTTTCACCCCTCATTTCTCCTTGAAATGTATTTATTTATTTATTAAATTCATATTTAGCTATTTATCATATATCTACAATTCATTCATTCATTCATTCACCCATTCATCCAACGAGTTCAACTGATGTACACAATTCCCATTTTAGCCCTCCAGCATCTTGTGGAGTAAATAAAATAAAATACAGTAATACCTCAGATAATGTTTACGTCGGATAACGCTAAAATCGCATAATGTTAAGTAATCTGGGGAGGAGAATTGGATCGAATAATGTTAAGGTCCTATAGGATGGATCAGATTACAACCGCTAAAGCCTGTGCGGTTACAATGTATCTCTATGGAGCTTTAACGTTATCCGATCCATCCCATAGAATTTTAACATGCATCAGATAACACTAAAAATCGGATAACACCAAGACTTGTGGAACCAAGTATTAGTGTTATCCGAGGTATTACTGTAACACTATCTTTAAAAGGGCAACAGCCTATCTCTGGAGTGCTTCAAACAGCAGGCTAATCATGAGTGCAGCCAGCTTCTCAGTGTATCATCAGAGCCACCAACGTTTTTCAGTAGCTTATCTGTCATCATACAGAAGGAGAACCTTGTGTAACATCTGATGGCAAGGGTTCACTTCTATTTTAGTGGATGAAGTTACCAGTTTGTGTAGCCATAGCTGTGTTTTCCAGTGGGTGGTAGGTCTCTGTGGCTTCTAAAGAGGAATTGGAAGCTGTTGCATATTTCCTACCAAGCTTTCGTATAAGAAATGGAATTTTCTGGTTGCATAGTTAAGGGACAATTAAAATGCCAGAGATTCTAATAGAAGCAGTGGTGGGATGTCAAAAATTTTACTACCCCACCGTGATGTCATCACAGTGTGGGTGGAGCTAATGTCATGACATCATGATGTCATGGGCAGGGCCAAAGGAAAAAAATAATAAAATAAACACACACACACCTCAACCCACCCACCCATCCGCAACACAAAACCGTAAATAAATTAAACAAATAAATAAATAAAATTAAAATTACATTAAAATATACCCACCCACCCACCCACCCCAAACATAAATCAACCTACCCACTTACCCACCCCAAACACAAACCCGTCACTTACCTGTTAGTATAAGTGCCTGGGCAGCACCATGTTGCAAGATGGATATGGTCATCGTACAGGTAAATGTAAAACAGCTGTACCTCCTTAAGGGTTCTCCAATTGGAACAGCAATTGGAACAGCACAGGTGTAGCTTATTGATGAGGTAACTCAAAGACTTTGCTTAAAAACCCCAAGCCAGGCCACTAGGCCTGCCGGCCGCCAGGCCTTTTTAGGAACTGTGGTAGTACGTCAATATAGGTAAAGGTATTAAATTCACATTAAAATACACACAGATACACCACATCCAAAGGTGAGTCACTTACCCTGGGAAGCAGGCTATAGGGAGCTTCAGGCTAGCAGCTTCTCTTCCTTCTCCCTACTTGGGAGGACAGCGAGGAGGCCGTGCATACGCGCCAAGCACTGTAGGCGTGCATGCACACCAAGTGCTTGGTGTGCATGTGCAGTGGAGGAACCAGTGAAAAGGTAACCCCCAAAGGTGGTTTCTCCCCCCCAAAAAAAGCTGCTACCGGTTCTCCGGGACACTGGGAAAAGTTACTACCAGTTCTGGCGAACTGGTGCGAACCTGTTACATCCCATCACTGAATAGAAGGTAATGGATAGAAGCCAACTGGTCTCCAAGTCAGTGTCCTTAATTCAATGTTATTTCTTTAACAAACGGTGCTGTCTCTTGTCATTAAATTGTTCCATTTAGGACTGGCAAACTACAGTAACTTTGAGACCATGCAAAAAATGCCATTCATATGCCACAAAAGATGGTAGCTATGGTAAGAGAGGATGTTTTTGACATAATTCAATTTTCCTTCCTTTCCTTCAAGAAACCTGTTGTATTTCTGCTTTATGTTTAATAAATCTTTTAAATTAAGAGCAAAGTAACTATGGTTTTTTTTATTTCTAAAATTACCCAACTTTTGGTATACCATATTTTTCATGGAAGTCAATTGGATTCAAAAGCCAGGAACAAAATACTTTTTTTTGTCAAAAATTCATATTTACTAACTCAGATGTTCTCAGGATTCACTTGTACAGTATTTGCCTTTTTCAAATGCTCTGCTCTCCAAAGGAGTCTTTCTATCAGCTCCACTTGTTCCATTTTTCTTTTCTCTGCTCCCCTTTTATGTCTATTTACCACCATAAAAAGATCCCTGTAAATAAACTACTTCACATGTGCAAAAATAAAAATTTTCAAATTAAAATGCACGTATGGGACCACCTGTTGCCAAAAACAAGGGTAATAAAAAAATCAGGAATAAAAAAAATCAGAAGCCAGGGCAGGTTGAGGACTTCTCCACCCCTCACCCTGCGCCCACACCAACGGCCAGGGAAGCAGCAGCCAGGGCAGGTTGAGGACTTCTCCCCCCCTCCCCCTGCGCCCACACCAACAGCCAGGGAAGAAGAAGCCAGGGCAGGTTGAGGACTTCTCCCCCTGCACCCACAGCAACGGCCAGTGAAGAAGAAGCCAGGGCAGGTTGAGGACTTCTCCGCCCCTCCCCCTACGCCCACACCAACAGCCAGGGAAGAAGAAGCCAGGGCAGGTTGAGGACTTCTCCCCCTGCACCCACAGCAACGGCCAGGGAAGAAGAAGCCAGGGCAGGTTGAGGACTTCTCCGCCCCTCCCCCTACGCCCACACCAACAGCCAGGGAAGAAGAAGCCAGGGCAGGTTGAGGACTTCTCCGCCCCTCCCCGACCCCCATCAACATATTGCAATGTATTGTTAGTAAGTCGCCCTGAGTCGCTACAGCGAGTGGGCGGCAATATAAATTTGAAATTTGAAATAATAATAATATTCTCCATCCATGCCAACCAGGGATTAGGTCTGACTGAGTCTTGTACTGAAACATCCTCACACTAAGACAGGCAGAAGGAACTACAGAATGAATTCACCAAAAGGTGGCTTCATTTTGGTAGTTTCATGTCTGGCCTTGACATGGAAGAAGAAGAAAATGTTTGGTTTCCACTGGAATGACCTCCCCTGAGGCCTAGAGATGGGACAGTGTGATGTTTTCGATTCTTGCTCTTTCAATGGCTGTTGATACCACCAAATGTGGTATACATCTGGAGCAAGTGGCTGAGAGGCTTCTGAGAAATACTACAGTAGAGTGGTTCTGCTCACACTTGGATGGCTGTGTTTGGAAAGTTGTCTAAAATATTCCAGCCCTTTAACATTTGCATCTTATTCCCAAGGTGTACCAATATCAGCATGACATAGCTGAATGAAGAGATTTTTGAGTATATTGTAACCAGTATGGGGCTGGTCTGCACTTCCACATTTTAGGATTGATTGATTGATTGATTGATTGATTGATTGTCATATTTATACTGCCCAACTACTCTACCTGTTATATTAAATACAAGCATGTAATACACATATCAAAGAAGACCGTCCACATAGTTCCCTGTACTAGAATGCCATGTACTTCTTGGTTCTAGATCAATCCATGGTCCCCCATATGTTTCTGGACTATATTTCCCAGAAGCCTTCACAATGTGTTGGTCAAGATTTCTGGGAGTTGTAGTCTGAGAATATCTGGAACTCCAAGATTGGGAACTACTATTTTAGAGCATGGTTGTTAATTGAGGTTTGATATCTTAGGTGACTTTTCATTGACTCTATTTCTATTGTAAAGTAGGACTCTTGCTCTATGATAAAGGTAAGAATATTGCACACAGTGTCCTGACAGAGATTTAGTCCTTAGTGTTCATAAATACAGGAAAATTCATAAATGGCTGAAGCATTTCCCTGTGTTGTTCTGTCAGGACAGTGTCTGCTATCAAATGTAAGAGAATGTTTGGACTGCCTCAGTAAAGACATCAGAATTCTGGACTAAATTGCTAGTCCCACCAGAACTCTCTGTGCCTTCCATTGTACTTCCAGACTGATAGTTCTTGAACAATTCTTCTTTTAAAAAGATATTGTTTTACTGCTGCTAGCACTCCTGTCTTAGCAGCATCCCACAAGAGAAAGAAAAGGTAGAACTCTGGAAGCATGAGTCTAATGTAAGCTGCAGGGCTCACACTGCTTATTGAGCGGTTCTACAGGAATTAATAGAATGCCTTTGAGAAAAATCAGCTTTCAGGATTCACAGGAAGTCCAGAATTCAATAAACGATAGTCCCTCATTGACCTCCTCCACATTTACCTGCCCATGTTGCCTGACAACACAGGATCAAGCAGATGTTAGGAACAGTGTTTCTGACAAAAACAAGGAGTTGCAAGGTGGAAGCAAACACCAGGATATTTATTTGTATTAGCTTATGTCTGTAGACTCTAAGGCCAGAACAAGACATATTGCTGCCTAAGGCAACAGATAACGAAGCAACTCTTCCCATTCTACCTAACTAGATGAGTAGTTAAATTTCAACTCTGGAGAATAAACATCCTCCATGTCACCTGAGGGCTGTATTAGAGAATAAAGGGGAGGCTTCATGTAGAACACAACTCTATGGTCCAATGAGAGAATGAGCAAGAAGCTGCTACTAGAGCTGCCTGAAGTGACTGCCTCTTTCTGGCTGATGGCAGGCCAGACCTAGTAGACTTCAATAATGGTGAAGATCTACCTATTGCTCTGTTATGATTTGCTGTCTATAATCTAGTTGAGCTGAATAATGCTTTCTTTGTTTCTTTTCCACTTTAGCACAGATTCACTTTTCAGTCAGCTGAAGGTATCATGAGCTGACTGCCAGATAATGAGTTAGTACAGGGGTGCCCAAACTTTTCAGGCCATGGGCCGGTCACGGGGTTCAGGGAACCAGTCACTATGGCCCGGGGGCTGGATGCGGCCACCAACACTGATTCGTCTGACCCACAATGCCCTTGTTGCTTCTGGAAGCGGAAGTAAAATGTGCCCGTATGGGCGTTACTTCCACTTCCAGGAGTGACGAGGGCTTTGCAGACTGGATGAATTGATGTCAGGGGCCATATCCAGCCCCCGGGCCATGGTTTAGGCGACCCTGAGTTGGTACATTGTCTGTTCATATATTTCATAAATCTCAAGACATATATATCATCCATTTTCATTATAGCTTAACTGGGGGAAGGAAATCAGCTGGAGTTTTAAAAATTTAAAAAACTGTTACTCTATTTTCTCTGTGTTCCTTATTTTGAGGACTATGCTGGAAGTATCAATCTACCACCGAAGTCAAAAAAGTTATATTTTTTGAGGACAGTTTCTCAGACAGCAAGAATCAAGGATTATGTGTTTCATTTGATGACTACAGTCTAGAAACATTTCAGCGACCCCAAATGCAACTCTGATCCATACTAGCTGTGGTAATAATAGTAAATCAAAGCCCTATTATTTTCCATTGGACACAACTACACCTAAGCTTTCCTATTGTGCCAGTTTCACTCAATGAGCAAACATAAATTGTATGCTATACAAAATGGAGTCCAAGTTGTGTTTTCACAGGTGTTTTACATTGCCCATTGCTTCCCACCATTTTCAGTCCTCAGTGTTTCAACATTGTTCTCTTTATTACCATCTTCTGTCTTCTTCTTTGCTATTTTTATCCTTGGTGTCTCTTGATTTGTCTCCCTTCTGCTTAATTTGATGGGCTGCCCCTTTTGAAGAGATTCTGTCAGTGACATGCAATGTGATGACATCACATTCTTAAATGTGAAGTGATATAATGAAAGATGGCCAGAAACATATCTCATAGTCATCACAGCCAAAGGGATTCAGCAGCAGGGTGGGCAAGGGAGACTGAGGGCTTTGGGATGAAGTATAACAAGGGGAAATGATGTCAAGAACCAACTGCAGCTTCAGAGCTTGTACTGAACCAAGACAAACAGATACTGTACAGTGAATTTAGACATGTGCATTTATACAAGTCAAATCCATTGATTCTGAGGAACATACCAAACTAAGAAAGTGCACTGCAGAGCCCTAATTTATTCAGTACAGTGGTACCTTGCTTAACAAGCATAATGCCTTCCACAGGATTGCTCTTCAAGTGAGTTGCTCTTTATGCGAAACACATGGCTGCCACCATGGTAATTTAGTTGTTAAACGAGTTTGGTCTATAAGGGTGACCATTCAGAGACAATTCTGCTCTTTAAGTGAGTTAGTCTCTAAGTGAGGTACTCATTATACGAGGTTTTACTGTACACCAACATATACAGTCAAACCTCGCATAACGAGCGTTTCGCTTAGCAAAAAACTCGCATAATGAGCAAGTTTTTTGCTAAACAGTCCGACTCGCATAACAAATTTTTCGCTATGCGAGTCGGACTTTTCCCTATGGAAAAACTCGCACAACAAGTGTTTCTATGGGGAAAACTCGGATAGCGAAAAATTTTCGCTATGGGAGTTTTCCCCCTTGAAACACTCGTTATGCAAGTTTATCCATAGGGAAAGTCCGACTCGCATAGCAAAAAACTCATGTAGCAAGCCGCCTCACAGAACAAATTAAATTTGTTATGTGAGGTATGAGTGTAGTACTATTTATTATGAAAGTCTCTGTATGATAATTATTAGTAAACCCATCTTATTTAAGGGCCACAAACACATTAGTGATGAAAGTGTGCTGTTGTTAAATCTCTGCTGAGAAAACTCCAGCACAGCAGTGGAAAAGCTTTTAGTTACAGTACAGTTGTGGGGGTTTTTTAAAGTAGAGAATTCTCATTTGCTTTTGCAAAGACAATGCATAATAGAAGTAACAAGCTTCGGGAGGTGATGTACTCTAGGCATTTTCCATAATAATGAATGTATATCATCTTCTAATTAGCCCCATTAAAATAATTAGAGACTCCCTTGTCATCTTCATCAAAGTCAATGTTTGAAATGGAAGGGGAGAAGGAAGCCCACACATGTGACCTAAGCAGTTTAGGGGCACATGATACTATGGGAAGGGTGGTGAACATAACTTCTAATGAAGATTAATCATCATAATTTGATCAAGATTTATCTCAATGAGCAAATAGTATTATATGGTTTTTATGTGATCACTTTCATCTCATGAGAAATGCACCTGTATTAAATGGCAGCTTGTTGGAAAAGCTGAAAAATGTGGGTGGTATTGGTTAGTAATTTCAGCCAATATTTATACTGGAGCAAGTGGAGGTTTTTAAAGGATTATTCAATTTTTGCTGCCATATGGCAGCGAAATGTGGGCTTTAACAGCTGCAGGGGGAAACGGCTGCAAGTAACACAATGAGCAATGGAGGGATCAATGTTCAGGATCTTACTTTGCAATAAAGTAAAAAATGAGGATATCAGGCCAAGATCACTGCTAAAAGATGTAACAGAATAGCTGACGAACAAATTAAGGTGGGCTGTACATGTTGCACACACGTGACAATAGATGGAGAACCAGAATAATGAATTGGTATCCGAGATATTGCAAAAGGCCTAGGGGAAGACCACGTCACAGATGGGAAGAGTTTCTCAAGAAAAATGTTGGTCCAACATGGTGAAGAACTGCCAGAGAGAGATCATTATGGAGAGAAGTTGTGCAGAACATCATCGCAAAGGTGTCTACTCATACAAGGACTCCTCACTGAATAACAACTCCAGAGTATCCAAGGTATACAATTTTTTAAAAGACATGGACCTTATGCCACATTCAGATTATTCCAAATACTGTATATCAAAAACTGAATTAGATAGTTCCAAATATCTATAATAATAATTCACAATAGTGTATTCAGAAATCCATTTACTCCTATAGAATGGAAAACAAAAGCCTCAGCTTCTGCTTACTAGAGGAAGAAATGAAAGCTAAACCTATTTTTCTGGCACCAAGGGAAGTGAGGACAGAGAAGTCAGGGTCTCCTGCTTTGGGTTTCCAAAAATTTCTGGAGCACGAGCAAAACCAGTAAATGAAGTCTGGCTACACTAATTTTGAAAATTCCATATCCAAAGAGCTGTACAGTAGAACCCCATATAACAAAAAAACTGTTCCGCTGGGCTCTTCGTTAAGCAAGTTTTTTCAATGTACAAAATGCTGTTGGCAATATCCCACATAACAAAAATAAAATACTGTATAACAAATATTTTATTTTTGTTATGCGGGGCATTCCTCACTTAACGAAAACCCTGTATAACAAAAAAAAATTCATAATGTGGGGTATCATGGTTAGTGCAAAAGTGCCTCGTTATATGAATTTTTCGTTATGCGAAGCATTCGTTATGCAGAGTTCCACTGTGATTCTGAATTCCAAATCCACATTTTGATACTAGTAACATCCATATATAGTAGCTATAGCAGTCCATTTTATAAAATAAATGCTATGCTGACAGGAGCCAAGACAGATGACAGGACCTCACTCCGTCATGTACTTGGGTCTTGAACTGCTAACCTGCCAACCTTCCAGTCAGCAAATTCAGTGTCTTAAACAATAAGCCACCACAATCCATTACAGAGCTCATCATTAAAAAATCTCACAATTCATCATAGTAAGCATTAATTATCAAAGAAGTAGTAGTAGTTGTTGTTGTTAGCAGATTTCTCCCTCTTTCCCTTCTCCCCCCCCCCTTTTACCCCCAGAAAGCAAAATATTGTTTCATTGAAAAGTGCACACGAGAAAGAATCATTAAGCACAAATAAGCAGTCTGAACAAGGTACTTATTGACACTGGAAAGAGCAGTTGCTTTTTGCTTTTAACACATTTGTACAAGTTGAAAGTCTACCCAAGAGAGGGTTGAAAGTTCCAAATGGAAGAGTGTGTAGTCTTTACAAAAGCATTTATTTTCCTCACTTTTACCTATTCATATGTAATCAAGGTACAAAGCAGCAAACCCACAGAATATGCTTTATCACCTCTTGTCATTTCAGTGATCAGTTCACACCTCCATCACAATTAGATCAATCCTGAAAGTGCTCTAATGGCCACAAATCCTGAAAATGGCAGGGGGATTAGGGTAAAGATAATGTGCTACAAAGGTGCTAATGAAAAGGAAGGGGAGGGGGAGATTTAAGAGATGATGATCATGTTTCACTGACTAGAGGCATGGGTGAAGTGAAATGAAACTTTCTGTCTCAAGTTTCCAATGAGTCCTGCACTATCTGCCAGTTTCTGTTTCTTTCCATAAATACCTCTTTTCATCTTGGTATTTCGCCTAAGTCAAAACTGCAAGACCAACACCAAAATGAAATACAAGCCTGGGTTATAACATTCACAACACTGGGGTCCACCTCCTTCTAAGGAATACTGGTTGAATAGCTCAGTGGTTGAGGGATGGCTGGAAGTTCAATTCCCCATTATGACTCCTATGATCAGAGCCAACACTTATGACTTTGGGCAAGCTGCACAGGTCCAAGACATTCCCAGAAAAAGAGACTAGTAAACCACTTCTATGTATTCTCTACCTAGAAAACCCTGGAAAGGGTCACCATATGTTGGAATCAACTTGACAGCACACATTATTATTATTATTATTATTATTATTATTATTATTATTATTATTATTATTATTATTATTATTATTATTATTATTATTATTATTATTATTTCTAAGGAACATGAATTACCAAGTGTATAGATGTATATACTGTATGGTATGTCATATATATAAGCTCTGGTGGCACAGTGGTTAAACTGCTGTGCTGTAGCCAAAATGCTATTAGTTCGTTCCCGATGAGATGCAGCAGGATTGGCTCCGCCTTCCATCCACCTGGAGTCAGTAACATGGGTACCCAATATGTTGTGGACAAAATCCTAATTACATTCTGAATCACCCAGAGGGTGCACTAAGTGCTATGGGGCGATATATAAGTGTCATCGTGATCTCCTCAAAAAGCAGATTTTTATTGGGGTTGGCGGAGGCATCAGACCGGATTATGTACATGACAACCATTTTCTGCACATGGATCAGATCTTATTAGCTCTGGCAATACTTTGGTACATGCTGCAGGCATTCAACATGCTAAAATAGAAGCCCCATCTTTCAGAGGCAGTGGCTTTTTCCATCACAGGGATGTGAGTACAACATTCTGGTTATTTATTTATTTAGATTTATATTGCCGCCCACTCGCCGAGGCGACTCAGGGCGGCTTACAGTCAAAACAACCACAGTACAATAAAAATTATAAAATGCAACCACATAAAACAACCAAACCAGAACACAAACTAACTCCCGTCAGGCTATGATTATGACATTCTTCTTTCTGTGCAGTGTGTGTTTTTGTTTTTGTTGTTGTTGGTGCTGGAGGAACAGAGCCTAGTAATGTTGCTCACGACATATCCATCTCAATCTCCTTTTACACCTTTCTGTTGTACAACAGTAATATAATATATAGTGGATGAGATTTGAAATGTGTTTTGATTTTGGATAACCTTTGTCTTAAACCAGTGAAAAACATGGGCTAAAAATCTGTCAGCTACAGAGCCACAACCATTTATTTCTCATATTAAGGTTTTCCTCTTTCTCTGTCTGTCTCACTCACACGCACACACTATGTGCAGTGTTGACTTTACAAACCCCTCTCATTTCCGAAACCACTTGGTTTGGCTTGGTTCCTTTTGTGCTTGCCCTATTATTCAGGTAACGTTAGGAAGAACAATGCTGTCTCTAAGGTTGCCTTGGAAGAAACACTTGAAAAAACCCAGTGCTAAGTATAGACATATGCAGGGACTGTTTTAACCTTTGGGTCATAGTGCCAGCAATCAATTCATTGGTGTCTAACAAAAGCAGAACAAAACGGGAGAGAGTTCTCTTGTCCAGCTGCAGTAGGGAGGAGCAGGAACATATGCCGGCATGAAAGAGCAGCAGGGAGAGTAAGAAACTTTCAGGAGCATCCAGACAAAGACAGAGCAGTGTCTTAGGCAAGGCGTGGAATGACTTCAACACTCTATTGTATGAAATATGAATGAGCCGTCATTGTACAAGGCTGGTGTATGAGGCTCTGTGTCCTTGATTAGCCACATGATTAAACAGATTACATAGGGGGAAGCCATGAAGGTAAATAAGGCAGGCCTTCTGTCACTTCCGCCCTGAGGCATGGAGAACAAGGTGCCAGGAGCCGACCACATTGTCAGTGACTGAAAGAGGGACAAAGCTAGGCATAAATGCTATGGTTGTGAATGACAATAGACCTCAGAAGGGGAGCCGCCCGCCACAAATAGCGTGAAAATATCTATCTGCTCTGCCTCCACATGGGTATTGTTTCCATTTAACACACATCGATGTATTTAAAACATGATCTTGTCTCCTCTTACTGGTTTTCTTTCCTTCCTCCTCAATAATTTTTCTTTTGCAAAGTACAGATTAAGCTTGACTCTGTGAACTGGGCTCATTAAAGGGTACAGGCCAAGACATGTATGTCTTTGAATCTGTCAGCAGATTAACTCTCCTTCTGCCACTTTCTGTATGCCAATGAATTTTACTGGCTTCTCCCCCCCCCCCTTTTTTTTTTTTTTTTTTGAAATTCATTCTTGGAGACAAATTATCATTCATAGCTAATTGGTTTATGAACAACACTCCAACCATGCAATGGCTTGACTAAAGGTGTTAAATAAAAGTATTTCTGTGTGGCAGGAATTAGAAGATAGCCTTCTGTGAGCATAAAGGATGGGATGAATGGATCACACTTGTGTTTTCTCTCACATTCACAATTCCCCTCCAATACAAATAAGCCCTGCCCTGTTTATTCATCGGTTCATGAATGAACATGAAAATTCATAAGCTTTTTGCGTGTGATATTTTTTCCCTGAGAGCACTGCTAATTGTATTTTCTTTAACCTTCATTTCCCTAATCTACTTCTATGGTAGCAATTTTACCTATTGTTCATATTATGCACACAGTTTTTGATCCATAGAAAACTGCACCTCAAAATTCAGAGAATAGTGAACATTCATTCTCACATATTCTCCTGGGAAGTGCCAGGTCAGTTGGTTTACAGTACAAGTTAGGCCAGACAAAAACCTGACCGATCCCCTTTCTTTTTACTATACCACCTCCAGTACAGTTCTGGAGACCACTTTAGCCTTCTAAAGCAGATAACTTGAAGGACAAAAGTGGGTGCAGTGGAATGGGAACCACCCACAATTCACCTTTTTATAGAAAGGCTGAACAATAAGTCATTTTATTGTTACTGTTTATTGTTACAAAGACAAAATTGAATGACCACAAACATTGCAACTACCATTTTTCTTCTATGACATAGTTAAGGCAGCTGAAGACTTCTGTGAGGCAGCCAGAAAACAATGCCATGCAAAAGAGCAAACCACTGTCCTACTCTTAGGTCAACTGAATTGAATTGGTACAGGATGCTGTATACACAACTCAACAACTGATAGCCATCCTGAGCCCGAAGGCAAGGACAAATCCTCAAAACAATGTTTTGGAACAGATAAACATGAGCGCTTAACATTGCCACTTCTTACCCAAGCAAGGCTTTTTGAGCGTTTAACAGCTTCCTCGTAATGATAAGTTTGGCCATGGTGGTTTCAGCTGCTCCTTATATTCCCACCACCGTGCAGGTATTGAATGCCCAAGAGCATCTTTCCAGGCCAGGCATGGACACGCCATAGCTGTTGATGCTGGCAGCCCTGGAATATTTCGTCTAGGAAAAGGATGCTTTGCTGCCCTACAGGTTGCCTGTTAAATCTGTATTGTCAGGAATGCTCTAAGTAATACTGAAGCTGACACAGTGCAAGCAAGGAGCTGACAGCTTCACTCTAGTTACAGCTGATTAAAGGCTGTGAAGGCCCAAGGGCCCATCTCAAGAAGAAGAGGACCGGCCAGGATTCCACCGGAGCACTTCCAGCGTGCATATTTTTCCCAAGCTGATGTGGAAGAGCTCCAGGTGCTACTCTGGGTAATCACCTGTCTTGGAAATATTTGAAACACAGGGGCAAATGAACCTTTGAAAATGCTTACTAAAGCCATTTTTAGTTAGCTAAATTAGTTGCAAAAGGGGCATGGGATCTAATTGGATGGTTTGAATGGGATACAAAATGAAATGAATGCTAAATTTAATGTAGCAGCAGCACAATAAAGCAGGTTTTAGGCAAATCTTAGTTTGAGTGCACGTTCTCCCAAGCTTTCTCCCTGTTTAGCCCAGCCAACGAATACACTTGCACTAAATGCAGGTGGAAGTCTCATATGTAATCTTGACACATCCTTTCTGTCAACAGGTTGGACATTTGAGGCATGGCTCATCAGTCACAGCATTGCCCACTTTGTGGAGCAATACACAGTATCCCGTAACTGGGGATGGCACCTCAGTTTAGATAGGGTGCTCCACATCACATGGACAAGATGGAGGGACATGCACTGGCTCGTTTATGACCTTTTGCGCTCACAGAGAACAGAGCCCCAGAGGTTACTGTATATACTCGAGTATAAGCCGAACGAATATAAGCCGAGGTATCTAATTTTGACTTGAAAACCCAGGAAAATAGATTGACCTGAGTATAAGCCAAGGATGGCAAATGCAGCTGCTGCTAGTGAGTTTCAATAATTGAAAAATGTGGTCTTGGGACCCTTGTGGTCATTGACCTGGGTATAACCCATTTCCCTTTTTTAGGGCTCATTTTTGGGACTAAAAACTAGGCTTATACTTGAGTATATAATATATAGTATTATTTCCCTACTTGGGGGAAATGTTTCATCACCATCAAGGGGGATGTACCTTAAACCTTTTCTATGAAAGTGGAGCTGACCCACAGCTGCCATCCCACCATCCAGATTATGTGATGAGACATCTTCAAAGAGGTAGGTATGGCATAGGGCTAGAGATCCCTGGAAGCTGGACATTGCAAGACAAAAGGTGACCAGGACACTTGACCATATGGAGAGCTGGAGCAAAGCCTAGCTCAGGGGCCCACTGGCCTGGCCCTGCCCTCAGGTGCAGATGGAGCAGCATTTGGGAAAGCAAATGTATATGGAACCCATTTCAAATTCTAGACCAGGGCCTGCTGCTGTAAAGTTGTGCCCTTTTCTCTACAAAGAGTTGTATGCTGTCTCCTTTGAGTGTAAGTTCAACCAGCCTGGGCCAGCTCAGCAATAGGCCAGCTTCAACAATGTGTTTAAAAGGGAAGAATAATAGCGCAGGAAATTGCACCGCTTGTACAGAACATTTACTCAAGATAAAATTACAATATCTTTGAAATAAAATTTATTACATACAGTTTTTTTCCTGAGCCATGGGATGGAATGGAAATCACAGAAAAGGCTTGGATTCAATAAATATGTTAATAGGAATTATATTTATATACTAGCCCATAGCACTTAGAACACTCTAGTCAGGTAGGTACTCATTCCACTAACCTTGGAAGGATAGAAGGATGAGACAACCTTGTGGCCATTGGGATTAAACTCAGATCATGAGCAGAGTTTTTGTCTGCAGTAGTGTAGCTTAACCACTGGACCATGACACACTGTGTCACAAAAGCATGAAATATCATTTATTTTCTACTATATTCTCTCCATTAAGTCCTACTCTACCACTTCATGGTGGTGTGGTGCTGACTCTGGTTTTCAGGCAGTGCCAGTATAGTACAAGCTCTGGCAGGTTTTGAGCAGAACCCAAGAACTGCTGGCTGAGGACCAGAGTAGCGAAGTATGGAGAAGGGGTTAGAAGACAGGTACTAGTGGATATAGGAACTAGTGGGTATAGGGACTACAATGGCCCAAGTGGTTAAGATGCTGAACTTGAGGATTGGAAGGTCTGAGTTCGATACCTGAGTGCTGCACGATGGAATGAGGTCAACTCATTGAATTGGTGCAGATTTGATGGGTCAACTTACTTTAGCATACTAAGTCACAATAGATCCATTTTTATCAATGTACAGTAACTTATGGCCATGATTCACCAAATTCCTGCTGACTCAGTTGGTCTATTCTAGTATAATTTACTACACTAAGCAACAATAATTTGGACAATATTTATATTGATGTTATCCTAATTATTGCTATTGTTATTTTGGAGTTTTTGTCTTTTTCTGACAGAGCCCATAAGATAAGATCCCCAAAGCCTATAGTAAAATGAGCCAATTTCACCTTGCCGTCAGTTAGAATTCATCTACTTTGCATCTAGTGGATTGAAAGGCAAACTGAGATCAAAAGTGACAGATTATTTTAGTTTGTATGTTTTTAGAATGCTGCAAACTATAGAAATCTATTTCTTTGAATTTCCCTATAGTATTAATTTATCTTTTTTTTAAAATGATTATTTTGTCATTGTGCTGTATAACCAAACAACGACTTGTGTAGGAGCACAAATATGGATCATAAATTACCATGGATATTTTCAAGAAATATCTGAAATGTATATCTTTGTTTTGCTGAAAACAAAAATCTATAATGATTTATTTATGTAACCAGGAGTCTTCCATTAAAATACACAGGCAGAGTTCTCATCTCTTAATTTTCAGTAGTACTTTGTTAGTGCCCTGAGGGTAAATTAAAAAAAAAATACTGATTTACACAAGAAAGACTACTTTGGATTGGCTGCAGTACTTTTGAAAACTTTTTTGAAAATGGTAACTTGTAGGTTGAAATCAACTTAAAACAGAAACAAAATATATCAAGAAAAGAAAAGGAAAAAAAAGATGTTTGTGGTCCCTTCATGTTGAATAACCCAAAGCTCTGTGTTTTAAAAAATGTTTTTCTGAAGCTTTGTACAGAAGGTTATTTCTTGTTTTAATTAATCTTAGATAATGCTGGCCTAGCCACTTTGATTTACATAATTGGAAATCAGACATTGAAACACCCTTGAGGAATATTTACCAGTTCTGCAGGTACGTGGAAATGAAAGCAGGTGGGAGATTAAAAACAGAAATCTTCACAGTCAAAAATCCTTCAAAGGCTAGACAAGTTTCTATATTTTGCACACATTTATTTACCCTGTTTTGTAATCTGTGTTCCCACAGCTAGAATTTAACAGCAGACAATTACCTTAAATTTTCATGTGAGGTTAACATGGGGAAGCAATAAAGGAAAAACACCCTGAGATTGCATATTTTTAAATTGGTAAAACCTGAAAAGTGACTTATTGGACCTCACACAAGAAATCTGCACTAAGCCAGGATGGAATCTTTATTTCCTTGTTCTAGATCTGGTTGTTTTAAAAAAGTTATCTTGAGTAGCATTTTTCAGCAAAAATGCAAGGTATTAAATAAACAAATAAATGAATACCCCACAATTAGGCACAGAAGCATATTTGTTTTACAATGGAACCCTGGGTTAAGGGATTGATCCATTTCGGGACGTTTTATGCAAGCAATTTTTCTGTAACACAAAGCACAATTTCCCATAGAAATGCATTGAAAAATTTTTTTAAATTCCAGAGGTTAGAAAAGAGCAAAAAACAAACAAACCACATGTAATTTTTCTGTTCCAAACGCTTTCTAAAGTGAAAACACAGCAAAAAAAAATTTCCAAAGTGCACTTTAGAAAGAGGTTGGAACAGAAAAAAGCAAGGGTTCTTTCTTTCTTTTTCTTTTTCTTTTTTGGAATAGTAGCCATGTTAGTCTGTGGTTCAGGCATATCAGAAAACAAAACAAAACAAAATAAACAAAATAAAATAAAAAACACTGTAGCACTTTAAAGACTACGGTAACTGCTATATTTTTATTGTTAGCTTTCGTGGATCAAGTCCATTTCATCAGACAAATAGTGAAACTTACAGGCATGTTCTTTATATACCAAATTCAGGGGCTCAACGGGAGAAGGGGTGTGGGCAAGACGACAGAAGGGATGTGGGCAAAACGACAGACAAGCAAGGACAAGATTGCAGCTTCACACAGCCATTAGCAACAATAGATTTTCTAAATGACTCCCTTTCAATCTCAAGGTTGCTGAGAAAGCCCACTATGGTCTCTGATCAACTTTTGACCTGCATGTCAGGGGGGAAAACAAACACCTGTACCTGGTTTCTTTCTGTTTTACTAAAGAGAATTGGCAGGAAAGTTGTAATATAAAATCATATAGCAATCTGTATATCAAATTTGATAATGTCCCAGAAACCCTTCACTAATATTTAGCCCCCTATGATGGGTATCTAACAGATGGATGTATTTGATTTCTGCTGTCTCCCTTTCAATCCTAGTTTTGTAATTTCTCTGTCCCAGAATTGCAACTTTCAGGTCTTGGATAGAGTGTCCAGTTAGATTGAAGAGGTTTGAGACAGGTTTCTCCGTGTTGCCATTCCGGATATCTGATTTGTGTCCATTAATCCTTTTGCGTAAAGATTGTCCTGTTTGTCCTACATAAACATGGATGGACATTTCTGGCAAGAGATGGCATAAATCACATTGGCAGAAGCACAAGTAAAACTGCCTTTAATGTTGTGTGTGGTGCCATTGGGTCCAGTAATACTGTTTCCAGAGCGAATGTGGGGGCATAGTTGACATCTGGATTTGCAGCCACTTCTGGTCTGTTGTGTGTCAATAATTGTTTGAGATTGGGGGGTTGTCTATAAGCGAGTAGGGGTCTGTCACCAAGGGCTTTGGAAAGTGAAGCATTCTTGTGCAAGATGGGTTGGAGATCCCTCATTATGCATGTGAGGGGTTTAAGTTGAGGGCTGAAGGTGACAACCAGTGGTGTGTGATTGCTTTCCCTTCTGGGCTTGTCTTGTAGTAGATCACTCCTGGGTATTCGTCTAGCCCGGTTGATTTGTTCTTTAACCATATTGGATAGGTATTGTAGTTTGAGAAATGCATATTGTAAGTCTGAGAGCTAGGCATCTCTATCGTGTGGGTCTGAGCAGATGCGATTGTACCTGAGGGCTTGGCTGAAGACAATGGATTTTGTTGTGTGTTCTGGGTGGAAGCTGGAGGCATGCAGGTAGGTACATCTGTCTGTGGGTTTGCTATATAGTGTGGTACTAAGATGTCCATTTTGTAATTTCACAGTGGTGTCCAGGAAATTTACTTGTTGTGTAGACTGGTCCAAACTGAGTTTGATATTTGGGTGAAAATTATTGAAGTCTTGGTGGAATTTCTCCACGGTTTCTTTTCCATGCGTCCAGATCAAGAATATGTCATCAATGTATCTCAAATAGACAAGTGGTTTATAGGTACAGCAGTTAAGAAAACGTTGTTCTAGATCAGCCATGAATATATTAGCATACTGTGGAGCCATGTGAGTACCCATGGCAGTTCCGTTGATCTGGAGGTAGGTTTTCTTGTTGAAGGTGAAGTAATTGTGTGTAAGTACAAAGTTGCACAGGGAGGTGACTGTGTGGGCTTCATTTTTTTTTTTTTTTTGAATGATGTTCCTTATGGCTTGTGGAATGTTGGTGTACAGAGATTCCACGTCCATTGTAGCTAAGATGGTGTTATCTGGGAGGTCATGTGTGTTTTGAAGTTTTCTTAGAAAGTCTGTGGTATCTCTTATGTAGCTGGGTACATTGGTGGCATTTGGTTTGAGAATGGAGTCCACATATCCAGATACTCCAACAGTGACAGTGTTGGTGCTTGAAACAATGGGTTTTTCTTTTTAGTGATCTTTGGAGCTGGGTTTTTTTAATTTTCAAGGCATATTTGTCACATTTCCATCACCACCATCTAGTGACCAGTCCTAGTAATTGCAGGAAAAATCCCCACCTAACAACTGATCAGTAGTGGTGGGGGTATCCAGCATTTCCTGATTGCGGGGAGAGCTTCTGCTGGAGCCAAAAAATGATGAAAATTTTCAAAAACAGAGCGGAAATGCTCCAAACATCCTCCCACCACCCTGGGAAGCATCAGAACACAACCAAAAACTTTCCATATCACAAGTTTTTCTGTACATCGGGACGCCATTTCCTCAGAATTTCCTTCCATAAATTGAGTTTTCCTTTACCCAAGGCATCCATAACCAGGATTTTTACTGTATTATTATTGAATGCTTATACACAGATGAGAGCCTTGTCGGGGTGCAGGGGTCTTGAGTGCTCTAAATAGGCAGCGACGCCCATCTCTTGCCAATGATGTTAGGCCAGGACTAAAGATCACCAAAGCGTCCTCCATCAGATCCCTTGGGCAAGGTGAAAGAGGAGGACACACATCATGGTCCGCCTAGCCAGTGGGTAATGTGATATCCAAATGGTTAAAATAACTGCATGCAGATGGACTTGCAGAGATGTCTACCAATGTGTGGACTCCTTTGCTGAATAACAACTCCAAGGTATACAACGTTTATACATAATCAAGTTCCTGAGAGTCATAGTTTGGTTCTGGAAACCTATCCCTAGGTCTGAAAATTGGAGGCTTTAGGCTGGTGTTGGGGCATAGAATAGAACAGGGACCTTCTTCCATAATGAGTCTGACATTATGGCTTTTTCCTCCATTGGCACGGACACAGCCATTGTTGCCCACTGTTTTTCATGATGATCTGTTGTTGCAACTGTCTTACAATGAGATTATGCTGTTGTACATGCTCTTAACCTCTAATTCTTCCCCAGCTGAGCAATCTGTTGTTGTTTTGGGTTATACTTCCATCATCCTGACCACTGGTCATGCTGGCTAGAGCTGATGAGGGATATGGTCCAAACCATTTTGAAGGCAAGACTTTAAGGAAGGCTGCAACTGCATGGTGGCATCAAGCTATGGAGGAAGGCTAACTTTTTGGCCTGATTTGCTTTAGTGCAGCCTTGTAAATCTAACTGCCTACAGAGGTACACTCAGCTGACTTATGCGATCTTCTGAGGAGGCCTTGCTGTTCTACAACCAAGATACCACTGCCTTTCAACATCAGAGAAGGTGACCTCTTTAACAGCACTCACCCCTTGTAATACTCTCCTACACGCGATCTGAGAGGCAAAAACTGGAGAGGTTCAGATTTCTTTAGAAAATCCATTAGTTCATTCAGGTCAGTGATGGCCAACCTTGGTTCTTCAGATGTTCTTGAACATCAATTCCCAGAAGCCCTGATCAGCAGGCATATTGATCTGGGCTTCTGGGAACTGAAGTCCAAGTACACCTGGAGTACCAAGATTAGCCATTCTAGGGTTTCCTTGACTTGTTAGTGACTCTGCTTTAATATTTTATCAATTTTGTCTTTCTAGACATGTACTTTTTCAAGAGCAGAATTCAACATAGTCAACTTCCAACTAAGCATTCTAGAAATCAGCTCCACCAAGGTAAGAAACTTTCCACAGTTAGTTTTCAGGTGACTCCTGGAGCTGCAGTAGAGAAGGGAAGAGAAGAAAGTTTAAAGACACTTTTGGGGTTAGTTCAATACAGTGGCACCTCATACAATAATTTTAATCCGTTCCACGGGGTTTGTTGTTGTACGAAAAAATTGTCATACAATACATGCATCGTATGGTGATTTCCCCTATGGGATGCATTGTACAATGATTTTTTTTTTTTTTTTTTTGCTAAGTGGTTTTTCCCATTGAAAAATTGTTGTACAATTTTTTCCCTAGGGAAAATTGTTATGCAGGATGCCATTTCCCAACAAAAACCTAATTGTTGTGCGATTTTGTTGCTATATGGGGTGATTGTTGTATGAGGATCCACTGTATGTACTTTTCCTGGCACACTGTATATAAACCACTATAGGTTTTTTTAATTATCTAATAAACAGGAAAACAATAGAAATAATACGTATATACAGTAAAACCTCATATAACACTAAAACCTGGTTCCACAAGTCTTGGTGTTATATGATTTTTAGTGTTATCTGATCCTCTATGGGATCCATAGAGATACATTGTAACCACACAGGCTTTAGCGGTTGTTATCTGAAGCATCCCATAGGATCTTAATGTTATCTGATGCAATTCTTCCCCCCCGATTCCTTAATGTTATGCGATTTTAGTGTTATTCGATACTAATGTTATATGAGGTATTACTGTACCACCCTAAAATGCTTACAGCACTCTCTGGGCAGGCAGTGACACTTATAATTAGCAAAAACAAGTGAAACTGATGTCCTCCAGATATTTGGCACCACAAGACACAGAATTCCTGAGCACCAGCTATGCTAGCAGGGAAAATGGGAGTTAATCAACAGCATTTTAAAGGCATCCGTATTGGAGAAGGCTACTTTGGACCTGTATATGGAAGCAGCTAAAGTCCATGGAATTGTTTCAGAAACAATTTGCCTGGAAGACAGCAGTTTTACACTGCTTCTGAGATTTGTTGCTGTTTTCACCAGATAGGGCAGCCGTTTTGGACTCTGGGAGTTTTGGGGTCCTCTATGCCCTGGCAACTAAGGTAATAAAATACAGATCAACAAGTTGGCAAGTAGCCTCTTTCCCATTCCATGCTAGCCTTAGGTTTCTTCCCCCACTAAGATTCACATATACCCCATTTGAAGTCAGAGCTCTTTGTTTCCCTTATTATCACATTTTTTCACTATTCAGACAAATACAAATAAAAAATACAAATACTTCTTCTTCTGTATCTGTATCTGAATATTGGTGATCTTCATGGCAATCGGCCATGAAGACTGTCCT
The DNA here is from genome assembly GCA_030440675.1 of Furcifer pardalis. Taxonomy (NCBI): domain Eukaryota; kingdom Metazoa; phylum Chordata; class Lepidosauria; order Squamata; family Chamaeleonidae; genus Furcifer; species Furcifer pardalis. The sequence goes on from CP126891.1 coordinate 120,791,667, forward strand.
GAGAATATAATGCAGTGGCCTTTCATCTGCCTTCCTCATCGCAGCATGAACCCCATACCTCTGATCCAATTCCACGAGTCACTTTCTGGTCCTGGGCCCTTTTGGCACACAAAGTCTTCATCTACCCAGGCCAGTATCGATGAAGCTGCTGCCTTCCATCATGATGGATTCAAGTGGGATTTGATCCACTTGGAGACCATCACCCTTCCCTGTGGACTTCGCCATGCAAGGCCATTAGTCCTCAAGGTTGTCAGGTTAGTTAATCACCAGCTGATACTTGGTGTTGAGTTGCTGGCATTATGGTCTACTCTATTACCATAGCAGAATAATCTAGCCAGACTCACAAATGCATACCAGTCCTTTAAAATATTTCTATGCAATTCCATATCAGAGGGACTATAAACTGTCTCAAAGTGGATTAATTGCACATTATAACACAAATAATTTAGAACAAATCAGTGCAGATGGTATCACCCCAAGGACATCTGTCTGTCCCACCAGAGCGGACCGGAGAGGCTCTCTTGTGGTACCATCAGCCAGAGAGGCACACCTCTCTGGCACTAGAAGGAGGGCCTTCTCTGTGTCTGCTCCAGCCCTTTGGAACCTCCTTCCAATGGAGTTGCGTATGCAGACAGAATTGCTGGCCTTTAGGAAGGGAGTGAAAATGTGGCTGGCGGGATGGGTTTGGGGGGCAGGTGGCATAGCGCCCCCAGCCCGGTGGCTTATCTGAGCCCCCTTGTCCTTAGTTGTAATGTAATATAAATTTTTAACCGTTAAATTTTTAACTGGTTTTAGCTAGTTTAAAATTTTTTAAAATAGTTTTTAGATTTTATAACTGTGTTGTTCTTTATTGTGAATCGCCCTGCGTCACTTTGTGAGAAGGGTGATGAATAAATCTGACTAATAAATAAATAAATAAATAAATAAATAAAATTCACAGATTCCTGATTTCTAGGAATTCCTAAAACAGCAGGTAGAGAAGAAAAACAAAACCTTGACCAGTGATGGCAAACCTTGGCACTCCAGGTGTTCTTAAACTTCAATTCCCAGAAGCCCTGATCAACAGGTGTGTTGACTTGGGCTTCTGGGAATTGAAGTCCATGAACAAATGGAGTGCCAAGGTTCTCCTATAGCTAAAACAACCTCGCCTAGCCTCCTTGAAATAACACCTTAACCATGTAAAGGAATGGAGAAACAGCAGAAGATGAAAGCTAAGTTTCCTGCATTATGATAGTGGATCACACTTTGCTGCTACAGATCATGAGATGACCGATTCTTGGAGCCACCATTTCAGTGAAGTTCAAGAGTGGGGGGAAAGTTTTAATCGGTGAGGCAAACTGGCTACAAAGAGGCATCTCGTGGGCAGACATGAAGGTGGTGGAAAGGTCCACAGCACAAAGAAGATCACTGGATTTATGAGACTTGGAGAGTATGCAGTATTGTGGGTAAAGCATATCACAGAGCTTTGAATACAGGTGGTCCCAGAGTTAACCATGTCTTTCATCACTTAAAAGGGATCCCAGAATGAAAGCTAAGACTGACTTTCCCCCTGCTTGCATTGACTGTGATGACAGGCAATGCAAGGCTGTGAGTAGTATACAATAAAACATATTTGGACCAACTAAATAGGATTAAGTATGGTATCATATATTCACTAATTTTGGAAGAGAGACCCCCATTGAACTCTATGAAGTCTGAGCAGATACATCACATTGGATTCAGGATCAGCATTCCATGAGTGATAGCAGTGGTGTAGCGGGGGCGGCGGGGCGGCGGCAGTGATCCGCCCCGGGCGGCACTTTTTGGGCTATGGGTGTTCTTGGACTACAATTCCCAGAAGCCCTAGTAGAAGTGGGAGCCAATGTCCACCAGGGGGCGGCAAATTTGGTTTAAGCCTCAGGCTGCTGAAATCTACACATCGCTACTGAGTGATAGGTTTCCTCCACTCCATTGTGAGAGATATTTCCTTTCCTACATACCTCTGTGTTACATATCCAGGGGTCTCTTGAGGATCTTGTAGGAAGGAATGGGTGAGGAAGTACGCTACTTACACCAGACTACTTACACTTGGTTAACTACAGTTCTAATCATTACATATTTTTAAGAGTAGTTAATTTTAAAAGATTGCTTCCTCCATTCAAGAGCAGATCAAGAATTATTCACCAACTCAAGAATGCTTTGGGGATGAGAATATCTCTTCTTACGCTCAGCTTCAGGGTTATGTTTAGCAGTAGTTTGCTACACATTTACTTTTCTGCTCATCTCTCTTGCCGATAAGCTAGATTTATGGTGCATCTACCCTTTCCTTTCAACTGCAAGGTCCTGGGATATTAAGGTAGCCAATCTGCCCTTAAAATATGTCTCTGAGGAGATGGTGCTAATTAGTATTGGAATTTACAGCCTTCCATTTTATTGACTTGTCCTACTTTTTTCAATAATTAAGTAATGAGTAAAGTAATGAGCTATGTTAGTCAGTCATGCTGTTCAATTAAACAGTGAATCAATTATTGAAAATAGTTTTGGACAGTTCTTATGTCATTTTGATGTGCTTGACAATGCCATGGTAAGTGTATGTTCTATAAGGGGGCAGAATGAAAGTATGTATCATAAACAGCTAGTCAGGATCAGTCGTTAGCCAAGATCGGTGTAACAATTTGCCATTTCTTAATTTTAATGTCTCCATATGACCAAGAGAAAAGCACAGGCTAAATGCAAATTATGATAATGCATATCAAACGTTAGAATTTGTTTGGCAGCCATAAGATTCTTCAGGGCTTGAATTATTGAGATGGGATGGATGGAGCAGGAGAGGTCTTTAATGAAATTCATAGGCCATGAACTCTCTGTTCCCAATTTAGCCAAGAATTTCTTTTCAAATTTTAAAAAGCTAATGGAGCTGTCACCAAAAGCAAAGGGAACCTATAGTTTGTAGATCCCCTAGCCGCAGTAAGATTAGAAGCTACAATGCATCAACTCTAATGACTCATCATTTGTGTTAGCACCAATGAAAGTTTCCATGCACTGCAGCTTAGATGCAATATAATCAGAACTCTGAAGAGTTTCTTTCAGAGAGGACAACTCCTGGAATCTCTCAGGATGCTGCTGGCCATCTTGTCTAAGGAAGCCTGAAACTGTGGTCTCTCTCTCTATATAACAAGTAGCTATAAATAACCTGAGGCTGGTTGGATAGCTCAGTGAGGGTGTGATAGCATGCTTAAGAAGTAACACATTTGTGTCAAAGTTGACACTGGTGAAATTGATTCAGATATATTCATTTACATGACACACTTAATTTCACATTTTATGCCCCTAACATGGGTTATCTTAAATAGATTCAAGAGAGTTGTTTACTGTAAACCAATATTTGTGTGACATTAACTTGTAGCAATTTTGTGTGTGTGCCCAGGTGAATTGGCATATATTCATCGGAGGGGGGGGGGAATCATGTTTTAACACCAGGAGGAATGTGTGAATATGTTTATGTATCTTTTAAAATGTGCATCTCAGTGCAAGAGAAAGAACATTCATCCAATCGTTTTAATTTTGATATGTAAACATTACTGGAGTTGGAATGTCTCCCCATAGGTGCAACATTTATAGTCAGTCACATATGCTTGTATATATTGATTCTTGTGGTTGTGGGCAACTGTATTAGAACTCGGGAATATGACCCCAGATAGCCACTGGAGAGCAATAAATCAATGTTAATTTTAATGAGATCTCCTAGTCTTTGCCTGCACGACATCTCATAATGCAAGGAAGGAGAAACAGAAACTAATGCACAAACAAGGGACCATGGTCTTCTATGGAACACTTTTTAATATTTGCAGGTTCTCAGATATCTGCATATCTAATAATGTTTGGTTTTATGGGTTTTATAAAACACTTTGCTGGTGGACAGGAATTTATGGAAGCAGATTTTCCCCTCCTTTAATCAACCCCTAGATTCCCTAGTACTCCCAGAAAACGCTACACAGAGTGTTCAGTGACCCTTCTGAATGATGTGAACTGTGACATTGGGAAGATGACTTCTTCTTCCATGTCTAGGCCAGACGTGAAACTGCCACAATGAAGCCACCTTTGGTGAACTCATTTAGGTAGTTTCTTTCATCTCACCCAGTGTGAGAAAGATTAGCCAGCAACACAAGATTGCTGTTGCCTATGGTGCCCCCAATTACGGCTCAAAAAAATAGCACAATCTTCAAGGAGGTTCTTTTTGTGTACCCTGGGAAGATGACTGAAAGGGAAGGTGGTAACCCAAAGACTAGGTGGAGGCCCCTTCTGTAAGCAAGACCTCTGCCCACTCATGGAATGGCAACAATGGAATTAAACCCTATGTATGAATCCAATGAGTATGGTGTAATAGATAGAGTGATGGACTAGGAGCACGTTTAGACCAGAAAATGTGGGCTGCTCTGAAAAAGTTTATTCTCTTTACTGTGAACAGTTTAATCTCTCAGTGAGGATCACTTGAGTGTTCTTACTATTCACATGGTAGTGTTGGTGGTCCCATTGTCATACGTGACACTGGATTAAGGTGACTGAGGTTTTGGTACAGTTATGGAAACCTTTTTTTCAAATGTAGGTGAAAGAATGGCACAACACTAGTTTCATGTTTTATCCTGGAGCAGGACACTTACCGCATACTTGCTAAAGAGCTTATAACTGTATTATAAGCATCTACAGCAGAGACAAATTGTTGCCTACCATTACAATGGTAATAATGGGAAACCCTAGAAAGATCCTGAACTTTTAAGAAAGTCAACAGCTGACTGGCAAAAATTATCAGAAGACATTTTTTCTGGGAAATCTTCTGAGGTTTTTCTTCTTCCTCTCTTAGAAATGCAGAAATATTTCAAAATAATGTCTTGGAGCTCCCTCTCAAACATCATCCTCACTATCACCGTCATGCCACTAGGCAAAAGGCAGTCTATTGGCCAGCTCAGCCAACAACATCTCTTTTGTTGCCAATTTGCACAAGCCAAAAATCCTTAGTAGAAAAAAAGAACAAAGCTATTCTACAACTACTACTAATCTCTGAGCTCTATCTCTAATAAATTATTAGAACATTTCCCCATACCCCTGGAGATTTGATGAAATAGCCTCCCCAGTTTCTCTGTCCGCAAATCGTGTAACAAATTTTGAAAGGTGATTTGTCCACAGCTGCATACAGAATAAAAGGCAAGATTCTTAAATGCAGAACAATTTATTCAATTGCAGATGTTTGTTAGCCTGTTTGGAAATATCTACCCCTATTTCCAATTGAGAATGAAAGAAATCCATCATTGCCACAAACACAAGAATAAATCAAAGAAATAAAAAGAAAGACAACACAAACGTTGCATTTCCTAACAGTTCTAATTCAGAATCTGTGCTCTTAGCTGAACACAGGCAGCTAACAACACAAACATAAACATGTGAATTAAATTTATAATTTACATATGAATTACATTAGAAATATGAGCTGCACTAAAGAGATAATTAGTGTTATCCTGGGTTACATGAAGGCTAGCCAAATTAAATAAGAGCAGTTTCAAAGACATGTTTGCATTGGCCTTTTCAACAAAGCTGGTTTAATCAAGGATAATGAATGAAAAATTTGGTATACATAAAAATAAAGAATAACATATTATGGTGTCTGAAATACTGTTATTTACACACACATTTTCTCTGCATGAAATGTAGAGTTAAATCATGACTGGAATAATTTAAATGGCAAAAAGTCAAGGAAGTGCTAAACAGAATAATGCTACAAAGTTTCTCATAAAGGCCAATGTACATTATTCTCCATAATTCTGCTTCAGAAGAATTATAACCTAAGCAGCTAGTTACTTGTGAGCCATTGTTATGCCTCAATCAAAGCAGGTTAATCTATGACCTGAATCCTCTTACTTATGTCTGCTGCCATAATTCCACTACTGTCAGTCTCACCTGAAAACTGATACTCAGGGCCCGATTTACATGAAAAGAGGCCCTAGGCTATTCCACTTATGTGGCCCTTTCACCTCCCATTTTTAAGTTTGTAAATTACATGAGAGATAATAAAATACATCATTACTGTGATATACAGTCAAACCTCGCATAAAGAGCGTTTCGCTTAAAGAGTAACTTGCTTAAAGAGCAGAATTTTCTCTGAATGTTTGCTTCGCTTAACAAATAAAACCAACCAAAAACTCGCTTAACAAATAAATCGGGTTCGCAATCCCCCCCCCCCCACAATTGGTCATTTACAATGGTGTTTCACTTAAAGAGCAAACTCGCTTAAAGAGCAATCCTGTGGAACTCATTATGCTCTTTAAGCGAGGTACCACTGTATATCAATATATAGGACCCTCTTGATCTTGAGGCCCTAGGCTGAAGCCTAGTTAGCCTATAGGAAAATCTGGCCCTGCTGATACTGAGGTAACACAGGTACTTGCCATCCCATGCTAGTTGCTTGACCTAGCAAAATGCAGTAAATGCCTACACAGACTTCTCAACCTTCTGGCTACTCACAGCTGAAATTTATGCTAATAGAGTTATATCACTGTAGCTGTTCAGCTGAATTCTGGCCTATATGTGCATTCAACATATTAGGGATCAGGACACACGTTACCTGTGAAAATCATATCACATAAAACTTTAGGAAATGGTCTGTTTCCCCTATACCTTGATGGTGATGTTTACCAGAATAAATAAGATAATAATGAAACCATTGCTTCCATTTCCCACTGATGCCAAAGAATTTGAAAAGAAGGGATGACATGGTGAAAGAACATGATGAGTTGTAGTCCCAAAATCCATGGAATATTGAAATGTGAGGGCCTTAGAAAGGCAGGATAGTGACAAGCCCAGGAATAGGGAAGGAGAAAGGACTGGCATGACAGTTAACAAGAGAGCCAAAATAGGCCAAAAAAGCACAGTTTCCCTTTCATTATGGCAGCTGCAGCCCAAAATATATGGGCACCATGTTGTAGAAAGCTGGTTAAGACCAACCTACTGAATCGATGTACTGTATATGTTTTTCTAAAGCATGGTGAAAAATACTCTCTAAATTCCATCTTTTTATCAATCAAGGTTCTTGCAACTTGAACTTCATAAACCAATCTGCAAGGTTTCTTGTCTCCAGTGAGAGAGGAGGAACATTTTCTTCCCACAGATATCTTGCAATTTGTGCACAAAGTCTCTACACAAACTAATCTCCTTTTCTCTCGAGCAGCTAAGCACAAACAAACATAAAGGGATTGTGCAGAAGGACTAGCTGATTGGTGTAAAACAGGGGTTCCTAACCTTTTCAAGCTTTTCAAGCTGGGGGCCGGGCACCCATTTTATTATTATTATTATTATTTATTTATTGGATTTCTATACCGCCCTACTTGGTATGACCAACTCAGGGCGGTGTACAACACAATTAATATACAGTCAAACAATAAAGTCCTAACATAGGACACAAATAACATACAATATGAGGGGGGAAATATATCACAATATAATAACAAAATAATAATAGCAAAAATTCCATCCAGCATTACAAATATAATCAAATATCATAAATACAAATAGTAAATATCACAAATACAAATACAAATACCATCAAACATTCTCAAATATAACGTGCGCCTGCCAAAAATCCTGCCCTGCCTGCATCATGCCCTGCCTGCATGATGGGGTTGCCATTTTGTCCCTTAAAGGGGATGGCCATTTTGTTTCTCAAATGCCGTTGGAGGAGGGGGACACATGAAATGGTCCATGGGCCTTAAGTTAGGAACCCCTAGTTTAAAAGAAGCAAACAATCTACCGAGTGCTTCTAATTTTTAGACGTTTTTGCAACAAGGAAGCAGGTATTTGTGCAGTTTGCACAAAATAGGTTTTCAACAATGTGAATATCATTCTTGATAGTGTCAAAAGAATCTTGCCTGCTTGCTGATGGGAAGAAATTTTTAATGGTTCTGTGTTGAGGTCAGAATTGACAGCTCTAGCTGTCGATTATTACAAAGAACGTTATTGGCCACACCTCTTCCAGGTTCCTTGGTATATTTTCTCAAGCTATAGAGAATTCTCTTCCAAAAAGATACAGTATTTGGAACGGAAGCTGAATATACAAAAAATACTTTGAAAATACACTGGTGAATCCTTTGGTCTATGTCAAAGATGAAAACACCAGTCCCAGATGCATATACGGAAGCACGTGAAGAATATAGCCTCAAGGCAAAGAGTTTTGTGCAAAGATGATTGATAGACATCCTCAAAGAATGCACCGAAAGCTTTTATTATTCATTTTTAAATCTTATGCACGCATGGAAAAGATTTTTTTAAAAGAACAGACAAGCAAAAATTGTATTTTCCAAATCATGTTAAGTGTAAACTTAAGAACAGTTTGATGGGTATTGCCTTGTCTCAGGGGAAACTATAGCTTTAAAGGATGCTGAAACACACAAAGGCTTTTTTTCTTCTAGTAGAGGTTTGTCTCTAAACTAGCTCTTTTCTTTGCAATTGCCCTTTTAATATATATTTTTCACTTCTCAAACTCAGTAGCAGCAATAGGTGACCCACTCTTGACAGCCAAAAGTGCTATTAAGGCTGCAGTCCTATATTACCTGGGAATACATTCCTGATGTCACCGGAAGAATCAGAACACAGATACAGTATGTATAAACTAACATGTTAAGTGCAAATCCATACAAATCCCTCAGGAAGCTTTCAAGCAGAGTTACAAAGAATCTTTGCTTAAATGTGCTTACTTGTAACTAGTCTTTACAGAAAGCTGTGAGCCATGGGAAGAAGCACTGGAACATATAAATGTTCGGGTGGAGGGGGAGGAGGAGGCCAGGGCAGGATGAGGATCTTGCTGCCCCTCCCCCTGTGCCCACCCAACATATTATATTGTAATGTAATGTAATGTATTGTCTGTAAGCCGCCCTGAGTCGCCACGGTGAGTGGGTGGCAATATAAATTTGAACTAATAAATAAATAAATAAATAATAAATAAATGTTCTGTGGGAATGGAATATTTCTTTTTAATTTTACTCTCACCTAGTAATCACAAGCTCTTCTGAAGCATTTTAGCCACCTGATTTTTCATTTATACTGTACATAAAAACACTGCAGAATGTAAGCATTTGGCTTTACAGTCAAACGTCGCATAAAGAGCGCCTTGCTTAAAGAGCAGAATTTTCTCTGAATGTTTGCTTCGCTTAACAAATAAAACCAACCAAAAACTCGCTTAACCAATAAATCAGGGTTCACAATCCCCCCCCTCACAATTGGTGACTTAGAATGGTGTTTCGCTTAAAGAGCAAACTCGCTTAAAGAGCAATCCTATGGAACGCATTATGCTCTTTAAGCGAGGTATGACTGTATATTCAAATTAAACTGCAGGAATGAGTCAGAAGGAATCATTTGACCTTGGTCCTCAAGGAAACAGGAGAAATTAGTTTCTTTGTCAGTAAATCGAAGGAAACAGATATTGAACAAAATAACTTTTCCCCAATTAATTGGGTTAATTTTTTTTATCCTGAAACAGTCTCCAGCTAAATTTTTAGCTGCTGCACATTTCCTCTCTATTTAAATTGTCCTTTTTGCCTAGCTAATGTTTTGATCATAAATTGCCTTGACATTATCTAAGGTAAGGTGTAACTATTACCTTACACCTAAGGTAAGGTGTAACTATCTTCAGTAACCAGAAAGTTTTATTTACATTTTTAGTTAGAGTGTGGCCTCAATAAATGGTGCATTATAAAACATAGTGATGCATGGAATGCTCCATGTTTCCTTTTGTGTTGTTTAGACTTTAGAGGTAACAGTAAGTTAAATGGGAAGACACACAGTAGGATGTTTTTTTTTACCATAGACCAATGTTTTTCTTTGAAAAACAACTAGAAGGATGTATATTAGTTCCTTCTGAAACTGACAAAAATAAGTTCTTTTTCACCTATTATAACTGTAGGAGAAACTAAATATTTTCAGGACCTTGGAACTATAATAGTAGCCATTACTTTTTAAAAGTAACTTGCCAAGCTCTATTGAGCATAAAGAAGCTACCAATATAAAGCACGATACCACCTATCTAGAAGAATGTAATCTACCTGTATGACAGTCTCCATCAGCTTTTCTGCGGAGCTGTGGTTATGAGAGCCTGGGCTAATGAGCTAAAACTCTGGTGACCATAAAACTGAAATATAATTGTGACATTAAAGATGCCTATATTTGAGCTTAATTATTAATTAATTTAATGGGAGAAGAGGAGGGTGGCATAAAACTGCTAATTAAACAGCTCTGTAAAATTGCAGCCAGCAGAGGATTTACCAAATGATGAATCCCACAACAGCATTTCAGCTGTATCAATATTCTGTTAATATACTGTATGCAAAAGGTCTTTGGTAGCAGTATGCCACTCGAAGGGAAAGCGGTGTGAGACGCATATACAGCAAATTCAAATGAAGGACATAAAAATCTCCCATGACATCCACTTTGAGGAGGTTCCCAGCATCTCACTCCTTTACAGTATGGGGCTGCAGTGGCTCAGTGGTTAAGAAGCTTGACTTGTTAGCTGGAAGGCTGGCAAGTCGGCAGTTCAAGACCCGGGGTTTTTTGTTGTTCAGTTGCACAGTCTATTCTGACCCTTTGCGACCCCATGGACCACTGTCCTCCAGGTACTTCTGTCCTCCACCATTGATAAATTGAATGTCCATCTCTGTCCCAGCACTTGGGGACATGAAAGGAGCCTCATTTGGGCATTCCCTGAGCGGAGTTTTTTCCACAAAAATCCTTTCAACCTAGAATAATTTCTGACATGAAATTATTATTACTCCTTTACATTAATGGCTGAAATCAGTTAAATAAGTATTGAAATGATAGATTCCTACTTTCCAAATCAATCATACCCATATAAATGCAAATACATTTTATGATCAATTCCATTTGAAGCCTGTTTCTTTCTTTTTTTAAGTGCTAAGCTGTTATTCCTACATATAGGAAAACTGAATAATTTTTTTTAAAAAAGTTATGGGTTTAAATGCAACATTTAGGGATACTGATGATAATTACCCAATGCAGAGTTGGTTCCAGTGAGACCTCAGGGGCCAGTTTAAGGAAACAGCTGTCACAAAAGATCTTCTGATGGGAGCAGTATAACAAGAGAGTTATAAACTCATACAACATAATATCTGTTCTTCAGTGAAGAAAATCACAAGTTCCCATTTTTGATTTTTAGAAAAGAAATGATGCATTGTGCATGAGATGTATTTATGGTCTGTGACACATTGGTATTTCTCCACCCAGAAGCATGCTCTGTCCTGCTTCTCATTAGTCCATTATTTTTAACCTTCACACACAAGGATAGACCATTTTAATCCTCCTGGAGTCACATTTTGTTACAGAAATCACTCAACTAGACCTATAAGGCCAAAGTCTATGATTCTGTCATTTGAAAGATGGTCAAAAATAACATCATTTCAACCACCTGCCATGTCAAGTTTTGGAAGGCAAGGAGTTACCAAAAACAACCCAAAAATTGTCTCCTCAAACCCATTGCAGTTGACTTTTTTTAACCAGTCTGAGTTGATGTAACCTCCTGTCACAGCAGCTCTACTAACTGCGACCCATTTCCGTGCACAATTCAAAGTGCTGCTTTTAACTTGTGAAGTCCTAAATGGTATGGGTACAAACCATCTGAAAGAATGCATCTTCCATTAAGATCTTCAGAGTAGGCGTTTCTCTCATTCTCACCACCCTCACTGGTTTGTTTGATGGGGACACTGGGAGAGTCTTCTCTGTCACTGCTCCCAGAATCTGGAACTCCCTCCCATAGGAGGTCTGGCTGGCCTTTATAAGAGAGAGGCAAGGTCAAAATATTTTAAATAAGCATTGGATTGATAAAATAAAATAGTGTCCCAAGTCATAATTTGTTGAACCACAATGTTTAGAAGCAGAAGTTACTTGTTATCAATCATCGTTGTCAGTTGCTACCCATATCCGAGTATACATTTTTCCTGGAACTCTTTTTTACAATTGAAGGATGTGTCTCTGGTGACTCAATAAACTGATCCTGGCATGAAACATATGACCACACACATTACACTGAATAGATAGTGGATGGCGTAGATGAGTTTGATGAAGCTTCTGTGCTTGTTGTGGCATTCTTCTTCAAAATGATCGGTAGCAGCAGAGATGGTTTGAAGCCAAAGTGGATGATCTATGTCTGCTGTCTTCCAGGTTTGTGGGTTTATACCTGTCACCTTCATGGTTTGTTTCAGCTGGTCCTTATAATGCTTCAAAGGAGCTCCACGAGCTCTTGTCCTGGAGCTAAGTTACCCATAAAGAATTTGACTAGGAAACCTGGAACTGTCCATACGGCAAACATGTTCTATCCATCTAAGATGATGGCTATTTACATGTGCCTTCTTGAGAACTGTGATGTTAGTTAGTCATCCCACTTGATGTTCAAGGTGAACCTTAGTTTCTATTGGTGAAAGTGCTCAAGCTTTTAGATGTCTTGACGATAGAGGGTCCATGTTTCACAGCCATACAATAATGTTGAAGTAGGTTAGCTGTATTCAACACTGTAATCATCAGTGGAGATAAAAGAAGTGCAAATTAAGCCTGAGGCTAATTCCACTTCTAATCTTAACCTAAGTACATCAGAATTCTAAGGGATCAGAAGATATGCAGTGCAATTTTTAAAAATAACTCTGCTGCTTGAAGGTTAGTTATGTGGAGAGTAGCATGTACACGTGTACACGTGAACATAAACGTCATTTTACTCCAGTATGCATTTTAAAATATATTGTGATATGTTTGAGTTTTGAGGTTCATTAAAAAAAAAACATTTACAGAAATAAAAAATCTAATGGAGTTCTAATCAGCATGTTAGAGAGGTGAGGAGCAGAGAAGTATGTGTCCAATTTCCACAATCACACTCCTCCCCATTTGCTTCATGTGAATCCAGTTCTTACATTACATATTACAGAAACTATGTGTGTGACCATTTAGTCAAATCCTTGGAAGCCAGTTAGGTAGAGATGAAATAGCAACTAATTGGGCAGGGGTGATTTTTGGGGGGACTGATGAAATTTTTTAAAAGCAAACATTTTGGCATATAATTGATGGGCTTTGTTTTATAATCTATCATTTGCATTGTGACAAGCTTCCCACAACACACTGTGAGTGTGCTTGACATTTTGCAGCAGAGAGGATGAGATCATGCCCTCATTATATCAATAAATGCACGTTGGAGAAGAAGGAAAGAAAAATTCCCTTTGCTATTTAACCTACTTTAGATGAAAATGTCATGATGATATATTCAAATGGATACACCACCTGAGCAACAGGGAAGTAGCATCAGTGACTACCAGAGATTTGAAAAAAGAAAAGAGTATTTCCTAAGAAGGAGGTGATACTCAAAGTATCTTCACTGGGGAGGGGGGGATCTGATTTTCTGATCACTATTGGTTACTTATATTTAATTACTGTTTAGGTGAAATATCCTTCCCAATCAATTCTTTTGACATTCTATACTAAATGAGGAGAGTATTATTTGAAGCATTCTAGGGGATCATAAAGAGAGATTTGTTTGGCTACAGTAGCAGGTGGGTTCCTTCCCTTGTTGTATGGCTCTCAAAGCTTCCCCAGGTTGGTGATGAACCCTAGAGACTCCGCAGAGAACCTTAAGTTAGGGAAGAAGGAGGTTTTACTGCCTCTTAAATGACCATGACACAGTTGTGAATGATCACATCCCACAAGTAATAACTTGCAAAATGGTGCTTCTTTCCGTGTCCAATTCATCACTTGGTTGTTCCAAGTGATGAATGGTGTGACCCATTTCATTTCTTGGCCTCACTGGCTGGGGATGATGATCCAGCACTGCTTCAAGAGTGCAAGAGCTTCACAACACAGAGAAAGGGTTCCTGAACAAAATACTGTACAGAAATGAAGGCAATCATTTGCTTGCACTTGAAGGATTCCTAGCTGCATGCAGCATTTTATATCTGAACATGAAGAAAACCTGAGAGGGATTGGCAGAATTGGGGTAACCTATATTCAGTATGTTTGTTTCCAAACAGTGGCAGAATTGGGGTAACCTATATTCAGTATGTTTGTTTCCAAACAGTGGTGTTATTTGAGAGCAGCTGTCTTCTACTTCATAATGCAAAGATAATTAGAAGTAAGTATAAGAAGCAAGTGAAGAAAAAGTAATTTGGATGGGAGAGGGGAAGCCATGGGCTAATATTTCCTTCCTTCAGTGGTACAGCCTCCCTAGCCCATCCTTTGTAATAAGCTCCACTGCAGCAATGTTTACAAAGACCTACTCTAAGAACTTCTATCATACCAAAGACAGGACAACAGCCACCCTCCGTCAAAATCTGCCACATGTGGAATGGCAAATGGATTCTAGCTGCTAAAACAAACTGCCATGACCTTTGTGGATATTTTGCTGGAGGGAACATTACCAGATCATTCAGAACGATGTCACCGAATAAGGTTTAAGTCTGCTGTCTTTTCTGTTCAAGGCCACAAACTTCCTGTGCATCACAAATACCAAGTGCATCTATGCTTCTTCTCCCAAACTTTTTTATTATTATTATTTTTATTAAACGAACAAGACAAATATAACAAAAAATAATAAAAAAACATATATGACATAACATTACAAACAGTATAAAGATAGTATGTTGAGATATGACATAAGTATGAATATTACATTAAAATATGGCTAAGTTAACATATAAAATGAGTATATTTCTTTGGCTTATATACTTCTCACATTATGATCCATTGTTTTATTTACTTATACTTATATTTTATTTGATTATTTAACCTTAACCCTTTTGAAACTCATGTAAATTTGATTAATACCAGCCATAGAGAGATGGGGAAAAAAAGAAAAAATAATAGTAATAATTAAATGAAAGAGAGAAAAAAAAGAAAAAGAGAAAAAAAAAACCGTATACAGTAAAACCTCATATAACACTAAAACCTGGTTCCACAAGTCTTGGTGTTATATGATTTTTAGTGTTATCTGATGCATGTTAAAATCCTATGGGATCCATAGAGATACATTGTAACCACACAGGCTTTAGCGGTTGTTATCTGAAGCATCCCATAGGATCTTAATGTTATCTGATGCAATTCTTCCCCCCAGATTCCTTAATGTTATGCGATTTTAGTGTTATTCGATACTAATGTTATATGAGGTATTGTATAACATAACGTTACAAGACAATATATACATTTTAAATAATAACACCCTGTGCTATTTACAATGTCCAGAGAGGTTACTAATAATCCAAGGTCAAATATTCTTCCAAAAACTCAATTGATCCGGTACTGGCTGTGTTATTTCATCATTATACAATGAATGTTCTATAAATGGATACCATATCCTCCAAAATCTATTCTCCTGTACTTCTCCCTTCCTTACTTTCACTTCCCAAGTCAATTTATCATTCAACGCCAATTCCCACAATTCCCTATACCAATCCTCCATATTGGGTTGACTATCCTTCTTCCAATTTTTGGCAATGCAATGCCTTGCTGATGATAGCATTGCGGCAATCAACTCTTTTTTGTCTTTGTCCACTTTAATTTTTTCCACATTTGTCAATAACACTATGTCTGAATCTAATTCCATTCGTGTTCCCATAATATTTACCATCTCTTTTTCTATTTTAGTCCAATAGGATTTTACCACTTTGCACTCTAGCCACATATGCTCATATGTACCCAGTGTAGATTTGCATCGCCAACATTTGTTACTCTTTGTCTCATCCATCTGGTGCAATCTTATAAGTGTCAAATACCATCTCCTCTTCTCCCAAACTTGAAAAGAGAATTAATCTTCTTTTTATCCTACTATATCTGATTTATTTCTAAAGTAAATATAAAAAATTAAAATGTGGCTGTTCATCCTGATTACACTGGGGAACAGTGATTTTGGTGCCTCACAATTTTCACCTATTTCTGGCTATATTTGGGTCACTGATTCCAAAAATGCTTTCAGTTTTGCCCCATCAGCTCTAGTTTTTTAGATATGGCTTATTCACATTAGGCCAATCTAACCATACTGGTTGCATATATAACCAGAGGTGTAGCAAGGGTGTAAGCCACCCGGGGTGGAGTGAAATTTTGCACCCCCCAAAAAAAAATTTGCCCACCCAAACTTTTTTTTTTGCCCACCCAAATATTTTCCCACCCCCCACAAGATTTTTCCACCACCCCTCCTGCCTCCGGGAGCCAAAGTCAAGTGAAGCACGTGCTCGGGCAAGGCAAGGAAAGCACAGAGAATGACAAAAAAGGTCAGATTAGTTAAATTACATTTGCAACAACAACAGGAATAGAGCTTGAACAACATCGATAAGTATTATTAAAACAATCAATTTACGAATGGTGAGGCAAATACAAGTGTAGTCATAAGAGCAATGTATAATGACATCATTGATATCTCATGAACTAGAGCTGCTAGAACAAATTGGATGGCATTTTCGGAATCAGCCGCTCCAAAATGCCTGAAATCAGTTGAAAAATTTTAGGCACCAAGAAAAAAAAATTTTTTTTTCCCCCAGTGTTACATATACAAAGGTATTTGTAGCGAAAATAGGTTTTCGTTTAAGGTTTTACTTATGTACGTACGTACATATCCAAATCCAATTTTGGTCTCATTGTCAACAGGAACTCAAGATGTTCAGAAAATGCTGGCAAGAGTTTTCTAATGTAGTGCATCTCAGCCTTTTCAGCATATTGTAATTTTAAGGCAGGGGCACCCAAACTACAGCCTGGAGGCCAGATATGGCTCCTGACACCAATTCATCCTGCCTGCGAAGTGTGTGGGCACGTTTTACTTCCGCTTCCAGGAGTGATGAGGGCTTTGTGGGCTGGATGAATTGGTGTCAGGGGCCGCATCTGGCCCCTGGGCCTTAGTGTGCAGCTCCCTGAACCACATGATCAGCCCACAGCCCAAAAAGTTTGTGCACCCCTGTTTTAAGGTAATAATTGGATGATTCCTTCTAAATGGGCTGGGGCTTCGGATCAAGTAGTTACAAGCAACTTAGCCACTAGAAACACATTAATTGTTTGGGTAATGAATGCCATAGCAAAATTACATTCCAACATTAACATAATAAGTGGAATCAGAGTTACTATGCTAATCATGGCAGAATAAATAAATACATAAATAAATACCACATTGATGTTAGAAGTAACATTTTTGTTGTCATTATCTGAAGTTATTTTTCAAGGTTATTTCTAGAGTCAACTAGATTTTTCCTCTCCTAGGACTTTCAAACTCTCTGTCAGTGTTGTCACTTTCACTTCACTCCCAGCTTAAAGACAGGGCCATTTCTGAATGCTTCTCACTCTCTACTCTCTCCTTTTCTTCATTAGATTTTCCTAATACAAACATAATGGAAATTCAAGCAAATCATAATGTACTAAATAATAAACAAAAGCTTTATTCTCACATCCTTCCTTCCTTCCCTTCTTTCTATCTTTTTTTCTTTCTATCTGATGCTTCTCTGTGGCACTTCGGCAGGGAAGGAGCACCATTCTAGGACTTCCTGGTTCCTCACCGAGCACCTAGGTGATGGCATCATCACCTGGGCACATGGCTTCGAACCAGGAAGTCCCAAAACGGCTCAAGTGCCACATGGAGCCTCGGAAAGACTCTAAAATTGAGCTACAGTATTATGCTTCCCAAAGCTTCCTGCTGCTGGGAGAAGTGGCAGAGACTGTGCAAAAAGCCACAAATCTGACGCAATCATTGCCGCTACCACAGTAAGCGACGTATCTGGTGGTGGGGAGTGGGTAGGGGAGGGTGAGGGCAGTCCTAGAGGTGCCTGGGTGACCACTGCAGGCTGGATTAATGATATGCACGGACCAAATTAGGCCCACAGGCTGTAGGTTGCAAACACCTCAACTTGGTTGACACAATTTAGTTCTGCTGAAGCTTCAATTCCATCTTCAAGGGCAGCCTAGGGTAGAAATCATTGCAATAATCAATTTTTGAGATTACCAATGTGTGAACTATCGTTGTCATAGACTTCCTATCCAGGTAGGAGCATAGCTGGGCAATCTTCCCAAAGCAGGGAGAAGGCAAACTGGGCTATAGCTAACATTCAACCAGTTAGCCCTCATCCAGTCCAATACCAAGACCAGACAGTATTCTATCACCCAAACAGCATCCACTGCAGATGATGTAAAGAAGAGATACAGCTGTGTGTCATCAGCATAATATGCTGGGTGCACCATTAAAGGAGTCAAGGTCCCATCGGATGGCTTCAATTTTAGATCAAAAATAAACTGTAAACCAATCACAGATGTTTACATTTGATTGAAGCATATTTGGCAGCAAAGCATTGGTGAGGCCACAGACAACTCAACAGAATTCCGTTTGTTGATTCAAGGCCTCACTGATGAGCTTGGTATTATACCCTTTCAGCAACTTTTATTGTGTTACCATATTGTTGGATAGCTTCCTAACTGCAGCGAAATGACAATCTGAGGAATTTTTTTTTCTCTACTTGCTCCCTAGCGTTCTCCTTGTTTGCTTCATCACCCGTACTGTAACTCATCCGTGAACTAAAGAGGATCCGGCTTAGAATCAGAGAGGATGTTTGGGAGCAATCATGTCAACAATTTGGGTAACTGCTTCATACCTTTTTGAGCTGGTTTTCAACAGAAGCACCATCCAGATCAGTCAGAAACCTACCTAAAACATTCTGGAAACCAATCAGATCCAGGCCTTCAGGGGTGGACCATCTTCATATGTTTAGCTTACCCATGGAGGAGGGTTGCTAATGTAAGCTCAAACTTCAGCTTTTGAGGCTGGTGGGGTGTATTTCTGTGTGTGAGAAAGCCCTTCCTCTACAATCACCCAGGTTTCAATTATGAATATTAGATTGGCCTTTTCATACATAAATAGATCTATTGGGTATTATTCTATAACAATGTGACATTTAACAACAGGAAATTCAAAGGAGGGGATGGGTGAGCCAGTTACCTTGGTTAGAAGAGCTAGACCTCAGGATAAAAAAGAGGCATGTAGAATAAACTGTCCTAAAATAGCCACATTTCCATCCAACAACATACCTCCCACTATACATTATCACCTTGATGGATTTAAGGTCCTTCGTATCTTAGTAGGAGCACTATATAGCTGCTTCCAACCTCAAGCAGAGTATAGACTTAGTCCATGCAAGGTGTGTCAATATTTGTTCAAACATTGGTGAATTTTGAATTTCTGATAAAATTCCTTATTAGTTGTGTAGTAGAAGTACACAGACTCACAGAGAATAATTACAAGTCTCCCAGGGTTTACTCCTTCTTTTGTTAACTGGCACTACATGTCTCAGTAACTCCCACTAAAACTAAAACATTTGTAATAGTAGTTCCTTCTCATGCTGCGTTGCACCCGCCTCTGCCACTGCAGTGCCAACCCGATGCCCAATCCTCCTCCTTTCTCATCTAGGCTTGGGACCAGCAATGGTAGAGTTGAAACATTTGTAGGAGAAATAATTTAAAAATATTTCTTACAGATTACAGATGTGTGGATGTGTTTTCTTTACTGCAGGGGTTCTCAACCCTTTTAAGCCATGGGCTGGGACACGCTCCCTCAGACAGTTTAGGGGGCTGGACTGGTGGTTCCCCCCTGCCATAAACACTCCCAAAAAACGTTTATGATAGCTGCATCCACATTTACAGCTTTCACATTTATGACAGCTGCAGATGCCTTTATGGCTGCTTCTGCTGCTTCTTCCGCTTCCAGCGGTGGGGCGGTGGGAGCGAGGACAGTGGGCCACATGAAATGGCACCATGGGCTGGATCTGGCCTGTGGGCCATAGGTTGACAACCCCTGCTTTATTGTATGCATGCTAGCAACTAATGGAACAGACCAAAGGCCACAAACAACTGATACTAACCCACAACCAACAAAAGAGTGGGAAAGAACACAGAGTAGTTCAGAGCTGAATTCAGAAGAGCACTGGCTCTTCAGATTTGAAACAGAGATGAGCACTGAACCCTAGAGTCGGATCCAACTGGCTTTCGAGCAAGTGAAACCTTTACCTTTACATAGTCATAGGTAGACAATAATCCCAGCTCAGAAAAGTCCCTCCCAGTCAGTCTAACTACTGTATGCAAGGTTCTAAAAACAAAACAAACTCCAGCTGATGACTTGCATGGGTGAATGGGCCCACGAGTGAATCAGCTCTTGGTGATTTCCGCTGTATTCATTGGACATATTTCTGAGCAAGCATAGTTAAGATTGTGCTGTTAAGCAGCTCCAATTTCCCCTAATATACTGTAGTGTTAATTTTGTCTGGTAGCTTTGTATCTTTGTGGTTTATGGAATCATCCTGAGTGCATTAATCCTCCATAAAAAATAAATGACTTCTATGAGAAAGCACTTGTATAGTTGGGAGCATTACTACTAGCAGCTGGAGCATGAAGCATTCAGAACACATATGTGCCAATTTTGCATAAACTGTTTCTCGATGTTTCTGCTAATACTACTTGGCTTCTCGCTTCCCAGCTTTTCAGTCAATGGCAGTGATGTCCGGCTTAGCACAAGCTATTTCCCCATTATTTATTTATTTCCTTATATTATTTCATTTCATTACATTTATATACCACCCATAAAAGAAGGCCTAGTGGAGGTACTAGAGAAAAACAATAATCACGAAATCTTTTGTATTTACAAGTATAAAGCTAATACCTATGAAAATTTCATCAGATATGACACAGGCATTTCACTTTTGATCTTGGGCAGATAAAGCAATTAAAAAACCAAAACAAATAAATAATCAAATCAAAAAGTTGGACAAAAAAAAACCCCAGTTTTTCTGTCCTTGCCAACCTCTAGCAGCCACCCTTAATGTATTTTCTGAAAGCTGCCCAAGTCAAACTATTTATTTTAACTAAAGTAATCAAGATTAATGTCAGCAGTTATGACACACACTGTTTGCTAAGGAACACATAGAACAATTGCTCAAGGCAAGCTTCATTATGAAATCAGATAAAATTAGTAGAACTGATTATATTTCAAAACGCAGCAGCAGCAGTGCTAGTAATAGCGGGCACAGCAGCTCGAATTGCCTTTCAGGAGGCTTCAATTAACATAGCTAGTCTTGTTCACAATCAGGTTTGGTAATCTCATTAGCCTATTATATTTTAATCACTGGGATAACTGAACAACCATACTTACTCCTTACATTATTGGGTTTGGGCTTTTTCCTCTTTTTGGTGCAGCTAATGAAAAAGAGAACAAACTTTTCTCCCCAGAGATACAAATTAGCATGACAAGGGAATTGGCCTACTTCATAAAAGATTGCCATGCTGTTTAGTGCCCACAGCCGCAAGATTCTGGGTGCATGAAAGCCTGCTGACATCAGACATTTAGGAAAAGGTCTCCCTTGCTCAAAAGCCAGTCATGTCTGACTCTAGGTGTGTCTGTGTGTGCTTGTCTTTGTTTACAGCAAAAGAGCCAGCGTTGTCTACATCTGCAGATGTTTCCATGGTCATCATGTGGCAGGCACAGGTAGATGTCAGAGCACACAGGACACCATTCCCTTTCCTGCTGGTTCAGTACCTATTTATCAACTTGCAATTTCTTGCTTTCAACCTGCTAGGTTGGCAGGAGCTGGGACAGATGACAGGCACTCCCTCCGTCATGCGGCACACGGGTCTCAAACTGCTGACCTTTCAACATTCCAGCCATCAAGCTCAGTGTTTTAATCACTAAGGCACTGCAGCCCTTATCAGGCATTTACTCTATCCTTTGTCGAGGAAAGATTCATTGGTCAGATGACACTGTTAGTAGTGGAAAGCAGAGGCTGAAATACAGATGCAACTTGGAGAGGTAGAATGCACTCCATAGCTACTCCTGCTACTCCCACACACTTAGGCTATTGCAGCTCCACAGTGCGGTGCCTTGTTGTGGAGATATTGCCATTGTTAAAACACAAAGCTCTTTGTCCTTTAGGTATCTGGCAGTCTACAAATACCTCACCGTACCAGTGTTTCATTGATATTGAGCATTGCTTGCTGCAATGAAATTATGTTCTATTGATGGGAACTGGGGTGTAACACAGCTCTCCACAGAAAGCAATAGGTTGTCCTATTTTCTAGCTACAAACGCTATGTATTTTTATGAACTGCCTCTATCTTACACACCAGGAATGCTTCTGTGGCTAAAGCCATAATAGGATTTCCCCAAATGATATAGAAATACAAATATCCTGATGGAGCTCTCTCTTTCTCTCCATCCCCCGGTTTATTTAAGCAGGCAGGATTCCTCCCCCAATGTTTCAAAAGGCCATTTCCAGGCTCCTGTTCTCCCTCATGAGCACTTCTTGCAAAGGTGTCAATATGCACTAATTGTATTCTGCTTCGCCCACTGGCAAATCAAAACAGAATGGACCAAGGCAGATTCAAATCCCTTTACCTGCTAGCATCAATCTCAGCCCGATAGGATACATGAAAGCAAATAGCGGTGCATTGGGAAATTCTGGATTCCTGTCGGTGACCTCAAATAGAAGCAATGTAGATTGTATTCGCTTGTGATGTTTACCTTCTGAAGAAGCATCAGTGAGACAATTACAGTAAAGCTTCTTGCAGCTAATATCCTGGGAATGTTTTGCTTTAGAGAGCATAACAAGAAATAACACCACAATACAAGCAGAAGAGGAGATATTATAATCATATTAGGGGGTTGCTCAGGCAGACCTTGCTCACACCAAAGCAAATCTAGCAGTTCACTTAGGCCAAAGAGCAGAAAATATGTTCAGTGATGCTCTACATCTCAAAGTGTGGCAAATCAAAACCAATAATTCAGCTATTTAATACAGCACAGCAACAGTCCAGGGCAATCTGTGTCTGTGTGTATAGTAGGGGAATACTATTTATCCAATAAAAAATCATTTTCTGATTATACTGTTCTGATTTCGGAGACATGTTTTTGGAGACATGCTCTGCATTAGGCGACTGTTAATGTTATGTTTTGTCTAGTATCTCCTGACTTAGTGACTCTAGGCAAGTGAAACATTCAAGAAATGATTTTCCCTTGTCTCCTCACCAGAAAGTTTCCTAAGCAGGAATTTGAAATTAGGTCTCCAACACTTTGTCTGCTACACCACACTGCCTCTCAGGCATTTAACACTCTCTGAGGCTGAGAGTTGGGGTCCCTAAATGCAAGACCAACATGCTCAAATGGGGGCTGCTGACTGACAACAACACACTATATGAATGTGGAGAGATACAGAATCCACTCATTTACTGGTCTGCCGATTGCTACCAGAGGCATGCACCAATGAGGACTTGGGTTTGGGCAATGACAAAGTGAAGAAAGTGACTTCATTTTGGCAGTCCAGGGTTTGATCAGGACATGACAGAAGAAGATCTGATCCACAGGCAAGTCAATCAGTCTCAGAGCAGCAAACAGTTAACCCTGTTCAGAAACATGAAGGGGCTTCATTACAGACACTTCCCTTTTCATTTCTCTTTAGCTTGAACCCAGAAGCAGGGCACAGTCCAGTTGTTGAATTTTTTCCAATCACTCTAAGAATTTCATGAGCAAAGTTGTGCTGATGGCACAAATCCCACATGATACAAATTAAATATGCAATATAAACATTTTGTGGCTACCCAATGTGGGCAGAGTGACAAGCTAGAATTCAGGAGGCCTAGATTTGAATCCCCTGCTCAGCCATGCAAGCTCACTGGGGTGTGTGAAACTGGTAAAACCATTCCTCAGATATTTCACTTACCTTGTGTCATGGAAAAACCCCATTCTAACTATGCTTTTCCCTGATCCCTGTAGCTACTTAATTACTAAGTGCCTAGTTCTTCAAGATGGAGAATTTTATACGTAGGAGTCCCTGTATATGACATTCCAATCAGAGACAGAAGAATGTAAATTAATTGCAATTGGCTAGAAGTCCCCACGTGGGAAGACTGATATCAGGATAATAAAACCACTGTGCAAGGGACTGCACTCTCTCTTTCACCGTGGACCAGCAGTGGGAGGGCCTTACACGATGCAGCTGTGAGTCAGATAGGGCCAGAGAGCCTAGATAACCAGTTTTCTTTATTTTTTTATGTACTTTGAATGATTATGTCTACAAGTTTGCTTCCTTATGCTATGCTCATTTTCTTAACTTACTTTTTGTTGTTGTTGTTGTTCAGTCGCACAGTCGATTCCGACCCTCTGCGACCCTATGGACCACTGTCCGCCAGGCACTCCTGTCCTCCACCATCCCCCTCAACTCGCTCAGTTCTGTGCCCATTGTCTCTACAATACCATCTAGCCATCTCATCTTGGGCCATCTCCTTCTTCTTATGCCCTCGACCCTTGCAAGCATCAAGGCTTTCTCAAGTGAATCCTCTCTTCTCATTTGATGTCCAAAGTACTTTAGCTTCATCTTTATTATTTGACCTTCTAAGGAGCAGTCAGGGGTGATTTCTTCTAAGATTGATCTATTTGTTCTCCTCGCTGTCCAGGGGACTTTCAAAACTCTCTTCCAACACCACATCTCAAAGGCGTCTATTCTTCTGTGCTCAGCTTTCCTAATGGTCCAGCTCTCACAACCATACATTGCCACAGGGAATACCATTGCTTAATAAACCTTATTAATCATAGACCCTTTGTGTCTGTCGAATTGTGACTGGGGGTTGATTGGACCATGCTGAGAGGCCACATCTATTCTACCGAATTCAGATTCCCTGTACCCTCTCTAGCCTGGGCTAAGTGGAGTCAAGGGGAACTCATAAAGGGGGCTGCCCCACAAAGGAGAAGGCAGACGCTGCTGGTAAGAAGGCAAATGATGAGTTGTGACAGGAAGGCATGATTAAATTCCCCTGAAAGAGGGTAAATATAATGACACCTATTAGGATTGTTATAAAATGGTTCCAACCTGGCAGCATATAACAACTAAATACATCTCATTATTTGAACATCTGAAGTTTTGTTCAGTTGCTACAATCATACTGTTAAAATTTGCTCCTACAACATGGTTTATTTCTCTTGGGGATATGAAAGGAGATTCATTCAGGCATCCCCTGAATGGAGTTTCTCCAGTAAAAATCCTTTCAGCCCAGAATATTTATTTTTATTTTATTTTTGAAATTTATTTCAATTTATATCACCACCCCATTCCAAGGACTCTGGGCAGCTCACATAAAAACATAAACCAATACACAATCCCAATCAAAGAAGAGGTCAAATGATTAAAAGGTTACAAAGTTACAAGATTAAACATTTAAGATTAAAAGTTTAAAAATTTAAAAGATTAAAAGAGAGAAGGGTATTACTGAATCAGCCAACAGGTCACGAAATTATTATTATTTCTCTGAACCCAGATATTCTGGATTATGATAGATGAAAGGTTTCTGATTGTTTATGAATGGCTAAAAGCTAAATAAGTTGAGAAAGATCTGTAAACTGGATTTTGCAAGACTGATGAGACAAGAAAACTTATCCCAGTAAATGTCAACTGTTCTAGTGATGAACAGCACTATGGTAAGGGATTAGAGATGTGAAGTAAATTTAGTAAATTCCTTGTTCTCATTGATAAAAAGTTGTCAACAGTCTCTAAATATTTTCCCATTTTCAATATGAAAATGAGACATGGAATGCTACCCCCACCCCACCCACGGGTGAGTCTTCTTCAATTTCTGCAAAACGCTTCTGCACCATACAAGCGTGCCTTCCCTTTGGGTAGCAAATACAGTAAGCACAGAAGGATCAAGAAGGCACAAGCAACCCATTCAGTGCTTATAACATTTGAAGAGTATACAGAAGGCCAGAAGCCATCATATTATTGGGCAATTATGCACAAATTGGTCTTGGAAATGTGAGAACAGACATAGATACTGACAGAAAGTATTTTGCTGTCTCACAGGCAAGAAGGGAAAAATATGTGATTTCTCATTCTCAAGCATAAGGAAAAAGCCAGCAAGGATTTTACTTTGCTTGAGGGGCAAGATTATCTGCTACTTTCTCCATATGATGAAGACACAGAAATAGCAGACACAAATTGGCCACGCTATCTAATAATTATACCTTCCAGTGTGATTGTAATTTTAACTATACAACAGTTAACATGCAAACTTAAATTATAAGCCTCCTTTATGTTGGACTTAGCAAATTAGTTATTTGGGTCCTATCTTTATCTAAACTTAGGAGTTATCCAGATGGGCATTAAGTCTTCTCTCTGGGACATTTTTGGGACAGGCTGGTCCACTTTTTTTTTTTACACTGTTTACACATGTTGGATGCTGGAACAGTCCAACTTACCCCACCCATGTGTGCTTTTTGAGCTCCCATCACAGGGTTTTGTTATTTTGGCACATTCCCATATACTGTATGTCAATGCTGGTGAACCTACGGCATGCATACCAGAGGGGGAACTCAGAGCCCTCTCTGTGGGCAGGTGCGCCATCACCCCAGCACAGCGTTCACCCCACCCCTTTGCCCAGTAACCCAATGGGAGTGCTTCCTCCCTCCACCCAGCACAGAGTTTACCCTGCCACTCTGCCCAGCAGCCCAATGCGAGTGCTTCATCCCTCCCCTGCCTGGGGTAAGGCAGGTGGCTCACATGTGCTGTGAGGGTGTGGTGCAGACAGCAGCCTGTTGAGTCTGTGGCGAAGGAGAGTTTGGGCATTCGGTCTCTAAAAGGTTCACCATCACTGCTTTATGTCATTCCTAGTGCCTAAGGAGGCTGGGAACAGGATGTATAAGGAGCCCTGCAGATGTCAAAGCTGCTTCTGGGGTCAGCATCCAGCATCCTGAAGCAGTTTACTTCAGGGGCATGATGGCTATGCTAAAAAGGTGCTGGACAGGGAGTGATGAGGGCATCTAACCCTAACAAAATATATACTTCCCACTCACCTTCTAATTTCAACTCCCCTCTGGGGATTTGAACCAACAATGTTCTGCTTACAAGGCAAAATTGCAGCCTCCAAGCCACGGTGGCCATTGTCAATATTGCTGCTTTTGAAATCTTTTCTTTGGCAGTGGAAGGCAGGTAGAGGAACACGGAGTCCCACTCGTTTGCTCGATCGCTCCGGGCATTGCAGTTTGGCTCAGTTCTTTGGATTGTCACCCAAGTGGGGCACCATGGTACTGGGGGCCTGGAGGGTGCCCTGGGCTGAGTCCCAGTTCCCCAATGGCTCCAATGAGAAGAACTGAGTTTTCATTTCTTTCCCCATTGTGTTTTGTACAGTATTCTCTAAACTTACCACCTATAAAACTGTCCAGCAGAACATCCTCAGAAAGTACAGACTAATAAGTGGCATTTCTGGGAGACTGGAAGGAACAACTCTATAGGATTCCATGGTCACCATTTCCCAAATCCAGCTTCTGTCTCCCAGTTAAGAACCATCAATACAATACCTAATAGCATTTTCTAAGCTCAGGCAGGGAAGGAAAATGGGATTGTTATCTATCAAAGCACATTTTAGTTTTTGACAAATAAAAAAGCAGAATGGGGAATGCAGCAAGGCTACAATGAAAGCCTAAAAAGAAAACTCATATAACATCTGGTGTCATTTATCCCCTGTTGGCCTTTCATAGTGTGATATGATGAGCTTGTTCTGATTTAAGATCAGATGATCTGGTTTGAAAGAGGAGAAGAAAGTGGTGGGGGAAAATGCAGTCAGCCTGGCAGCAAATGGGGAGGATACACAATCTGTTCAAATAATTGGAAACACGACAGATTTTCCTTAACTGATGCCAGTGGTGTCTTCGTTTATCCATCTCTCTCAGCTGAATTTGTTAAGTGCATTATCTTATTGGTTTTAAAGTTTTCATCTCACTTATTTGCAGGGAGAAAATGTGAACAAATCAGTCATGATGGATTGCCTAATTTTCCTGGGCTGAATAAACCCAGTTTTATAAGACTGTTGATTCCCGGGTTATTAGTTAATAGAAACATTTATCAATTTTCTGTGCAAAGCAAAATAGAAAAAACCCTCAAACTCTACACACACAATCAGCCAACCAACATAAAATCAATTGCATTAGAAACTTCCTTCAATGTTCCCACATAATAATCAGAGTTGGATATTCTTACAGTAATTGCATCATTCTAAGGAGGCTTGAGTTGGAAAAAATAATAATAATGATTGCTTTTTCCTTCCTTCCTTCCTTCCCCTGTTACTTTTCTACTTCGGACAAATGCTGGTCAGAATGAAAAGGATTATCATTAGATCAGCAATTACACCAAACAGTCTTTGATCAGGAGATGGGGACCAGGAAATGGGAAACTATTTCCTATACAGAAGATATGATGTATCTATTACTCATTACCCTCAACTGTGCATGAGGTGCTAGAATTTGTAACCCTAGCTGCTATTGATCGTTGGCAAGCCAAGAAAAACTACAGTTGTTACTAATTTTGTGTGTATGTGTATGTGTGAGAAATAGAGAACAAATGAAAATGAAAATGGGGACAGGGCTCCTATATCTTTAATAGAAAGGTGGGTAATTTTACCTTGCCAGTAGCATATCAGGCTGCCTTCACATCAGTAGAATCCAGTGGCAACAAGGAAAACTCCCCTTTCAAAGCAAGCATTGAAGTCAGCACTCTCACCAGACAAGTATGGTCCCCTTGACAGCAAGCAGAAGCACAACACGAAGAAACAAAGGGTGTGCTAGGAGTTCTGGATAGTGTCACTTGCACCAAAATAGAAGCAGAAGGAGGCAGGCAAGAAGATTTTAAGCTATTAGAGCCAGGAGGCCACAAGAAATGCCAGATGTGAGTCGATGCAGCCAAGGATGCATCAGGCTCCACAAGTTCCTCCTGTAAGTGGGTGGGGAGGAAACCCCTGCACTTTCCAGCATCTAGATGCTCATCCAGGTGTTGGCCTCAATCAGGGTGGGCAAAACATTGTCTATATAACTCTGTTTCATCTCAGGGATCTGCTGGCTAAGCGGGGCTGTGTTGTCACTGAATGTTCTGGTGGCCTCCAAAAAGCAAGATTATCACAAGCCCTAGATACGATCTTATTGCTTCCTTGACAGTGGACCAAACCATGCCAACTCATGCAGTGCTGTCTCCTACTTTGCCATGAATTCCGACAGCAGGTAGGTAAAAGTTACACTTTGTTCCCACATCTTGGATTAGGCAGTCCTGGGGAGGGGTCCTCAGCTCGGTTTTAATTAATCTAATTATCCTTGATGTTGTAGTGTTTGTGGCCTTTAATTAAAGGGGTAAAGGTTGTCCTTACTCGAAAGCCAGTTATATCCAACTATAAGTATCGCTGCTCATATTCCGTTATTGCACATGTTTCCATGGACATGTGGCAAACATGACTAGATGCTGAAGTGCATGGTACACCATTACCTTTCTCGCCAAAGTAGTGCCTATTCATTTACTTGCAAATTCTTGCTTTAAAGCTATATTTGTCCAAAATTAAGGTCCTTCTTCTTTGACAGGTAAGCAAAGAAGTGCTGCCTGATGAACAAAAAAGGATGAAAACAACCCTTCCTGATGCTGGTAATCTTTAATAATCCAGGTAGCAAGACACTTTCTATTACAGTCAAACCTCGCATAAAGAGCGTTTCGCTTAAAGAGAGTTTCGCTTAAAAAGCAGAATTTTCTCTGAATGTTCGCTTCGCTTAACAAATAAACCCAACCAAAAACTTGCTTAACAAATAAATCGGGGTTCACAATCCCCCCACAATTGGTCATTTACAATGGTGTTTCGCTTAAAGAGCAAACTCGCTTAAAGAGCAATCCTGTGGAACGCATTATGCTCTTTAAGCGAGGTATAACTGTACTTGGGTTCAAGAATTACTTGTGCAGTTTTATTAGCACACTAATTTGTACTCATTCTCTTTTCTTGCCCAGTTTATGGTTTTATAACTTTGCAACAGCATACAGTACCTGTCTGTCAGGTGCAGAAGAAATGTAAAATTTTTCTTCTGGCCAAATCCAGAACTCCTTATCATCACAGGAGGTAAAAGTAGCACGGTTACAGGTATCTATACTTTCAGTTTTTCTTCTTGGGGAAAAAAAATCCATGAGATTACTCAACTCCAGAAGAGTGTTAAAACGTAACAAAATATCATCCACTGCTCCATCTGCCCATGAATCTGCTGCCAGCAGTTCAACCAGGGGCAGCTGGAGACTCCTGTGTTCATGGGGGCAACGAATCCATCTTAGTCCAGAGATTTTACAGGATCTGTGTAAGGCAGGGATTCTCAACCTGCAGCCTGTGGACTGAATGTGGCCCATGGCACCATTTCATGTGGCCCTCCACGATACCAAGAAGTGCCATATGGTGGAGGAAGGACAAAATGGCTTCCTGGCCCCTGAAGCTGTCTGAGGGATCACGGCCCAGCCCCCAGCTTAAAAAGGTTGAGCATTCCTGGTGTAAGGTGTTGAACTCTTTTCAGGGATAGGTCTTACACCAACGCTCCATGATTAACCACAACCCAGGAATCTTAAATATCAATCACCACATATTTCCCTTTGCTTGGGGTTGCCATATGTCTTGGAAAACTGGGATTGTCCCAGATTCAAAGTCAGAAAAATTGTCCTGGCCAGTTCAATAAAAATCATGTTAAAATCTTAGATTTTCAAAACTTACTGATTGTGTATTATAACACACCATTGAAATAAATTCAAACTCTCGCCATCAAACGAGCCATTTCCTGCCTCATTGGAGTTGGAGTATACCTGGAGACAAATCTTAACGTCCTCGCCTCACACCACCACCTAATAAGTGTGACCAGTGTGTTTCCTGGAACTGAGGACATGAAGAGTTGACCATGACACAACTTCTCAGAAGTACAACAGATCGTCTTATAGTAAGAATTAACTGTTGTAAATAAATTCCTTTATATATTGATATATTTAATGTGAATGTGTTTTATAGCTGTCATTATATTAAGTTTGTTTTTTAAAAAAGGCAATTTTGTAGCTGACCCGCCCATTTTTGTCAAGTATACCTCTGTCCTGGTTTTGTGGGAGAGAATTATGGCAACTCTACCTTTGTTGCACTTTTCCGAGTTTCGGGTAAATGACTATAATCTCACTTGTGAGAAGACATTTCCTTCAGTACAAAAATAAAGGTAGCGGGTTTAAAAAAAAAACAACCTTTATGCAAGTAGACTTTCTGTTGAGTGTTATCTTTTGTTAGTTCAAAGGTTTCTGAAGATATAAATTCTTCTGAACTGCCCTGAGGTGGTGAGAATGTAAATTGAATACTTTACAATTTGTAGTCTGTTCCTGCCATAATGTGCATCTCCTCCATGAGCGAGTGTTTGGGGATTTTTCAATTACTGTAGTCTGAAAACTCTAAGAGATTCTTTAGGGCAGAAAGAGCTCCTTCTCAAAGTTCAGTCACTGATGTTCAAATTAGCTGCCAAAGGCACTGTAATGATCTGTGCTCCAGATTTTGCTAAACAGGACAGGGGAGAAGGAAATTGGCCTATTTCGTCGGGTGGTGAAAAGAGTCCCTGCCTGCTATGATGAAATGTACACTGGGACTTCACAGCAACAAGAGCCCTACTCATTAATCTAAATGGAGAAGAGTGCTACTCTTAACATCCTCTCTCCTTTATTCCTCTCTCCATGTGGATATTTTGAAGAGAGAAAGTCTTCTTCTTCTGGGAACCCTGTTTTCCACAGTAGTTTGGAGTATAGTTGCTGTGAAATTTGGAGTGCCACCATTGAAAATAGAAAACCATCCCACATCCAATTTCCTCACTTTTCATAAAATCTACTGTAGTGACATCATGCTTCCCTCCCTCACTGCACATAATTCACCACTACTGAATATGACAAGAAAACACTGAACAATGATTTCAGGAAAGTGCGGGATAAATTATACAAGATGCTTGGTAAGGAAGAGGATAATTTGATATTGGGTCCTCATCTTGTTCGTGCCAGGTGATTTTTTTTTTAAAAAAAATTAGTTTGTCTGAGCTGTAATGAATGCAACCCAACAGGTGTCAGCGATCAACTCCAATCACTTGTAGAAGCCATATTACCTGCATGAACAGACCTTAAAACATGGTCATTATATCTAACATATCTAAAAATGAAGTGACTGGATGGTATTGTAGATGCAGTGGGCACAGAGCT
Source organism: Furcifer pardalis (assembly GCA_030440675.1). Taxonomy (NCBI): domain Eukaryota; kingdom Metazoa; phylum Chordata; class Lepidosauria; order Squamata; family Chamaeleonidae; genus Furcifer; species Furcifer pardalis. Next base: position 120,823,724 of record CP126891.1, read on the forward strand.
GGGTGGGTTGAGGAGGATGGTGTACAGAAGTGCATGGAGGGCAGGGGTCCATTAGGTCATGAAGGGTCAGAATCGACTGTGCGTGGTCTCTCTAAATGCTAAGCATAGTCTAAAATCGTAGACACCACATCAGAAGGGCATAGTAACATCCGATTAAGACTAAGTCAAGTAATCCAAGAATTAGGGAGATGGGATGGATTTAAAAAAGCACGTAGTCAGCAGAACTTAAATCATAGGGATCCAATTTACAACCAAATACAAATGCACTAGAGGATATGTTTGGTCTTCAGCTCATTACCCTGTTAATTGCTATAGGCACCATTGGGGATAAGTTAAAGAGAAGCATTAGCATTGTGCAGAGAAGTGAGCATTGAACAGAGCTAAACTTCTCTGTCTCATTTTGCAACATGGAACTTTAAATGAGTTCACTAACTCTAAACAATTGCATTGAGAGAATTTGCCTGTATTTATTTTGATTGAATCAAGACCATTTGCCACCAACCTTCCTGCTTACACAGGGTGATATGCTAGTGATGGCGAACCTTGGCATCCAGGTATTCTTGAATTTCAAATCTTAGAAGCCTTGGGCTTCTGGTAATTGAAATCCAAGAACACCTGGAGAGCCAAGGTTTGCCATCACTGTGCTAGAACAACATGCAATATCACAATGTGATATTGACTCATTTTATGAAAGAAACAATCCGTAATACAATAGTTGGAGCTTATACAAGTATCACAGAGGAATAGCATAGCTGAAAAATGTACATGAGGTAGCAGGAGCAAACTACTTCAAGACAGACATTGGAAAGTTACTTTTGGTTATAATTAAATACTAAAACAATTGCATTAGTATTCAAGAGACTGAGTCAAGAAGTTCTTTACCTCCATGCAATCAGACTTATAAAAGAAGAATGTGCATTTGCCCCGAAAACTAATCAAGCCATAAGTAAAGCAAACTAATATGCTAATTAAAAAGGTGAGGAAATAGCCTGCTGTGTCAATCACACACAGTTAACAATTATCTGTAATGTTCAATCTGTCAATGAAATGATGAAAAGAACAGTTCCAAGCAAACTGTAGGGAAGAATGTTTTTGAAGTAAAATCCAATAAACAGTCTAGTTTTGTACATGGAATGAAAGGAGGAGCCATCTCATTCCTCACCTCAAACTACAGCTGATACAAGCTTTCTCACCACTAAATTTGAGACAAAAAAGGCCACTGGTCACCATGTACTGATCTCACATTATCATAGGATAGAAAAGCAAGGTATTGCTCTTGTCACATGACCCTTCACCTCCCCAGTTACAAAGGGGAAGGTCTACATTCTGGATGTGGCACCAGACGATGGTCTCATGCATAGTACCTTCCTACATGGCCCTCCATTTACTTCACCCAGCAAACCCAAGAACAGATTTTTGTACTCATGTGGAACATATCTTTCTTCAAACAAGGTGTTCCTTGGCAAAATCTCCTTGAAAGATGAAATTCTCTCATTTCCTATTTGTCCAAGCCTTCCTAAACTGTAAATTTTATCTGCTTTTTATCAGCTAGAAATTTTCAGGCCTGGTCACCCTTAGTTTCCAAATAGTCCCGCAGCTGATTCTTTCATTTAGTACTTCTTGAACAGAAGAAATCAAATAATGTTGAGAAGAAATTGAAATAAATGTGAACAGGAATTGAATGTAAGCTTGTGGAGTCTGCTATTGGAGAAGTGAAGAGGGTTAATCAACATGACAATATTTTTATAATGGAGCAAGTTCCATTTGTACAAGGTTTTCTGACCTGTAGGTCTTTTTATAGTGTCTGGCCAGGTTGTCCTGCTATGGTAATAGAGTAAACCATACTGCCAGCGACACAATGCCGAGTGTCAGGCAGCAGTTAACTGACCTGACAACCCTGAGGACTAACAGTCCTGGGTACCAAACTCCACAGGGAATGATGATTATCCTCAAGTGGATTAAATCCCACTTGAATCCATCTTGATGGAGGGCAGCAGCTTCATCAATACTGGTCCGGGGCTGCTGAGGACTTTGTGTGCCAAAAGGACTCAGGACCAGAAAGTTACTCACAGAACTAGATCAGTGATATGGGTGTCACACTGTGATGTGGAAGGCAGATGAAAGACCACTGCATTATATTCTCTGGAAAGTCTTCATGGCTGATCACCATGAGGATCGCCAATAATTCAGATACCAGCAGGACAGGAAGAAGAGGTCTTTTTATCAAGTGCTGTCCGATGAAAGGGGCAGAAGTCTATGGATGCTTGTTCTTGCTGTTATGCACCATTTCTTGCCCACAAGCCTCTAGCAGGGCATATACCTGTAGCAGTATAATGTTAGGTATACTGATATACCCCCATACTTATAAGTCACAAATATAGAAGTCATTGCTTCCTTATTTCAAAGTCATCTGCAATGCTGATGAACTGCCAACCCCATCAGCCCTCACCATTAGGCAGGTTGTCAAGGGCAATTAGAAGTTCAATACAACAACCCAGCCCAGAACTAAATAAAACAGCCATAGCAGCACACAGCAAAATGAGTGAAGTAATTCTTCTACACCAGGGATTCTCAACCTGTGGCCCATGGGCCAGATGCGGCCTGTGGCAACATTTCACCCACCACCACCTCCATGACACCAGGAAGTGCCATGTGGTGGAGGAAAGGCAAGATGGCCATCTGGCCCCTGAAACTGTCTGAGGGAGTGTGACTCGGTCCTCGGTTTAAAAAGGTTGAGAACTCCTGATCTACACACTCTTCTGCCATAAACCTTGTAAGACTTTAACCACAAGCATTATTAATGTTGTTGCAAACATGGCACTCTGGAGAATGACAGGGCATTGCTGCTGAGTTTGTCAAAAAGCAGGCTAAAAGCAAACTTTAGACAGACAGGAAATTCCAAGTAAGGACTTCCTTATTTCTGGCTCCTAGATACTGGGGTACATCAGGGTGCACACACAAAGTATGGCTACTGTATGAATTTCTAGGTAATTTCCTTCATAACGTGCTTCCTTCCATATATCTAGAGTTATTTAGTCACAGGAATTACTCACCTTAATCCAGGCCAGGATTAGGCAACTTTGATCATGCATTACATTCCTACCGTGCAAGGACCAATTTTTAACACTGAGCAGTCAAGATTACTGAAGTGCTGAGTTACTCTGTTTCCTGCGCCTGTCAGTATTTCTCCTTGCTGGGGCCTGGATTTGCAAAGATGACATAAGCAGTAGCCCTGGCAACCATCCCGGTGATCTCCAGCTCAGCTCTAGCTGAAATCCAATTGCAGTCACCCTGCATATTTCCAGTGTATCAGACAGACATAGGCTCAGCTTAATCTTGTTAGCGCCAATGAGGCAGTTTTCAAACATTTCGGCAAATCGAATCATCCCTAAGGACCACAAGTAAGAGGAGCAAAGTGGGAAGGAGGAGGGAGAAAGCAAGGGAGGGGAGGAGGAAGGATAACCATCTAAGGTGGGATTAAAACCAATCACTCTCCCCTTCCCCCCAACTATCAACAACCTGTCAGCAAGCCTGCTATGTTAACACACTGCTTCCCCCCCCACTGCAGTTTTCTCCACCTCCACCAACTCTCTCTCTTTCTCTCAAAAACTCAAAGCCAAGCCTGCCACGGACAGAGGCAAATGAACAGCTCATCTATCTGCAGAAAGAAGCCTCTTTGATGGTTCCCTCGTGGATGTAATTGTGCTCATTACTGCCCATTTACATTTCATCACTCGATTATCACAAATGCCTCATTACAGTTGGTAAGGGTTTTGCCATTCGGCTGCTGCTTGCTAACTATTTATTTCTGAATGTCCCTGTCATCAGGATTAGTCATCCCCCCCCCCCAACCCCATCAGTAGGGACAGGAGGAGGGTAAAGGTGAGGAAGGAGCAAAATGGAACTGTTGGGGCGGTGGGAGTAGGAGGTGAACAAAGGTCTCCTATCAGATTTTATTAAAGGCTGATCTAAAATGATATTTAATAAAGTACGTAGGGCAGGCAATTCCCTGTGTGGGTTTGCGTTGAGGATCTGAGGGCCCCATCTTGGCTTGCTAGCATAACTCAATTGGGTTTGTGGATCAGCCTGGCACCTCCGTCCCTCAGGGCTGGGCCTCAGAGCTAATAGGTTTATGAGCCAATGAACAAAACTGTTAGGTTTTAAACAGATTAACTAGGTGTCTGAAGCCCAATGATGAATACGTTGGCCGGGGGGGGGGGGTTGATGAAAAAAGGAAGTCTACTTAAAGAGAAAACAATTGGACAGTTTTTTAAATCATGTATGAAGCATGCAAAGGTGCTTTCTGGGGTGAAAGGATTATTTCTGGAGGACCTCCACTCAGGGGATGCTTGAATGAGGCTCCTTTCATGTCCCCAAGATATTTTCCCACCAAAGTGGTCCCTATTTATCTACGTACTTGCAATTTCTTGCTTTCAAACTGCTACTTTGGCGGGAGTTGGGACAGACTTGGGCACTCATTCCATGATGCAGTACTTGGGTCTTGAACTGCCGACTTGCCAACCTTCCAACTAACTAGGCAAGCTTCTTAACCACTGAGCCACCGCAGTCCCATATATAGGACATGTTGACAAGATGAAACAAAGGCAAGGCCTGAGCCCCACAGGTTGAAGCCTTGCTTAACTCCTATCACTCAAGCAAAGTCCGTATAATGGAGGAAGTGATCAGGCAACAAGGTTCAACAAGCCTGTAGATGTGAGGTGAAATGGGAGCCTGGATGCCACTACAAGAGGGGTGCCCAAACTTTCTGTGCCGTGGGCCAGTTATGTGGTTCAGGGGGCCAGTCACTTTGGCCCATGGGCCAGAACTGGCCCCCAATTCCACTTCATCTGGTCCACGAAGCCCTCATCATTCCCAGAAGTGGAAGTAAAATGCACCCATACGGGCCATAGTTTAGGCACCCCTGCACTACACTCACTCTTACTGAAAGAAACATTAAAGAGGTAAGAAGCAGGCTGTCATCTCCAGGGCTGCCACATCCATTTTGAAGCCAGAGGCAGGCCCTACAAATGACCTTTATTTCCAGCTGTCCCAAGCTCTTCCCATGCTTGAAGCGTAAACAGCTGTCCCACTGAAGTGCCATTTTCCCTATTGCTGCTGCCACCTCCTCTCTTCTTCCTTTTGGCCCCACATTTCCTTTCTCTACCTCGGCTGTACCTTCTGCAGTTTCTATTCACTTCCCTGATTGCCGGGCCCTGAAGACCTCATAGGCGTTCCCTGTGGGCTTGTATGACAAACAGACTAAAACAAGGCATTGACAATTTCCTGCACCACAGTGGCAACTTCCCTACTAAAAAAATCCCTAGCACTGAGAGGTCTCTGAAGCAGGCAATTCAAAAACAGTCATCTAACTCCCACAGAGTTTAGAGCAGGGATTTTCAAACTGCAGCCTGTGGGCCAGATGTGGCCCATGACACCATTTCATGTGCCCCCCCTGCCTCCACCACACCAGAAAGTGTCATGTGATGGAGGAAAGGCAAAATGGCCATCTGACCCCCAAAGCTATCTGGGGGAGCATGACCCAGCCCCTGGGTTTAAAAAGGTTGAGATCTCCAGGTTTTGAGGGTTCAAAGGTGGCAGTAGATCTGCCACTCTTGGCCTAAGGTAGCTGCCTCACACCAGCTAATGCTAAGGTAGGCCTTGGTCAAGTTGCAAAGTATCTGATGTCAGCAAAATCATTTTGGTGCATGAAGCAGAAAATCCCACATTATCTTTCCTTGTCTCTTCATATAAGAATAAAGACATTTTTTAAAAAAACCTATCAATTTGCTGTCCTTTCCTGACACCAGATATCTGCTGCCTGAGGTAGTAGTCTCACTCTGCTTTGGAGATATAGGAATATCCTAGTTTCACTTCTTCCACATTTGGATTTTTGGAACCTCAATTTCTGTCCATCTCAAATATGAGGGGAAAGTGTGTGTTGGCAAATTCTTCAAAAAGCAATGGAGTGAAAATTCAACTCCATTTGCATTAGCCAAATTCAAAATTGCAGCTCTGCCCAATAATGAAGAACACCATGATATAGCCACCTATGATATGGTTTTTAAAGATGACGGGCCAAGCTCACGACTGGTTCACTTCATACCACTTGGTCGGTTGCAAAACAAATACAAAAATGCTGAAATAATATATTGTCCAGCTGTCTGTGTATTGGAACCATGTTTCTCTGGCCTTAAAAACCTCTGCCTTTGTATTGCAGTGACTGTGGCTGATCGTGTCTAATATGGAATGATTACCCAAGCTGAACAGTCTTTAGAAATCACATTTGCCCTGATGCTGCACATTTGCACCGAAGCAAAACTGTGCTGTAACATTCCAAGGAAGTAGCAGTGTGATTTGTTTCCTCTTAATGCTCTAATGCCACCGAGCCCACAGCGTGAACAGCATTAAAATCTGTAGTCAAGATGTATAGGAAAATTACATCAGATTTATTTACAGGGACCATTTATGTTGAACTAGCAGGTTTCTGTTGTGTCAGCAATTCTCTGTTGCATTTGTTTGTGCCTGGGATAGGCAAAGAATACAACCTTATTAAATGTGTACATTACATTTCAATGGATGGTAAAACTCCTTTCCTTTCTTGTTCTGCAAAATGAAAAAGAGAGAGAAATTCATTACTGTTACACAGTCCTCATAGTAAGGTGTAAGTAAGCAGTCAATGCTAGCATTACAATAGTGCTTATTCAACTTCCTACATTGCTTTCCATCTTGAAACAATTGTGTACCTTCCATAATTACATTCAGTACAACACAATAACAAGGCATTTTCCCCTGAAAAGCAAGAATATTGACATCAATTCCAATAGGTCTTCATGGAGAGGAGGGCAAGGATAGGGAAAGGAGCAGGCCCAAGTTTGAGGGCTCCCCCAAACATCAGTCATGCAGATAAAGTGGAAAGGCATTTCTCAGCAGGAAGGCAATCATGGCAAAAAAAAAAAAAACAGCAGCAAACTCTTCCATTTAAATTTCCCAAAATGCTCCAGTTGTGGACTATGTTTTCAGGCATCTGAGGGAAATTTAAAATGGCTTTGCTAGAGGCTTGTGGGCAAGAAATGGTGCATAACAGCAAGAACAAGCATCCATAGACTTCTGCTCCTTTTCATCAGACAGCACTTAATAAAAAGACCTCTTCTTGTTGCTCCGCTGTATCTCAGTTATTGGTGATCCTCATGGCGATCAGCCATGAAGACTGTCCAGAGAATATAATGCAGTGGCTTTTCATCTGCCTTCCACATCACAGCATGACCCTTGTACCACTGATCCAGTTCTGCGAGTCACTTTCTGGTCCTGACCCCTTTTCGCACACAAAGTGCTCACCATTTCCAGGCCAGTGTTGATGAAGCTGCTGCCCTCCCTCAAGATGGATTCAAGTGGGATTTAATCTTGGACTCCATCACCCTTCCCTGTGGACTTTGGTACCCAAGGCCATTAGTCCTCAGAGTTGTCGAGTTAGTTAACTGGTGCCTGACACTTGGCGTTGAGTTGCTGGCAGTATGGTCTACTCTATTACCATAGCAGGATAACTTGGTCAGACTGGAGTCACATCATTTGTGGCAGCATTATTCATACGTGTCTCTTACTCTTTCCCAGTAGCTTCTTTGAGTGCTTTCTGTCCTGGGAGTCTCATTTTCCAGCACTATCTCCTGTTTCATTTTGGACTGTCTTATCACAGGCTTTTCAAGGTAAGAAACATTCAGCAGTATTTTACTATTCCTGCCTTCTGCACAGCATAAAAAACAGTTACCTTAAGTGTCACTGCCATTGTCTATGAAAGATCCTCCACTAGTGTCACTTACAGCTTTCGCTGCAGCCCTGAACATGTTATATATTTAATTTAATTGTTCGATTTTTATGCCACCCCACTTGCCTAAGCGATTCTGGGTGGCTAGCAACAATACAAAAAGAATACAAAATATACAGTTACAATTAAATTAGCATAATGCACAAAACATTTAAGAACTTTAAAAAATATCCCACTTACAAACCAGTACCCCACAAACCCAGAAACCAAATCAACTTGGGGAAAAAAATAAACTATATATTTACCCCCCCAAAAAAAAAACGCTCAAAGGTTTAAAAGTTTAAAAGGTTAAAAAGTTTTAAAAAGTTTAAAACATATATATGTTTTTCTACCACCATCACCATTGTAACTATCCATTCTCTTCTTTTGATGGAGCGATGGATGCATCTTAGTCTGGAGGCTCAGATACGAACATTTTACCTTGGGTGACGCTGGTAATAGTCCAGCCTTGTAAGGCAGTTTACCCTCTGACACACTCAAACCTTTTCACCACATGATAGTCCACATTCAAGAAAGGGGCAGACTACACAATCTTCCATTAGTCAAAAAGAGAAAAATGAACACAATAACTTTCCCTCAGAAAATTACCATTTACACATGTCGTGTCTATGTCTCTGAGCGTGTGCATTCTGTGTTCCTTTTCTTCATCTGTTTTGTGTTTAGATTTATATACCTTTCAGCACATTCTTTCTTTTGCAGCCCAATATAGTATTATCTGAAATTCTACATACATATACAACACTCCCACAGGAATAACATAGAATTATTCAATTGTTTACAGAGTTTGGAAACATTACTTTCAAAGATGACAGCTCCCAGAATTTGTCAGCTAGAGGACTGCTGGCTTTTTAGGGCTGTAGTTTAAAAACCAAAAGCAGAAATGTAATGGGGAAATCCTATTTTGACCATGTTTCTGTTGATAGCCAGGCCGCTATCTCAGGCAGTGACCTCTTTGCTTTTTCATGAAGTTTATCATTTTACCCTGGGCTACCACAGCTACTGTGAAGTAAGTCCTACTTAATCTTCAGTCTCGGATTAATGCATCTAACCCTACAGAATTGCATAACCTTCATAAAGCTACAGTCATCATTTCTCATGGGCTAATATTTTAACTTTCATTTGATTACATTTCTGTCTAAAATACCATGAGTTATAATGTTGTGACCTTTAAAATAATCATGTGTTTTTGGTATTAACCATGTCAACTGCCGAGGCCATTTGGAATTTTAAATCCCACATGGAATAAATAGTTATGTCAACATGAACACTCTTTGCCAACTTATATGCTGTGAATCATATGCGTTAACATGATAATTGTTTCCATATATGCAAGTGGTTGAGATATAGCAAAGTAATATTTTAAAATAAGACCTACTGTGAAGGTAGGCACCATTATTCTGTATAAAGGCAGGCATGCTAAAAGGCATCATGGAAGTACAAGTAATAATAAGAAATAACTACCATTGCCTTTCCATATACAGTACAGTCATACCTCGCATAACGAATTTAATTCATTCTGCGAGGCTGCTCACTATGCGAGTTTTTCGCTATGCAAGTCAGACTTTTCCCTATGGAAAATCTCACATAACAAGCATTTCAAGGGGGAAAACTCGCATAGCGAAAAATTTTCGCTATGCGAGTTTTCCCCATAGAAATGCTCGTTTTTCGAGTTTTTCCATAGGAAAAAGTCTGACTCGCATAGTGAAAAATTCGTTATGTGAGTCGGACCGCTTAGTGAAAAACTTGCTCATTATGTGAGTTTTTCGCTAAGCGAAACGCTCGTTATGCGAGGTTTGACTGTACTCTAAAAATGGGTTAATCATCGTAGCTCAAAAGTTTCTCACCATTTTTCCTGGCCAATATATAGAACTTTCCCCCATTGTTAAAACATATTGATTTGTTTACCCTCCTATAACTCACCGGTTAGCTCATATGCAGGAACCACTTAGAAAGGGATTGGTGATGCCCCGTAGAAAGGGATTCCCACGTTGTGGAAAACAGCACATCAATTTCTCTTGCTTGATGATCATTTTATCGTGTGCCTTCCCTTGTTGTCTTCACAAATTAGGTAGTCGCAGTTTAGAAACTGGTTCTATAGACATTATGGAGAAAGGCTGGTTGGATTATAAAGATCGCAGGTAGCTTCCACATGTTCCCATACTGGCCTCTGGCTTCTTAGTGGATCCATATAGATATTCATCCTGCTGGCAGGACGTGCCATTAAAAGAACTGATACTGTAGCATTACACTGTCAAGGAACAATGGATTATTCATAGTCTCTAACCATCCACAATAATATATATGAATTATCAATTGTCTGTCATATCAATTTAATAAATAAATAACTGAAGGGCTGGAAGAACTCTTTACTGCAGGATGGTAGCTGCAAGGGACAATTTGTGCAAATTCAGTACAGTACTGGCAGAAAAGGCAGGGGAAACGCATTCTTGGTGGGGGACCATTTCTAGAGTGCTTCTGGGAGATGCCTTACAAGAAAAGGGAACATTTTAAATTGCTCTATAGATTCTTACTACTGAGGGAAATAGGCAATGTAGAAGAACACTGTGTAGAAGGTTTGAGTTGCTTTGTGCTAGCATGCCACGCACCTAAAGAAATTCCTCAGATATCAACAAACATATAGCTCAACATTAGTACTTTGAACAGTACCTAAAATCCTAGAATCTTTATTGTATGAAATGTATTTCAGAGGAGTGAAAAGTATACCTCATTGAGGGGATGTGAAAATCAAGGCAAGTCACAAGAAAATAAAAGATACTGAGAAACACTCTCTGTTCCAGATTTTACTGCCTATAAGTTTCACTCCAGTTTCATTTGGGTCAGGTTTCCTGCTAGTGTACCCTAATTCCAGTCATGCATCCAAGATGTTCTGTGCCACAAGTTGCACTTTATGCTAAGCAGCAACCAGCAGGTGATGGCTGGGTGAGAAGCAGCAATATCTTTAGCAGCGAGAACAATTTGGATGTGGGTACTGGAAGGCATGAAGCCTTAGAAATGGGAGATCCAGATTCCTAGGACACATTTTAACCAAAGAGTTTAAAGCCCAACATTTTAAATATATTTAAATTTTACATCAGCCAAAAAATTAGCAGGCACGTAACTCAGCCTGCACTGTTACATAAACAGTGCAATTGTTCACTTTTACAACTATTCCTTCTTGTTGAAGGCATGACCAACCTTCTTCCCTCCCTCCCTCCCTTCCTTCCAGGGATTCATCTTTTTGCCAAGTAGTAGCCCATAGTTTACAATGATGATCAAGGTGTACAGTAAAGGGTGGCTAAATCTGCAGATTAGGTTTTCACAAGTATGGAATGCAGGTGCTCAAGAACTGGATCCAAAATGCAGAAAGGGAGGGGTTATAGACAAAATCCCAAAAGATTGTGGAGTCTCTCCTCTTCAGTACAGATTTGTGATTCTTTTCTTTACAATTGAATCCTTCCGTGTCCAAATTCTTTGAAGGGAATGTGTGAATTGTCATACATTTAGGAAAAACAACCTACTTTCATAAAAGGAGTGTTTTCTTTGCCTATGGACACCCATGCATGCATCATCTATGTTCGCTGATTTAAACCCTTTGTGCAGACCAGCACTTTCGATCTCTACTGCTTTTGTGAGAGAAGCAAAAGTATTTACCCGGTTCCTGAAGGAGTCCATGAGAAAGAGAGCTGTCCAGGTGCCGGCTGTGATTGATTTGAAGAATAAGTTACAACAAGTACATTAACTGGAAGATTGAAGCTGCAAGGGAAAAAACGATATGGAAAGTAAGAGAAGCACTTCCCCATTGCCCCTTTAGAGTAACAGAACAAATATTGCAAAAGTGTAGAACATTTCCTTCCCAAGCTAGTTTCGGTCTGATATGTTTACTAGCAAGAGTAACGAAAATATGATCCCCCAAAGTGTTTCTTACAGTACCCCATTGTGGTACCTCTGTTCCAAAGCCAGTTGTAATCAAATCAATCAATCCAATATACACAAGCTTTTTTGCCTCCACATATCATCCCAAAGTGACTCATAGAACACAGCAAAAGCATAAACCATAAAATAAATTATACCCAGCACTGTACATAGGCTGTAAAGTAAGAGGAATAGAATTTCTCAATGTAATGAGAAAGAGAAAGCTGAGAATCCAATTGAAACTCTCAGCCTGTTCAGTGAAGTAGATTAAAAACCTGATCTGAGGCATTAGCTTTGATGTTGGTCTAGATTAGATGGTAGACAATGGTTAAATTATTAACAAACATAAAAAGGATGCAGTTCAAGTTTATAATTTTTGTCCTCTGAAATTTAAACATAAGATGCCATCATGAAATTTAAAGCAACAGTCAGAGATAGCAAAAATACATTTATTTAACATCATGGGATCTGATGTATGTAATTAGATCAAGGTAAAGGTTGCCTTTGCTCAAAAACCAGTCGTATCCAACTCTAGGTTTTTGTGCTCATTTCCATTTATAGCCAAAGAGCCAGCGCTGTCTGCATCTTCAGACATTTCTGTGGATATGTGGCAGGCATGACTAGACACAGGAGTGCATGGAATGCTGTATACCTTCCCACCGAAGTGGTACCTATTTATCTACTTGCAATTTCTTGCTTTCAAACTGCTAGGTTGGCAGGAACTGGGACAGATGGAAGCTCATGTTGTCATGCAGCACTTGGGTCTTGAACTGCTGACTTGCCAACCTTCTAGTCGTCAAGTTCAACATCTTAACCACTAAGCCACCGCAATCCTGTGTAATTACTTCTAAACTAATATGATACACATAATTGTACTCTACTTAGAAATATCTTTTGTTTTCGATCTCCTGTGTTCTTGCAAACCATTGCAAGTGGTCAGCTAAGTAAACTTCACACATTCCCATCTAACAGAAATGAAGTGCTTGTCAAACACAACACATACCAGATTCTGCTTCTTAAAGAAGAGACAATTTAGAGCTGGCATGCGACAATTGGGTGCCTGAGGCTAAATAGGAAAAGGAACGTAAACTCGCCCAGAATCTGGTCTTTTGGATCCATTCAATATGGAAAAGAGAACGAAGGCAGTCTTTCCCATTTTCCCCACTCTTGACTGGAAAATGATATGAAAATTGGTCATGGGAAGAAAAGGTAAAAACAGAATGCACAAGTAACAACAATAAGGTGCAGATGTAAAAGAGTGTACTTTTAGCTAAACCTCAGTAATGATATCCCAAACCTCCATATAGCTTCTCCTTTTGAGACTCCTTGCTGGCGTGGGTGAAGGAAGTCAGAAACAGAGGATATGTGAACAAGGTGTCTCAAAATACAGCTCTTTTACTCAGCAGAAAGAACCTTTGTACTTTGTTGAAGTAACTGTAGTAGAGCATCTCATTGAGATAACTGTTCAGTTGTCAGCTGACTGTCTGCTCCCTTTTGCACAACATCTTGTCCTCAGGTTGTTGATCTTGAGCAGGTACCAAAAGATAAATCCATTGCATGCCATCTCGGGATCTGTGTGACAGACAAACCTGTTCTTGCAGCTTCTGGAGAATAATAATGATTGCCATTGGTAAAAGAAACATGAGAAAAATCCCATTTCTGGGAGAAATGGAACAGTAAATAAGCATAGCATGTATGGGTTTCCTATAATTCTTTCTTCTTGGAGTTTTATCAGATAAACAGTTATTTTCCAAACATCTAAATGAGGGAGAAAGGCCTCAACTGGAAGTCTCTGAAGCTGAGCTAGGCTTAGCTTTGCCTAAAGAGCATAATGCATTTAAAGAGCATAATGCATTTCACGGGGTTGCTCTTTAAGCATGTTTGCTCTTTAAGCAAAACAGCATTGTAAATGATCAATTGTGACTTCTGGTGGTGGCAGGGGGGATTGTGAATCCCAATTTAGTTGTTAAGCGAGTTTTTGGTTGGTTTTAGTTTCCAAGTGAGGTGACCATTCAGAGAAAATTCTGCTCTTTAAGCGAGTTAGTCTCTAAATGAGATGCTCTTTATGCGAGGTTTTACTGTATCTTGATTAGCTCAAGTGGTCAAGATACTGGAAGACAGCAAGTCAGCAGGTCAAGACCCGGGTACTGCATGATGGAATGAGCACCCGTCTCTATCCCACCTCCTGCCAGCCTAGCAGTTCGAAAGCAAGAAATTGCAAGTAGATAAATAGGGACCACTTCAGTGGGAAGGTAAACAGTGTTCTGTGCACTCCAGTGTCTAGACATGCCTGCCGCATGTTCATGGAAACGTCTGCAGACGCAGACAGCGGTGGCTCTTTGGCTATAAACAAAAATGAGCACTGAACCCTAGAGTCGGATACGACTGCCTTTCGAGCAAGGGTGACCTTTACCTTTACAGGAACAATAGAACTCCCAGAATGGAGAAATATGGCTCAGATAGCCCATGAAATCAAAAAAATGCCATTCCTAGTAGTGAAGATCATGGATCTCTTGTGGCTAGACAATTCTACAGTAGACATTGGTGTTGTAGGGTGGAGGGGTAAGGCTAGCTGACCCATACAAGGTCAGTGTGTCTTTCATTGCCTGCTCAATACTTGATTTGCATGTAAGTAATGAAGTAATAACCTTTGAACAGTGCTAAAGGCTAGGCCAAAAATCTTCAGCCTTTCCAAAGAGGATATAGCATGGGAACTGGTCCTGGAAATGTCCCTTGACAAGAACTAATCTGTTGCAAGAATTGCTTTGCATGTGACTCTTGTAGCCATGCTGACATAACATTCCCATTAACTCCTACAGACAATTATTTTAAGCCCGCAGCTTTGCTGCCAACTTCCACATCTATTTGAAATGCAACATTGTCCAATGTTTTACTGGAGCAATCTGGCACCAAAAGAAAGCACAGAATCAAAGCCAGGAACTAAACAAAAACAGAGAGATACACAAAAAGAGGAAAGAAAACAAACATGTCTATTAAGAGAGAAAGAGCCAAACTTTTGATAGATCTTCCAATCAGCAAGCAGATGCCAACCATCCCTGGGCAGTAAATTAGCCAACGGGCAATTTAAAACTTTGAAAACCTTCCACACTGCTGGTCTGCCACACACAGAAATGACAAAAACATTCCAGTCCACCATCTAGGGGATGAGTAAGTTGTTCAAGTTTCATATCTCAAGATATATTTCTACTGAAACCTGTTTTATTGCACAGCCATTGATACGGCTAATTTCATGCTACAGTTCTGTATAGCTCAGTGGTTTAGGCATGCTGTGGAGGATGGGAGTTCGATTCTTCACTGTGCCTCCTCAACAGGGACTGGACTTGATGATCTACAGGGTCCCTTCCAGCTTTGTAGTTCTAAGACTACATCTCAGCATAATATCCTGGCACATATGCTAAGTTGTTGGGCAACTGATTCCTGACAACTGCAGTCTCAAGATCATATGAAGCAAGGCAATTGCTTGCTTCATATTACATACCTGCTGAGCCATGTTAAGACTTCCTGTACCATGCCATAGCCTGCACAGCACTCAGCACTGAAGACTGTAAGGAAATACTCATGCTGCACCCCGTTTACACTAGGGGTGCACAACCAGTAACCTGTGGGCCATATGTATCATCTAATCATTTCTGTAGAAAGCAGAATTCCCTTTACACAATTTAAAGATGAAGAATCATGTTCATGCAAGCTGTAGGAAGCACAGATCACCATCAAAACATGGGGAGCTGATAAAACTCCAGGTTTTAGTATCCATTTTATAGGTGCTAACCTATAACTTTCAATACATTCAGCACTGCAGCAAACTCAGAATCACTAGCTATTCTTTCTTCAAAAACAAATGCATGCCTTTTACACACTATTTTAGGGCAGTGGTCTCCAACCTTTGGGTTTGGGACTTCGATTCCGAGAAACCTAAGCCAGTACATTGGTTGATCAGAACTTTGAAGAATTGACTTAGGCTTCTGGGAATTGAAGTCCAAAAACCAAAGGTTGGGGACTACTGTTTTAGGACACACACTACCTCTGGAAATGCTTTGCTCATGTTAGTCATCTGCCTTGCCAGTGGCAACCCAGAAATCCGGAGCAGAGCCTTAGATGTTGATTAGCACATCCAAGGAAGGATCAATTTATTTAGTTTGCTTCTATTTTTTTTATTTGTGTAAACCACTCTGAGTAGCTTTCAAGCTAGATGGGTGGTATAGAAACTGAATAACACATACATACATACATACATACATACATACATACATACATACATACATACATACATACATACATACATACATACATACATACATACATATGAGGAAACATTACTTAAGACAGCCAACTCTCAAACCATTTAAAAATTGCTATGCTGAAACCAGTCCATTGAAATGTTTAACACACTATTAAACAATGTGTTTGAAAGGAAATCAGCCTCACACAGCAGCATTTTACTTTGATAGAAGCTTCCAGATACTTTTTAAGGGCAGTCCCATGTAGAGGAGCTGATAACAATCTAATGTGTTAGGCATGGCTTAAGGTGGCAATGTCCATATTTGTCAAGAAGAGTTGTTGACTTTCTAGCTGTAATGGGGAGAAAGAACCTTTTGCCTATGATGGCATTATTGCTGCAGTGTCAACAGAAGTACAAGATACAGAACTACTACAAACCTGATCTCTTAGGAATGCAGAACCCCATGGGAATCAAGGGGGGGGGTGGAGTGAAAAAAATCTCTTTTTAAGCAAAATATGTGGTAACTTTTCCTTTTAAATGCATAATGAAAAATGCTCTTGTAACTCTGGGCTGATCTGTACCTGACTTTGAAAGTTCTCTACTGACAGCCATAGAAGACTTCAGAAACTAAATATCCATAGCCTTCAACCTCAGAGAATCTAAAAAATGAACCAAGGTTGCAGTCCTTTGAATGGTAATACCGTTGATTCAAGGGGGCTTTTCTGCTTCATATTGCAAGTGCCAATGCCAAAATGCCCAAATTCTGGTCATCAGCACAGGGTTAAACAGTAACTTCCATCGTCTTTCAACATTATGTCAGCTGGCTAAGATGGAAAGGAAGCTGTAAGTCAGCAACAAGTGGAAGATTGAATCTGCAGGCCACCCACTTTATGAAATCAGAAGTATTCACTTTTGGATAGTCAGGAAAAACCCAGAATGGACAGAGAAAAGCACGGCAGAAGGGACATTTATTGGCATTCATGGCCTGCACATGTACAGCAGGTTTGGTTTTTTATTTATTTATTTATTTATTTTGTGACATTGCATACACACATATGTACAAAAAAACCCCAATGACATTCTATGACCATATATGACATAAGGAAAAAACAAAAGGGTAATAGTATTAAAAGAGGGGGGAAAGAAAGAAAACTAAATAATACTAATGTACCTTAATTAATTCAGGTTTCGCACACAAAATTAAAGCTTGTTTAAAAGTTCTAACTTAACAATATTCACAGTCTTTTAATAACGTTTTCAACTCTTTTTAATATAACCAGCTTATCCAGTTACCTGATCCTATCTTCATCTCCTAATGTTGTAACACCCAGTGCTATTTACAATGTCAATGAATTTGCTATATTATCGTTGTACCTTGTTTTATTATTCCCAAAAACTCATAACATCAAGTGCTGGTTTATAACCTTTGTTGTTCTTCAATGTATGTTCCAAAAAAGGTTTCCAAATATCCCAAAATTTATTATTAACAATTATCCCTTTTTAATGATGAGCTCCCACATAAGTTTATCATTCAACGCCATCTCTCTTAATGCTTTATACCATTTTTCAATTTCTAAAATAAAATTATTCTCCCAATTTTTAGCTATATGCTATCTTGATATCGTCATGAAAATAGATAACAAATCTTTTTATTTTTATCTAAGTTCATCGCTTCCAAATCTGTTAGTAGAACAGTTCTTGCATTTAATTTCAAATTAAATCCCATTATTTTTCCAGTTTCTTTTTCTAGTTTTTCACAAAACTCCAATGTAAATGTACAACTATACCACGTGTGTTCGTATGTCCCAAACATTTGGTGACATCTCCAACAATTTTTTTGATTTGTTTTTGTCAATTTGATTTAAACGGATTTAAACACTTCCACTGGTTTGCCGGTGTCTTACAGCCCTACTGCATGGACAGTGCAGGTTTTAGCCCCTTCCCTTTACTGCCAAGATCCTAACACTTTTAACTATTTCAGTGCCAGACTCCCTTTGTCTGTCTCCAAGAGTTGAAGACATGAGATGACTTTGGTTAAAAACAGATGGACACAGGTGGTACTACCAGCTGCAAGCTCTTCAACTACTGATAACTCTACTTATTAGAACATGTCTTGTATATGGAATACATGGCATCTCATGGTGAGGGCATTGTGTAAGGTTGGCATTGTGTAAAGGGCAGGGACAAGAGGAAAAATTTCAGTGATGAGGTGTGCTTTCCTACCAAGGAAAATTAAGATAAAGCCTGCTCCTTGTTAGTAGTAATTAGAAGCTAGGAATCAGAGAGGAAACATGGTCATTGGGCAGGCAGACAGCTGTCCTTAATTATTGTAAGCTCATATATTGGGCACTAGGAAATAGCTGTGTCCAATCTACACTGCACAACAGTGAGTACTACTGAATGAAACATCAAGGTGAAATTAAAGAGATTTCATTTTTTGCTTCAGTGATACAGGAAATGAGCTGAAGCTTTTTCAAAAGGAATACTGTTTGGAGATCTGAGCAAGATAAGGCAGTTAACTTTGTGATTTTTGACTTGTGAGGCCGATTGCTCATGCAAATGCATCTTTCCGGGGCAGGAAGTGGAGAAGGCAGGCATGAAAAGTGAATAATTCTGGGAGCTCTTGGGTTCGTTCACACACGCGCGCGCACACACACACACCAATTTGCATTCCTAGTTGGCTCTTAAAGTGTATTGTAGTGTCCCACTTCCTCCTTACTCCCAAAAATGTTATAAATTGGAAATAAGAACAAGCAACACTGGAATCGCATTTAAAGTTGCTCTTGCTTTTTCATTTGTTCACGAATTATCACCATTCTTATTCCAAGTAGGTCACAGATTATGCCAAGTGTAGAGCTTGGAAGCACCTAGTTACAAATACTACTACATTTTCATGACACATAACAAATAATTTAACAGTAACACTAAGAAGTAGTGAAACAAGCAGTTCCAAAGTTATTTTTAAGATGTCCTATAGATCATTTATACCACCTAGGTATAGGAATTCTATACCAGTAAAGCCTGTCCTTCATTACAGGGTCTGATTTATACAATTTCTGAGAGGGTCAATTAGTTCCAGATTGACCAGCATCCTGGAAAACATAACTGCCTCCTAATAAGAACAAAGTTGACCGTCTTAATTTATTGCCATGTGCCTTTTAATAAACAGTCACATGCCAACGGACATCCTCTCATCTCATCATTTAAATACTATTCCATTCTGTCTGTTGTAGTCCACTCCTGGGTCCTTCCCTAGATCACCTAATTGCAGGAGTTCTCAACCTTTTAAAGCTGGGGCTGGGTCATGCTCCCTCAGATAGCTTTAGGGGCCGGGTGGCCATTTTGCCCTTCCTCCACCACATGGCACTTCCGGGTGTGGTGGAGGTGAGCCACATGAAATGGCACCGCAGGCAGCATCTGGCCCATTTTCTAACACACAGCTTCAATACCTGATGTAATCAAAGCCAGGCCTGCTGTTTTGGGCCAGCTTTTTCCAGTCAGTGTATGCACTGTTATTATCCATTCTTATTTTTCCTTGGTTTTTGTCCATTTCACAGTTTTTTTTTAATTAAAAATGTTATAAGAAATTAAAAGCAAAAAATTCCAACATCATATACTGTACTATGAATCATGTATGCATGTATGAATCATGGATGGATGGAGATATGGATCCTTTTGTATTTGCATGCCTTTATCTGTAAGTCTTTTTTGTATTACTATGAAGTATTGCTACCATTCACATTTAAATAAGTATTTCTAAGCATCGTTTCTCTAAAAACACATTTCTAAATACACTTTCTTCCAAAATATGCATTTCTAAGTGTCAAATCCAATTCTTAATTTCAGAGCATACTCACAGAATGAATAGGATTTCTTCAAACAACAGTTATGTAAACCCCATATATTCAATGGGTCTATGCAAACAAGGACTAAAAGATACAGAACAGATTAGTATTTGCAAAATACAGACACATTGTTTAATTCTTTAATACAAGTAAGTATCTGGGTCATGCAAATTGATCACTGTTAAAAGTAATGCTTTCAGTACATATATGTTTACTAGAAGAAAATCCTTCTTACTGTAGTCAATGGGGCTTACTAGCATTTAGAATTGCGGCCTCAGTATACTGAAAGTCTCGTCGTTCACATTTTCCCCAGCCTAATCCATTTGTATAAAACCTATTTTTGATTCCCATTGATTTGAAAGCTTGTAAGATGCCACTTCAGGGCTTGAAACCTGAGAGAAATGGAAGAAGTAAGGTGGAAATTCTTCTCTGATCTGCATAAAAGCCTACAAAAGAGAAGAAAAGGCTCTAATACTTTTCCTTTTGAAGCTTAATTTCTGTTCTGAGCCAATGATTTTCACTGGCACTGTTAACTGAGTGCCAGTGCTCTTGCTGCATGTCTGAACTAGCTATTTGTTTATTACATATTGATCTCTTTGAAAGATCACCATGTGCATATATTCTGACATTACTTTCTCCATGTCTTCCATCTTGGCAGATCTTGGCTTCCTGTGTGTCTTCAGCCTTTAGCTGATGAGAATAAGCTAATTTCAAAAAGATAGATTTCAGTAAAATTTAAGAGGATACCATTTTTTCACTTTTATTTCCACTTCGGATTTTGTTAAACTGAAGAAACAAAGTCTTCAATTAATTCTTCAAATTATTATGGTGTAATTGCAAAGCACCTTCCAGCTTGGGAAAGCAAGGGAGCATGTTTTTTTTTAAGTTATTAGTATTCTCCTGTGTTGTTTGCTTGCTGTTAGGGCAATTATCTTGTTTTAATTTAGGTCATTAACGATATTATAAGCTAGTTTGATGATAGTATAATTTCTTTTGATGTTGTTCCATAAATTCCATTGATTCACATGGGCTTTCTGTATTTGTGACTTACTTTTAAGTTGCAATTTGAATCAATGAAACTCAAGATCAGTTGACTTACCAAACCTCCATTGGTTCAGTGGGTCTACTTTAGTGCAATTTACTGTGCCATACAACAGGATTTCAATTAATATGTGTCGATCTATTCCTTGAAATGAGGAATTATTTCAAAGAGTGGCAGAGTTGGCTGCAGGGCTTGCTATTAGGATGACTACTAGACAACTATGCTGACCTCTGAGCGGGCCACTGAAATCTAAGAGATCATGCTGCACACCCTGGTAATCTAGAGCAGGGGTCAGCAAACTTGGCTCTAGACGTTCTTGGACTTCAATTCCCAGAAACCCTGACCAGCAGGTGTACTGACTTGAGCTTCTGGTAACTGAAGTCCAAGAACACACGGAGAGCCAAGTTTGCTGACCTCTGTTCTAGAGGGTTGGAAAAATCATTTCCAACTACAGTATTTTGACAACTGAAATTTCACTTGAGCTTGCTTTCTGCTGGTTATGTCAAATTTGTGAGATGAATAATTCATGTAAGTACTTTCATCCCTGATATTTTCCAACTATGGCCGATATACATACAAGCTAATATTTGCATTATATTGCATACATATCTTGTCTTATAACATACACACGCTTCCACTCAGACACATGCAAGATACCACTTGAAGATGTAAATATACAGTATAGCACAGCAGAAAGCTTTATGAAACTTAATACATATTACGTGGATCAAGCAACCAGACATTTAGAATGCAATGCTTTGTTGTTATGTGCTGTCAAGCTTACCAACTCATGGTAAACCTAATAGAGTTTTTGAAGTATGCGAGTCAGAGTATGGTTCACATTGACAGTCTGAAGTGGTTTTTCACAGCCAAGTGGGGGTCTGCAAATCTAGATCTCCTAAATCTTAGTTTGCCATTCCACTCCCAATATCATGCTAGCTGGTAATGCTGCTGTATTCAATGGGGTTTGAGCTCCATTAAATCTGTTCAGGATTGCAGTTAAAACTGATTAACTGTTGGAGGCCAATTAATTTGTTATTAACTTATTAATGTATTAATTAACAAGGTTAAATTCAACCACAGCACTAAAGGCACATTTGCGTTTTTCATATAAAAAAACACAACATTTAAAAACAAGAAACAACATAGCCTTTCATGTTAATAATATTAAACACTACACAATTTACTGAAATGTGGAGGTTTTCAAACACATTTATAAGGTGAGAGGCAGGTGGATATAGCTGAGTATGCAAAAGAACTTTGCTTTTAGATAAATAAAATTAAGTAGTGATGATTTGTCTCTATTATGCCAGACATTAAAGTACTTGATCTATAAAAGAAGAGAAACAAGATTATTAGGGGAGGTAAGGCTCATTAATTCAGCATGTTCTCCCTTATAATGAAAACTTACAATACATGAAATGTTGACTAGGGATGTTTTTCTTTTCCACTCCAACTATTTCTTAGCCAGGATTCTGGGAATTCCAGGTCACACACCAACATCTTGCTCATGTGAAAAATGGCCTATATCCATCATTGAATGGTTTGATTCTGACCTTATATCTCTACAGCAGTGCTTCCTGGGAGTGGTAGTTCCCCAAAAGGTGCCTTCTATAAAACCAAAAAGGCATCAAAGCTAGCACTGCTAGAGCGCAATGTATATATACCACAGGAAACAAGACCATAGCTTTGGACTTCTCCAGGTAAGCAAAATGTAGGTTTGTGTAGGTATGAATCTGATGGATGGAACTTCTGGGGTTCTGTCTGGGGAATTCTTGGAGAATTCGAGGAGGTGGAGATCAAAATAAATGAATGGCATGTCCCTAATGCTGACTTTGAAATCTATTCAGTTGTTCCCGTCCACAGTAAACCACGTGGCCCATTGCAGGCTTACAACAAACAAGCCAAGCATAAACCTCACAGCAGAAACTATCAAGAGAGAATGATGTGAGTATGTAGGCCTATTTGGATTATCTCTCCATTGGAAATGCAAAAGACTGCCGCACATTCTTAGTATTAAAGACAAGGGGCTGGTAGAACAGGCAGAATTATTTGGAAGCACTCCTACACTGCAGATCTGATTAAAGAAAATAAGTAGCTGTCGATAAAGGGGAAAGGCCATTACTAAATCATCAATAAATCAAAGCAAGGTTTACGTCTTATTACTCACAAACAACTTACAGCAGTAGCCCAAAATAGACACTGTCACTCTAGGTCAGTGGTGGTGAACCTTGGCGCTACAGCTGTTCTTGTACTTCAGTTCCCAGAAACCCTGATCAGCAGGAATGCTGACTTGGGCTTCTGGTAGTTGAATTCCAAGGTTCACCATCACGGCTCTAGGTAAAGGTAAAGGCCATCCTTGCTTGAAAGCCAGTCATATCTGACTCTAGAGTTCAATGCTCATCTCTGTTTATAGTCAAAGAGTCAGTTCTGTCTGCAGACATTTCCATGAACATGTGCCAGGCATGACTAGACTCCAGAGTGCACTGAATGCTATTTACCTTCCCACCGATGTGGTACCTAGTTATCTGCTTGCAATTTCTTGCTTTCAAACTGCTAGGTTGGCAGGAGCTGGGATAAATGATGGGAGCTCACTCCATCGCACAGCACTCGGGTCTTGAACTGCTGACCTGCCAAACTTCCAGTTATCAAGTTCAGCGTTTTAATCACTAAGCCACTGCAGTCCCTTACTCTACTGACAAATTAATCTCAATGGTCTAGTGACTAGTTCATTATAGAAAGTGTTCCTGAGACAGACAAGTACAGTATTGGTAAACCCCATTAGGAAGATCCAAAGCTGAAAGAGATTGGCAAGTGACTAAGGATTGGGTCCACCAGAAGGAGACTGAAAAAATGTATTGTGTTTGGAAGAGGTTGTTAGTCCTCTGGAAGAGACAGAAGAGCAGGGGTGGCTCCTCTCTTGGCCCTGATATTTTCAGCTTGGTATAAGAAGGAGGAAGAGCCATAGGTACAACTGCACTTGCCATTATCTAGACATGGATGCAGGTATTAATGTCTGTATTGTAGCAGGGATGCCTAATAAAAAAGACAATCCTATTACCAAAATGAGAACGTCCAGTGGGTGTGTATAGGATTTTTGCTTCCACCTCTCCCTTCTCCCCTCCCACTATCTCTCTCTCTCTGTATCTCTTTCTTTCTCTGATTTGAGCAGTTCTCATGTGATGGATGACTGGGCTTTGGAATACTTGATAAATGGCTTGATTATTTTAACAATTAAATATGTAATGAATATTTGGAAAGGTTCCACACAATTCTCATTTTCAGCATGGTTAAATATGGGCTTGCATAATTAATTTTCAAGAAGGAGAAAGAAAAGTGAAAGAATGGTGAAGAGACACAGATATTTTATTAAATGCCATTCATGGGAAACTCATTAATATTCACAGTGTGGGTAATAATCTCACATAGACGGGATGCAGTGGTGATTATTGTCTTGTCAAGCCATGTAGCTCAACTCTGGATTCCATAATGCAATGCCTACGATAAGTCCCACGAATCAAATGGTTTATAACACATTCTCAAAGATATAAAGCTTTATAACTTTCTGCCACATAATGATAGAAGGCTATGGAAATAAAGGGCAATGTCTTTAGTGCTGTAATTGATGGTGAAATGTATGTTTCTAAAGTGCAGAAAGAACTTCATGGATTATGAGATTATTTTGCAAGCTTAAATATGAGGGCAGAAAATAGGATGGGAGATTCTCTGTTAAACCCTAGTCTGAAACCCTACACTTCTCGTTTATTAACTGTGCTGCTTATTTTGGCATGTTTGCTCTAAAGTACAGTTGATATAAGCAGAACTAGCTATCCTCTTTTATTTTTGCTAGTGGACAAGTAACATATTACTTCTGAGCTCTGTGAACGTTTGACAGGTAATGTTAAATAGCTTATATATATATATAAAATATGCATCCATATGGCCCTTCCATATGATCATAATTCTTGCCTATGCAAGAATTGTCTGGCTAGGTCAGTGATGGTGAATCTTTTAGAGACCAAGTGCCCAAACTGCAACCCAAGAGCCACTTATTTATTGCAAAGTACCAACACAGCAGGGTGAACTTTGTGCTGGGGGGGATGGAGGAAGTGCTCCCATTGGACTGCTGGGCAGAGGGGTGGGGTGAACTCTGTGCTGGGTAGGCAGCATGCGTGCCCACAGAGAAGGCTCTGAGTGCCCTCTCTGGCATGCATGCCATAATTCGCCACCACTGGGCTAGGTAATAGAGTAGACCATGCTGCCAGTGACTCAACGCCAAGTGTCAAGCAGTGGGTAACTAACCTGACCACCCTAAGGACTAACGGCTTGGATGCTGAAGTCCACAGGGAAGGGTGATGGTCCCCAAGTTGATTAAATCCCACTTGAATCCATCTTGATGGAGGGCAGCAGCTTCATCAATACTGGCCTGGGACTGAGGAGGACTTTTTTATTATTATTATTATTATTAAATTCAAATTTATATGCCGCTCTCCTTGCCGAAGCAACCCAGATCGGCTAGCAATGTTACAATAGAAAACATAATATACATACAATATAACAAGTATAACCACTGTTTACCTATTTCCAAAGGTTCCTTAACCATGATCATGTTTAGCTGGTATTTTTCTGCTAAAGCCTTTCTGGTCTTCTCATTTTTTAGTGTCCCATCTTTCAATTTTTTCAATCAACCCGTATCTTTTCTGATGTTACTTAGTTTAAGGCTAAAATAGCATTTCCATTTTGGTTTTCTCTCATTCACTGTTCTCTCCAATTTATCAATCTTATTTCCAAATTTCCTTGATGCTACCAATGTTGTGCTATACATCGATTGTTCTTCCATAGATATTGTTGCAATATCACAATTTACATCAGTAATTATTTCTCTGAGTTTTTTCCATGACACCAATTTCAAATCTGGCAATAAATCCATTTTTGTTTATTTGTCACTTCGGAACCGCTGGCGTGCACGCGCGCCGCAGCAGCGGTTAGGCGAGGATACGGGAAAGACCCCCGCATCCTCGCCTAGCCGCCGCCACTGCGCGCAAGCCTTTGTGTGCCTAAAGGATTCAGGACCAGAAAGTGACTTGTGGAACTGGATGAGTGGTACAGATGTCATGCTGTGATGCGGAAGGCAGATGAAAGGCCATTGCATTATATTCTCAGGACAGTCTTTATGTTTGATCGTCATAAGTATCACCAATATTTGGATTCAGATACAGCAGAACAAGAAGAAGATGATGCAAATCATGAAGATGAGACCTGGGTTCAAATACCTGTTAATGGGAACTATCCCTTTGACATATCCCATACAATAGTACCCCGTATAACGTTATGACTTGGTTCCACAAGTCCCATCGTTATCCGGTTTTTAACGTTGTGCGATACATTGATCACACAATGTTAAAAAAAGCCCTGTTTCCCTGGAGGCTGCAGCAAGCCAGAACGTCGGGATTTGAAGCCTACAGGGAGGTGGGGGAACTTTGGAAACAGCTTGGATCAGGTCTCCCCACCTCCCTGGACCCGGTGGGGGGTCAGAGACCCCAAAATTGCTAAAAAAAAAGTCTGTTTTTTTTTTTTACCAATTTTGGGGTCTCTGACCCCTCGCCCCGCCGGGTCCAGGGAGGTGTGGAGACCCGATCCAAGCTGTTTCTGGGCTTCCCCAACGTCCTCAGCCAGTGCAGCCAGCCAGAATGTCAGGGTTCGAATCCCGACATTCTGGCTTGCTGCAGCCTCAAAGAACTTCTGGATTTTCTTCCTTTTAATCCTAGCGTGGGGGTGAGGGGTGGTTGGGGGGGGGAAATACCCACCCACCCCCATGCTAGTATTAAAAGACTTATCTCCCTGGAGCAGGCAGGGGAGTTAGAGATCCCGAAATGGGTAAAAAAACGGACTTTTTTTTACCCATTTCGGGATCTCTGATTCCCCCTGCCTACTCCAGCGAGATCAGAGGAGCTGATCTAAGCTGTTTCCAAAGGTTTCCTGTTTCCACTTCAAAAATAGCGCACATCAGCTCTAGGGAGGTCGGGAGACCCAATGAGCGCTATTTTTGAAGTTCCCACACACTGCTGCAAGCTACAATGAGTCAAACGTCAGCTACAATGCAAGCTACAATGAGTCAATGCAAGCTACATTGAGTCAAACATCTGGCTTATCTTATCTGCAGCTTATCTTATCTCCCTAGAGCAGGCAGGGGAGCCCGAAATGAGTAAAAAAAAAAGTCCGTTTTTTTACCCATTTCGGGATCTCTAACCTCCCTGCCTGCTCCAGGGAGATAAGCTGCAGATAAGATAAGCCCCCCTTCTGCTACAAAACCACACCCTGCTAGAAACTGTAACAAGTCAAAAACGTCAGGATTTGAATCCTGACGTTTGACTCATTGTAGCTTGCAGCAGTGTGTGGGAACTTCAAAAATAGCGCGGATCGGGTCTCCCGACCTCCCTAGAGCTGATGTGTGCTATTTTTGAAGGGGAAACAGCTTATTTTTGAAGTGGAAACAGGAAACCTTTGGAAACAGCTTAGATCAGCTCCTCTGATCTCGCTGGAGTAGGCAGGGGGAATCAGAGATCCCGAAAAGGGTTAAAAAAAAGTCCATTTTTTTACCCATTTCAGGATCTCTAACTCCCCTGCCTGCTCCAGGGAGATAAGTCTTTTAATACTAGCGTGGGGGTGGGTGGGTATTTCCCCCCCCAACCACCCCTCACCCCCAGCTAGCATTAAAAGGAAGAAAATCCAGAAGTTCTTTGAGGCTGCAGCAAGCCAGAATGTCGGGATTCGAACCCTAACATTCTGGCTGGCTGCACTGGCTGAGGACGTCGGGGAAGCCCAGAAACAGCTTGGATTGTGTCCCCTGCCTGCTCCAGAGAGATCAGAGGACCCGATCTACAGCTGCAGGGTGGCTGGGGGAGCTGACGGGGACTCCCTGTCGGCTTCCCTAGCCACCCGCCCTTGCCTCCGCAGCTGTGGGATGGCTGGGGAAGCCGACGGGGGAGCCCCCTGTCAGCTTTCCAGCCTCCCCACCCCTGCCTCCGTAGCTGCAGGGTGGCTGGGAAGCTGAACGGAGAACCCCGTTCAGCTTTCCAGCCGCCCTGCTGCTAAGAACGACTGTATCGGATAACGTTAAAATCGTGTTATTTGAAACAAGATTTTTCCGAAAATCTTGTCACGTTATACGGTTTTAGCGCTATATGATACTCACGTTATACGGGGTATTACTGGTACTTTTGAAAACTTTATTAGGGTCACTGCAAGGCTAAAGCAACTTGAAAATCATAATAAAAATAACAGATAGCTTCAAACTATACCATCTCTGCCATATGCCTAGAACTGATGAAAACGGGTATTGCTTTAAAACTAACATTTGCTTGGAGTCACTCAATACTAAGGCTCTTTAAGATGTTAAAATGATTTGCTCTTTGTGTCAAGGTCACACATTTGCCCAAGGCTGTACAGGTAAAGCCAGAAAGAAATCATCTGCTCAAATTTCATGACTTTCAAGGACTAAATGCCATCAATATTTAACTTCCTTTTGAATCTATAGCCTCCAAAATCCTCAGTGGATTTAGAAAACACTGTCATCTCCATCTTAAGACTTTTCTGAACCACCCCCCTAAAAACAGAAAAAGCCTCTTCAGGCTTCTGCTTCTTTTTTAACAGAATAATAATAAGGAATACCAGCATATATTTTGAAGAAGGCAAGAACTCTCAATTCCTTTCCAAACTAACTTCCAATAGCATATTGGTTAAAATGGAAATATTAGTTCATTGGTTAAAATGAAACATTCCACTAACCACCAAGGCTATAAAACTCTGTTGAAAGCATGTTTCTAAGGATATTTTCTGTCTACTCCATCTTCTTGCAATGGATAGACTCCAAAAAGGATAAACTAGATGTGATGTTAGCTGTATCTTTGTATTTAGTATGCAAATTTGCTCGTTTTTTTAAAAATATATCCAAATAGCACTACTGTATAAGGAAGATGGGGACATAAACTCTTTCATTGCCTGCTGAAATTGTGAGTACAGTCCTTAAAGGTAAAGGTTTCCCTTGCTCGAAAGCCAGTCGTATCCGACTCTAGGGGGTCAGTGCTCATCTCTGTTTCAAAGCTGAAGAGCCAGCATTGTCTGCTTCTGTAGACATTTCCATGGTCATGTGGCAGTTACCGGTAAGTGGTCCCTATTTATCTACTTGCAATTTCTTGCTTTTGAACTGCTAGGTTGGCAGGAGCTGGGACAAAGATGGGAGCTCATTCCATCTTGCAGTACTCAGGAATCGAACTGCTGACCATCCGCCTCCCAGTCAGCGTCATAGCCACTTGAGCCTTCTTAGGAAGCTACTATTGAATCACAGTAACCTACCATGGTGATTCTCAAGGCTAGTCTGGAGCTTTTCAAAGGCAGTGTGGTTTAGTGTAGCATTCCATAAACTATGTTCCACAGAACACTTGTGGACTTCAGTTCCCAGAAGCCAAAGTCAGCACATTGGCTGATCAGTGCTTTGGGGAATTAGATTTCTGGGAATTGAAGTCCAAAAACCAAAGATTAGGAAACACTGGTTTAGTGAATAGAATGATGGACTAATACTCACAGGAGGCTCAAGATCAATAGGGCAGGGGTAGGCAACCTATGGTCCACAGGGGTAGGCAATCTATGCCCTCCACCCTCGCTCCAGCCACCACTGTTTCTGCCACCATCACCACTGTTGGCGGAATCGGCTGTGGACTCATTTACAGTTTTCGTAAACGTGTTTACAACAGCCATAAATGAGTCCATGGCCATTGTAAATGCATTTATGATAACCTTAAATGGTGGGGGGACAACCAGTTTGTCCCCTCAACTGTCTGAGGGAGCGTGATCTGGCCCCCGACGTTAAAAGGTTAACAACCCATGGACTAGGGGGTGGCAGTGGTCTTCCTTGCTCGAAAGCCAGTTGTATCCGACTCTAGGGTATGGTGCTTATCTCCGTTTACAGCCAAAGAGCCAGAACTGTCTGCATCTGCAGATGTTTCCGTAAGTCATGTGGCAGGCATGACTGGACACAGGAGTGCATGGAATGCTGTTTGCCTTCCCACCAAAATGGTACCTATTTATCTACTTGTAATTTCTTGCTTTCCAACTGCTCGGTTGGCAGGAGCTGGGGCAGATGATGGGCACTCACTCCGTCATGCAACACTCTGGTCTCGAATTGCTGATCTGCTTACCTGCCAGTTGTCAAGCTTAACCACTAAGGTACCGTGACCCCTTAAATAACCACTCTTAAATTTCACACACCATGAAAACCTGATTAGGATCAGTATCAGTTGGATGCAACGCACCCTGTCCTGTTATCCACGTTGAGTCACTCTATGCTACTTAAGCATGCCCTGAATATTTGTGTCTATAATCACAAAATGTTAACTGGAGACAACTATAAACTAAAGTAGAAAAAACAAAACACCTAGTTCTTTTTATATGTCAGGTAATTACATTTTTCCCTTAATTATTAATTTCTGCTGTTAAGTGTTAAGGTAGCCTTTGGATTTATTAACAGTTTTATCTCTCTTACCCTTGAAGACTGCCCTTTCAGGTTTGCACAGAGGTTGAAGCCTGTAGCAGAAATTAGTTGAAGGCAGCCTGCAGTGTTTCTACCTCTTCTGTGGAGAAAGAGAGTTTGGCCATGCTGTGTGTCAGGCTGTTATATTTTTTTCCTCTCTATTCTCCCCAAATGCTGAGCACACTTCAGAGAAGAAACTACATGAAACAGAAGGCAGGGCCTTAAATATTTAACAGAGTGGGAGGGGGGAAAAATCTTGCCAAGCAAGCTGTTTCCACCTTTATTGAAACTACACTGTGAATTACTTCAGAGAAGCAAGGCTACTGAACACACCATTTTGTCTATGGACAGCAATACGTTTCTGACATTTTTGAAATATTGATAGCATTCCTAATGTGTAATTTTCACTCTCGCTCTCCCTCTCCTCCTTTTCAAATGCCAGTGTCCACCATCGACAGAAGATCTGACCCCCCAAAAAGTAATTAGAGGAAGAATTTGCCCTTCCCCCCTTTTCATCTTGAAGTCTGACCAGACTGAAAGACAAGCTTTGTTTACTTCCTAATTTATCTAATTTCTGTAACAAGGACCATCCCTAACTGCCTCTCTTTTCCGCAGCTGATAGAAGTGAAGCTCAAGAGGTTGCCCCATGCCCTGCAGCACCTTCTCAGAAATGGTGCGCCCTAATGGATTAGCTTTTCCCTGAACAGGTGGCAATTTAACAAGGGGGAAGGCTGAACTTTGTACACTTACTGCAAGGGCACCAGTGAAGGACATCAAATGTCAAGAACAACCAAAACAGAGGCTGGGAATCCTTTTCCTGCTTCTTTCCACATGGACACCTTCTGGCTGCCTCAGGTAGTTAAGAAATATGCCTTTGTTCTAGACCTTAGGAAATGCTTAACCATCTGATCTTTCATCACATTTCTCTGAGAGAAGCACCTTTAAAGGAAACGTGACCTGAGATATTTTCTCCTGTCACTATGTAGTTCCGTTTCTTTAATTTTTTGACCCAGCATTGTTCACTGTTTTGACTGCAAAGGCCTAGAGCAGGGATTCTCAACCTGCGGCCCGGGAGCCAGATGCGGCCTACGGTGCCATTTCATGTGGGCCACCTCCACCACACTCAGAAGTGCCATGTGGTGGAGGAAGGACAAAATAGCCGTCCAGCCCCTGAAGCTGTCTGAGGGAACATGACCCGGTCCTGGCTTAAAAAGGTTGAGACCTCCTGGCCTAGAGTCCTAGCTCTAACATTTTCTATAACTAAAACAAAGCTTTGGAGAAGAGAGGGATACTTTTCTGGATTTTAGGTCCCTGAATGCTCCTGATAAGCTAGTCCAGTGTTTCCCAAATGCTGGTGTTTGGACTTCAGTTCCCAGAAGCCTAAGCCAGTATATTGACCTATCGGTGCTTTGGGGAATTGACTTAAGCTTCTGGGAATTGAAGTCCAAACACCAGCATTTGGGAAACACTGAGATAGTCGGTGGCTATACTGGCTGGACAACTCTGGGTGAGTTATTACGAAACATATATATTTCCAAGCTCTGGGTTTAAAATACAAAACCTATGTTTGGAAAGTAGTTATTATTAGTCACATGCATAGTCTTCAGGTAAATGTACAAAAAATGGACCTAATTACACATATTTGTCTAATTCTGGGGTGACCAAGGGATAAAGTAAGGTGCGTCTATTCACTTTGAGTTGGAGGGGGAGCAATACCACAGCATCATATTTATATCCCATTGTCAAATAGTCATAGAGAATCTCAGGAAGGTATTTGTTTGTTTTTTCTCTGCTTTCGGAGGGATGGAATGATTTGGAATGTCTCCTAAGGGATAGGGCAGGTCAGATGTTGGGGTATGGCAATTCAGCATGCAAAGGGGTTAACATATAATCCTTTGGAAAGGGAGGGAGCCTCTGTTATGGGGGATTAATTTACGTGCATGGTTTGTTTGCTAACCTGCCTTGCCACCTGAAATTTGATTGCCTAACCCTAATGCCCTTGACTTCTGTTGGGAGCAGTTGGCCATTTGTCCTTGAGGGAAAAGCAGCCATTCTGAATTCTTTCTGCATTTTTCAGCCACATGGTTGTAATGAAAGAACACCTTCTTCATTTTCTCCTTGTAACTAATTTCAATCTTCATCCTCTTCTACTGAACCTGAAACCAACCAGTTAAGATTTCTGAACATCAGACCAAGTTTGTGTGTCCTTTATAGAATTGGTCTATGGGGACATCTGCACACTTTCTAGAAAATATATTTGAGTGGGAATGGTACTATCTTGTATCAAGCCCAGACAGAACCAGCTGTTTATGCTTTTATCTAGTTCCATACATGAGAAACAGGCTTAACAGTCAGTAAGTAGTACCCCTGGAGACACTTGGATAAACACTCAAAACAGCTCAGCACGTTTGAACATCATTAGCAAAGGGGACAAGTTCTGAGTCAGTGCAGGAGGCTAGCAAGAAAGACACCTGGATATATTTACCTGGATATTTAATATACATAACAAAAAATTATTAGGATTGAAGAATTCTTTGCTCAGAGGAACAGATCATATCAAAGTCTGTCTGTGAACTCACTATTTGATGAAGCATAGAGTGAATTAATACACTAATTCCTAGAACTGCTGGAATTCTAAAACCACAGAAATGTAAACAGTACATTTTATATTGTTTGCTTCACATTTTTATATGATTCTACCTTATATATACTTCCTGAACTAACAGACAAACTAGAACGCAATCATGCTTTAGTTTTTGTACTTCTTTGAATTGGACAGTGTAATTTTTCAATAAAATAAGACATACACTGGGGAAGATTGTATGCCAAAATTAACACGTGGAGGAAACTGTGATATATTATGCGTTAGGGATGCATTTGTTTTTGTATGTATTAAATTGCATATTAGATTTCACACAGATTCTTTTTTTTTTAAAGGACACAACAAACTTTTGAAAAAAGGCAAGCATCCATTCCTCTTAATAATCTATCTCGGTACAAATTAAAGAATTTTTTTTAAAAATCAACTGCTACAGCAAAATGAACGAATGCCAGAAGTGTTATATGTTTAGCTACTAAGAAATGGCAAAGCTTTTTATGTACCACAATCAGCAAGTCGCACTTATGGCACACAAACATTTGGAGTAATTAAAGTCTATGAAATAAGAATTAAGTATTCTTTCTAAAGCCAAAGTGAAATTCTCAGATGTAGGACTACTCATAGAACATATTTGGAGCATCATAGTGTATATTTAAGGCATCATTGCAATAAGACATTAGATTTTCACAAGGAACAAAAGGGGGGGGTCAATTCTCTGAATAAACATTCAAAAAAGCTATTTTAAGATAATAATAATTGCATGATGTCAAATCAATACTGATTTATGGTGACCCTTTCCAAGGCTTTCTAGGCAGAGTTTTCACAGAAGTGGTTACCATTTCTTTCTTCGGGGGACAGCCTGGGACTGTGCAGCTTGCTCATGACTACTCAAGCTGGTTCAAGAGGCAGTGAGGAACCAAACTCTGCAGCCAGAAACCTAAACTATTGACCAATCTTGCCAACTTTTAAGCTCTAACAGCTCTTACTAAAAAATAAACACACCCCTAAAGTGGCAAGTAAGGAATAAAGTTCTTGAATACAAACAGAAGTTTATTGTGTGGAACCTCATACAGTTGTTTAGCTGATACACACATAGGGGCGATTTTACATATTCAGCTAAATATGAAGAACCTCATAGGTTAATCTAACAGCATCACCTATGTCAGGAGTGTTCAGAGAGGGTAAAAATGTGGCTCACTCATCTACTGAGTGAAGAGTGACCCACCAGAAGAGGGTCTTTATCCAGAGTTTATGCTGGTTTGCAAAGTATGCAGCTCATAAGAGCTTTGTTCGATTGTTTGTGTCCACATATGAAGCTCACAAAAAGATGGAAACATTCTACTCCCATCTCTCTCTATGCTTTGTTTCAGCACTACATGGTGAGGAGTCCAAAGCAGAGATCCTGTTATTTATGGACACTATGTCCGTGGTGGCAAACCTTGGCACTCCAGGTGTTCTGGAACTTCAATTCCCACAAGTCCTGATCAGCAGGGGTGCTGACTTGGGCTTCTGGGAGTTGAAGTCCAAGAATACCTGGAGTGCCAAGGTTCATCATCACTGCTCTTTAGAGCTATTACTGGTAAGAGGGCAACAAACATGACCACAGAGTAAGTTTGAGTTAGAATATTTTCATCTTTGTGTGGGCTTTATAAGATGTGTAAGAATGACTTGAAGGTGCCATGGTGACTTAGTGGTTAAATGCTGAGCTTAACAACTGGAGGGTCAACAGGTTGGCAGTTTGAGACCAAACTGCCGCATTACAGAGTGTGCTCCTGTGTCTGTCTCACCCTCTGCCAACCTAGCTGTTTAAAAGCAAGAGATTGCAAGTAGATAAACAGGTACCACTTCAGTGGGAATGGTAACAGTGTCTAGTCATGCCTACCATATGACCATGGAAACATCCACCACATTGGAAATGGAGAATTATGCTCTCTGGAACTTCTGTTTGTCTCAGTTCAGCTATTTTAGTTGGGGAAAATGAGTGTGAGGTTGTTAATGGGTTTTTATCTGGAGGAGTGGTGTGCCCCATAGTGATTTTCTGGGGGGAAAGTGTCCACCCTGCAAAAGCTGCCCCCTTCCCCAAATAAGACAAAAAAAAAGGCATATGAACAAACTAGCCTGGAACAAGACTGTTTCCAATATTCCTAAATTTACTCATGATCACCAACCCAAGCTGAGCATATATATGTGTGCGCGCCTTTGTCAGGAAAGAGCAGCTTTTCTACGAAGGCAATGATTTCAGGCTTCTTCATACAGTACTTACTTACAGGTTGTTTAGCTAAACCAGAAATAAAAGTACAAATAAGATAAATCCAATTATCCAGATATGTAGCTTCATATTAAGGCAATCTAAAATAAATACCACTCCTATTCATATACATGTCAGATTATTCAAATGTTCACCAAGCCACTCTAATGCAAAGAGGTTTTGCTATTAAAATAAGAGTCATGAAGCTTTTCTGAGTCTCCCTGGCTAAACTTGTCTTATAAACTAATTAATGCTTTTCTTCCATCTATATACTTCACGTTGTATGTTCCCCTATGACAGATATTTGTAATATCTTTCCTATTAACATTCAACAATATCGTCTTCAATAATTAAAGTATAAATTAAAAATAATTCCTCATCTTGCTTAACTATGTAGAGGGTCATAAAACAGAACTTCCAATTCACAGCCCTTACTTTCCCACTATTTATTACTTATTTCAGTTTTTCTTTACACATACTGTATTCTAATAATTGAAAGCTTAGCCCTTAATTAACCCAAAACAGTGCATTGTGGGAAGCTTATATTTGGGATGACAAGAAATAGGAATTAGAAACCACAGAGTCTAACAGGAAGGTAGATTTCATTTCCAGGTTAAAGGTGCAAAAACAGTCATGCATAATATCCAAAGTCAGTTCATGGACTGAGAAAAGGTCCATAAGCTCCCATTTGTTTTAAATTGGCATTTACTCTGTTTAACTTTCATTTGATATGTATTGTTAATTATGTCCCTCGTACTGTGATGATATAGCATAAGATCGCCCTTGCTCGAAAGCCAGTTGTATCCAATCTAGGGTTCGGTGCTCATCTCTGTTTTAACAGAGCTCCTGTCCTTCCGGAAGAGCTTAAAGACCTGGCTGGCAGGACATGTGTGGGGTTCCAGGGATGTGGGATCCCATGTGGGGTGGTTAGTCTAAGGATTTTACCCTTCTGACGACACCCCCAGATACTGTTTTAGCCTATGAATTTTTAAATTTTTTATTGATGTGTTTTAACTTGGGTTGTAAGCCGCCCAGAGTCGGGCTTGCCCGATTGGGGCGGGTTAGCAAGTATGAAATATAAATAAATAAATAAAATAAAAACCAAAGAGTCTGCATCTACAGACATTTCCATGGACATATGGCAGGCATGACTAAACACCAGCGTGCACGGAATGCTGTTCAACTTCCCACCAAAGTTTTACCTATTTATCTACTTGCAATGTCTGACTTTTGAACTGGTAGGTTGGCAGGAGCTGGGACAGGAGCTTACTCCATCAAGCAGTACTTGAAGTGGCCATCCCTATATTAATTACACACACCAGACAATGCGAAGGCAATTCTAAGCAACTTTGGTTGCTGCACACAATAGAAGCTCTGGTGCAATTTTTAAACAGTACCCGTGTGCACTTTTTAAAAACCACACCAGGGCTTTTGTCACCAATATTTCTCAGCCAGTCACAGTACCAGGGTTGGAGCTTTGCATGCAGCAAAAACACAGGTTTCCTGGCTACCTTGGCAGTGAACAGTTGGTGGCATCATTCTTGCTGGGGCGGAACTTACAACTTGGCATGAGTAGGTTTTTGTGTGGAAACTCAAGCGTGCGCCTTGAAAACTCTCCAAACCAGAAAACATACTGCTGAATAAAAGGAACATAACAGATAAAACAAAATATATACATCAAATGTTGCAGATTATTTCCCAGCTGAAACTAATTCCTATGGAAGAAACAGAAGCTATAATATATATAAATTTCCCCTGAAATGGGTTTAACCCATGACACTGTATGTCTAGCTTTGTGTGAAACCTCTGACAATATGATTCAAAGAGACTAAAGTGTCCTAATTCTGGTGCATGACACTTACTAATGGTTCAGCTCTCAAAATGTTCGTTCATTCATTCGGTATTATTTTTATCTTTTTTATGCCACAAAGTTGTGTTATGATAATAATTTTGGACCTGTAGAGCTGGAAGAGATCCAGTTGATTATTGAGTCTAAAGGTTGCTCTTGCTCAAAGGCCAATCATATCCAACTCTAGGGTTCAGTGCTCATCTCCATTTATAACCAAAGAGACCATGCTGTCTGGATCTGCAGACGATTCCATGATTATGTGGCAGCCATGACTAGATACCAGAGTGCACCTAACACTGTTACCTTCCCACCGAAGCAGTACCTATTTATCTACTTGTAATTTCTTGCTTTAGAACTGCTAGGTTGGAAGAATCTGGGACAGAGATGTGAGCTCACTCCATCATGCAGACCTTCCAGTTGTTAAGTTCAGCATCTTAGCCACTAAGCCCACAAACAATGGCCTGAGGAGAAGACTCCATGGCCTGGCAGTGGCTGAGAACATCACCCCTCCTCTGGGCCGACAACAACGGCCTGAGAGGAGTTAGTCTGTGTTCTGGTTTAGTTGAATTTTGCATTTTGTGAGGTTATATTTTATAATTTTTATTGTACTGTTGCTGTTTTGACTGTAAGCCGCCCTGAGTCGCCTTGGCAAGTGGGTGGCAATATAAATCTGAATAAATACTGTAAGTAAATAAATAAGCCACCTCAGTCTCTCATTGAGTCTAGCAGCCCCTCTCAAAAGGCAAAGTGGGGAACTGAACTCCTAACCTCTGGCTCTGTATCCAAACCACTGGGCTATCCAGCAGTTGTCCTGTGTTCTTCCTTTTTTTTTAAAAAAAACATGGCCTTTAAAAAAAATCCACAGTAGCATTTTATCTGATGCTTATTATGTCTTTATTGTATGTGTAATTATTTGAACCTTTACTTTTGCCCTGCCTGCTTGACTCTGGTGCTATCCCATGCTTTGAGGCTTACCTGTGGCTCCAGTACAGCCTAAGAGACTTTTGCTAAATCAGGAAAATATCCCCTAGTTAGACAGTATTCTTTGTCCCTGGCTGACAGTACCACTGGATTGGTGATTAAATACATTCCAGATTAATTCAGCTTGTTTTTGGTAATGGGCTACTTTCATTGCATCTTTCATTGTTTTTGTTATTACATCCTGCTGTTGTTGGAAATCGTTTTAAGGACGGAAAATTAATCAAAATATAATTACAAGACAGAGGAGCAGAGAAGAAACTCTCCTTGTTCATCTTGTACAAGATGTTATAACTCTGACATAGACTAATATTTAGAATTTAGAACAGCCACACCTTGATCACTCAACCTGCCCTGTCTAAGTTAACTGTGCAAGACAGAACAAGAGTCAGATATTGTTCTGATAGCAGAAATTTATGTAATCCATACATCTCATTAAAACCAATGGAACATCTCCCTTTGCTTTTATTAGCTTTCAGGCAGTGCCTCATTGTAATGCAAATGGGCAGAGATCTGCTACAGGATAGGGCCTTATAGATTTCCAATGTGTTATAACAATCGTATTTTCTGTTTAGCACATACCATTGTCCAAAGCTGCTGAAAACAAAAGAATACATTGAGGATTAACATTAGAGGAGTGTGTTTTCCTGGAGCAACATGATCTTTAGCTTGCATTATCATATGCAATAATTTTGCCTTGGGTAGTATTTTAATCATTTACATCAACAGTTCTCTCCTCTTACCCTAAAAAGTGTTCCTGCAATCTTTTTGTGGTAAAACAATTGGTAGGGAAGTGGTTATTCTGCCTCCTATTATTTCCCTTTAATCTACAGTACTAAAGAAAATTCAGTTTTGCTCAACACTATTCTCTGATTCACATCCTGAAATCATTACAGTGGAACCTCGCTTAACAAACGGCTTGGTTAACACTAAAATCGCATAACAAAAGGAAATCCATAAAAAATAGTGGCTCAGTTAATTTTTTCCCAGAATGGATCAATTGGTTTTCAATGCATTCCTATGGGAATCTGCGTTTTGGTTAACAAATTTTAGTTTTCAGTGCATTCCTATAGGAAGTTGCATTCAATGAATTCCTATGGGAAATTTGCTTTACAATTTTTTCGTACTACAAAAGGTCCTGTAGAACACATTAAACTTATTAACCGGGGTTTGACTGTTGAAATATATTCAACTAACATGGTTACCCTGCAAATCCATAGCAGTCTGGCCAGTCTATCCTTGATTTCCTAACACATAATATTTATTTTTAATTTTAATGTTATTTGTCTCAGGCACTTTCATTGTTAAAACAACTCTTCTAACAAGCAGTTTTGTGGGACATACATTTGCTTGTTTCAGTGCTGCCTTGCTGTAGCTAAGAGTTCATTTGACATACAAATCCTCATTATACGTTGACTGACATTGCTGTACTTTCTGTGGAAACTTAAATTAGCACAACTGCAACCTAAACTGTGGTGGAGAGGGGGTGGATCAGAGAAGCATGCAGCTCACTATTTACTTTGCTTCTGGTGCAGTCTGGCGTGCCCTATTGTCCAGTGACCACATGTGTTTTAAGTAAGAATGATCCATCCCACCCTTTTTGTGTGGTCTTCTGCTACTTTTATGGACTGAGGTTGCTTAGTGGTTAAGACGCTGAACTTGATGACTGGAAGGTCGGCAGGTCAGCAGTTTGAGACCCGAGTACTGCATGACAGAGCGAGCTCCCGACTCTGTCCGAGCTCCTGCCAACCTAGCAGTTTGAAAGCAAGATATTGCAAGTAGATAAATAGGTACCACTTTGGTGCAAAGGTAAACATTGTTCCCTGCACACGCCCATGTAAGTGTCTGCAAACGCAGACAGCACTGGCTCTTTGGCTATAAACAGAGATCAGCACCGAACCCTAGAGTCAGATACGGCGGGCTTTTGAGCAAGGGTGACCTTTACCTTTACCTTCTGCTACTTTCTGGAACAACACTAATATTGCAGGTTATTTGTTGCGAATGGGACACTTTTGATTATTCCATTCTGCAGTCTTTGTAATTGCTTATTCCTCTCCTGATATCATGGCGTCCAGTGTTCTCTTTGTGGACAACCTTATGACATATGCAATGAGCTGTGACAGAAGAAAGAATGGTGGAAAAACCTTCTCTTCTATTTTCTTTTTCCTCATAATTTTCTTTAGTCTATTAAGTGATGTAGCACTATTTCAGATATCTGATGTATTGCTATTATTCAAGACCAGGGGTGCTCAAACTATGGCTTGTGGGCTGGATCAGGCCCCTGACACCAATTTATCTGGCCCACAAAGCCCTCATTGCTCCTGGAAGCAGAAGTGAAATGCGCCCATACAGGTGCATTTTACTTCCACTTCTGGGATCAGCAAGGGCTTCATGGGCCAGATGAATTGTTATTGGGGGCCAGCTCTGGCCCATGGGCCATAGTGACCTACCCCTTGAACCACGTGACCGGCCCATGGCCCCAAAAGTTTGGGCACCCCTGTTCTAGACCACTTAATAAATTAAACAAATGAGAAAGAGAGGAAGTAACAGAAAAACAGTGGAGACAAAAGGCAGGGAAAGGGCAGGAGGGACAACAATTATCAAAAGGAGGAGAAATTGGAGCAATCTGAACTGTTGTCTGGATCTTTTTCACATGATGAATAGAAGGATTAGCTACATTCAATTGAAAATAGGTCATACCAAAGATAAGAGCCTTTTAAACAGGGTCTGCTTTGCTCCAAATTCTCCCATGTAATCTCACCCTAGGTTACAGTTTTTCTTCACTATCAGCTACACAAGCACAAAAGTTCCTGAAAATTGTGTTGCCAATTTTACCAGTCTACCATTTTATTGACATCTGCCTATTGCTTTGGCTAAAGAATCAGTTTTATCCTGGGAAAGGCAGCAGAGCCCAAGATATACATGTAGGGGCCAAAAGAATTCAGAATTTGGAGCTGCTACCATGAAACTAAACATACATGAAAATGTTTACTAATTTCCACATCATCATCCAACCTAAATCAATAAATTAGACGAGGGATTCTCAACCTTTTAAAGCCGGGGTCTGGGTCACGCTCCCTCAGATAGCTTTGGGGGCCGGACGGGGACCAGATGTGGCCTCCACCGCCTCCATCACACTATGAAGTGCCATGTGGTGGAAGAAGGGCAAAATGGCCGGATGGCCCCCAAAGCTGTCTGATGGAGCGTGACCCAGCCCCTGGTTTAGTGGTCCTGAATTAGACCATCCAGAGTCTTGGTGGGGGAAAATGGCTGAATCCCAAAACAATCCTACTTTCTAAAAGAAAGTGGCTGGTTCAACCACTTGTATGTCTTTCATAATAACTTTTATTTCCATTACTGTACTCAGTCTCTTATCACAGAATCCATGTAATTCATAGGCTGAAGTGCTGTTGATACAACTAGTGTATAAGGCTAATAACATCAGCTAATTAAAAATTCTGAAAGATCTCTATTGATTCCTTTCATCCTGGCAAAGCCTTAAGCTTGGAGGAAGGGCAAGGTTAATTTTCTTCTTCTTGTTGTTATATCGTATCCAACTCCAAAAAATGGTGATCATCACGATGATCAGCCTTGATGACTGTCCTGAGAATATAATGTAGTGGCCTTTCATCTGCCATTCACATTGCAACGTGAAATTCGTACCACTGATCCAGCTCCACAAGTCACTTTCTGGTCCTGAGCCCTTTTGGCAC
Organism: Furcifer pardalis; assembly: GCA_030440675.1. Lineage (NCBI taxonomy): Eukaryota > Metazoa > Chordata > Lepidosauria > Squamata > Chamaeleonidae > Furcifer > Furcifer pardalis. Next base: position 120,865,498 of record CP126891.1, read on the forward strand.
GCAAAGTCCTCCTCAGCTCCAGGCTAATATTGATGTAACCGCTTCCCTCCATCAAGATGGATTCAAGTTGTAATCATATATTATGTGTAAATGATTTTTGTTGATGTATATTTTTAATAAAAATTTAAATAAATTTTTTTTTAATTTAAAAAATGGATTCAAGTGGGATTTAATCCACTTGGGAACCATCATCATTCCCTGTGGACTTTGGCACCCGAGGCCATTAGTCCTCAGGGCTGTCAGGTTAGTTAACCATCACCTGACAATCGATGTTGAGTCGCTGGTAGTATGGTTTACTCTATTACCATAGCAGGATAACCTGGCCAGACTTGGAAAGTTAGTTTTATTGGCCAAAAATTGCCACCTCTGGTTTCAGTGCAAGGAAAATGGAAAACATATGAAAGCTCTAAATCTCATTCAATAGGGGGAAAACTTGATTCTTGACCTGCTGACCTTTCCATCATCAAGTACTGCATCTTGACCATTAAACCACTGCTGTCCCTCATGTACTGTAGGTTTTTTTATACTATTCAAGCCACTTTTCTCTTTTGTAACATTTATGTGGATTAAAATTGATGCCTGTACTCCACAACATTTGTCTTTTAATATAGACACAAGGAGCAACGGAAAGAAATGCTTCACAGAAAATTCCTTTACACTAGAGATAACTAGGCAAGCCTCATGCTGAAATTCAGAAAAAGCTAAATGGTTTGGATGAAGATCATTCCTCATAACACATAGCATTGTGTGTTTGTGCTGTTTGTGTGTTTACTGCCTGAGGATGTACATATTTCTTAGTACCAAAAAAAGTAAGAAGCAACTGAACCTCCAACAATTACAATGAACTTTGTCCACTGGAGAACAGTATTAGTCTGCATCCTTATAATTGCAATGTTATTGCAAACATACTCTCTATATTGTTTTTCTTCTTCCCTCCTTTCTTATATTTTTGGTGCTTTGTGGCTTTACAGAAAACAGAAACACATCGATGAAATAAGCTGATTTATTTGCCTGCTGATGGTCTGAACAAGAGTTTTGTGCCTGAAGTGCTGTTGAGGTGGGACTTCCTGACCTATCCTGGCTAGGAAGAAGCCTAAAAAACCCCTTAGCACTCTGAAAGTTACTTGTTGAGATTATAACTCTTCACATCTTCTAGCTGGCATAGTCAGTGGGGGTTCTAGGAAATGAAATTTAAAAAGTAACCTTTTCATGTTCTGATTCTGTTTCATCAGTCAGAAACTGATTCCTGTACTCTTGCTTTCTTTGATCCCAGAGGTGAGCAATAAACTCCCAGTGCTGTTTTTGTGGCTTCCAGGTCACCTTTCACCTTCTCTCTTTCCATCAGGTGAATTGCAATACTGTATCTAGGAAATTTCAATTGGCAGTAATGCATCTTTTTACATAAGTTATAAGAGGCCTATGCATGTTTTAAATAATTTGGAGCAGGTGATACCTTTATCAGAACACTAAAATCAATTAATTGGCAAGCTTTTATGGCTAAACTCACGTCTTTAGGCTGAGCACCAAACCCTTATGTAAAAGTAAAGGTCTCCTTTGCTCAAAAGCCAGTCGTATCGAACTCTAGGGTGTGTTGCTCATCTTCGTTTACAGCCAAAGAGCCAAGGATGTCTGCAGATGTTTCCATAGTCATGTGAAAGGAATGATTGGATGCTGGAGCACACGGAAAGCTGTTACCTCTCCTTACCTACTTGCAATTTCTTGCTTCCGAACTGTTAGGTTGGTAGGAACTGGGACAGAGATGGGAGCTCATGCCATCATGCAGTGCTCAGGTCTTGGACTGCTGACCTGCTGACCTTCTGGTCAACAAGCTTAGTGCCCTAACCACTAAGCCACCGCAGTCCCTCTACCCAATATCTTGTGCAATAAAAATTTATTTGGCTGCTTCATCCTGCCCCAGGGCAGGGAAAGCTCTGATTTTAACAGAGTTTTTAGTCAGGTGTATGCATAATGAAGGATGGTGCTTGCAGTAATTAAAACAAAGTGTGTGTGTCTAAACACATAATGGCAATAGTGGAGAGCCAGACTTATCATTCTATGAATATGTGTGGCCCTTGGATCAATTCCAGAAATGATTGATTCAGGTGCCTACCCAGATAACCTGTCACTTCCCTAGTAGTCTGGTAAGTTGGGGAAAAGAGAGACATTTGAGGAAAAGAGGGAGTAATAAGAGGAGAGGAGATAAGATATTGACTAAAATCCTGTTGCATAACTCAGCAACCATAAGTCCAATGATATCATCAGCCATAGATGTTAATATGAAATGTAAAGTTCCTTTTCCTCCTTCACCATCCAATTCTGAGGTGGTCAGAAGCCTAAATGATATGGGGAAGCCTTTGGGAGCCTTGGGACAGAGGGGGGGTAAGTCTTTTAATATCCCAAATTTTACCAGTGGTTCCAGACTCTGTGACCTTAGTACCTGTTGGTGTAAGGACATTTAGGGTGTAAAGCCTTCTCCCACCAATATTAGGAGCCCTGGGGCCACAGTGGTTAAACTGCTGTCCTGCAACCAAAAGGTTGTGGGTTCTATCTTGACCAGGGCTCAAAGTTGTCTCGGCCTTCCATTCTTCCGAGGTCAATAAAATGAGTACCCAGCATGTTGGGGGTAAAATGCTAATTAACTTGTAAACCACCCAGAGAGTGCACTAAGTGCAACTGGGGCAGTATAAGTTTGCTTTGCCTTTGCTTTGCATAAGTCCCTACCTGTCCATATGTTATTATGTTATATTCAATTCTACATGTATTATTATTGTTGTTATTATTTCCCCTCCCCCCCCCAGAGAAATATGGCTGATTTAAGCTATGTTGAGGGTAATGTCTCACAGAACATTGTGTCGCATAATATGCAGTGAGAACAAGGGGCAGCACACAGATGCACTGGATACATAGGATATATAGACTCGCAGGGACTTATGGGCCACCCTGATAGAAGATGGAAACATTTCTGTAGTCCTGTCAGAAACCACGTGCTTTTTGTAAGGATGCAGAAGGCAACGTGTTGCCTGTCTCTCTTACTCCACAAGGCAACCATGCAAAGTCTTTTCTCTACTTCCCTGTTTCCCCTTGCCGGCTTCCACTCAGCATGGGCCCACTGAGTTCTTTTTCTTTCGTGGTGATAGTGCTCTATTGAACCCTGTGGGAGACGGGAGTCCTCAGCATGAGACAAATGAATAGGGTTTTTTTGTCAAATGTCCTAGACTGACACAATGTAAAACGAATATGAACGTCTCTAAATGACTGCTTGAAACCCAAGTTGATCAATTCTGGTGCAGCCTGAATTAAACAGTTTGTGAAGCTTTGAACAATATTATGCTGATAAATCGCTACAGCATGCAAAGGCTTTAGAGGGGGTTGGGAGTTGGGAGGGACTAGGTTGCTTTGGGCAGGGACGGGATTGCAAAGATTTTAATTAAACATACAGTACTGTGTACAATGGTAAAAGCAACAATGTTTTTGATTGCCATTGAAACCACCCAGAGAAAGAAACTGAGCACTAAACACATCCAGACACTTTGTGGAAGGGAAAAAAATGAAGGCAAAGGTTTCACACTGAATTAACTATGATTGGTCTATGAAATTACTGAAAAATCGCAGTAAAATGGGAAAGAATTAAATATTTTAATGAGCAATTAATTAGATTTCATTTGTCACGGGCATGGAAAGTAAAGTTACCAATATTTGAAATGAAGCAATTTTACAAAAAGAAGGCCTGAAATGAACATGCATGAATATTTATGTTTGTAAAAAATTATATGAGAAATTTCTAACTTGAATTCATTTATACAGATAAGAAACTGACAGGAAATTAAACATGAAACCCTTGAAATGTCAGGTGTATCGCTTTGTGAAACCCATGAGATGAGAATGGAATAAAGAAGTCTTGTTTAGTGGTTATCAGTAGAGCCAAAGAACTGCCAGTTTTCCCAGCTTGTACCTAGAGTAGGGATAGGCACGTTTTACTTCCACTTCCGGGAGCGATGAGGACAGCATGGGCCAGTTGAATTGGCATCGGTGGCCAGAGCTGGCCTGTGGAGAATATTTTGGGCACCCCTGATTTAAGCAGAGAAAATGGCAGCTTATAATCAATCTCATCTTGTTGCAAAACAGATTGCAAGGCACATTTTACTTTCGCTTCCAGTGGGAGAAACCATGTGACTGGCCCACTGAACCATGTGACTGGCCCACTGAACCACGTGACTAGCCCATTGTCCAAAAAGTTTGGGCACCCCTGTCCTAAACTGTTCAGGGCTTTGAATGTTAATGTCAGAACCTTGAAATTGGCACGGTAAGCAACAGTCAACCATTGCAGCCTTGACAAAACTAGGGAAATATGCTCAAATCTATTAGCCCCTGTAAATTAATCTTGCAGCCACATTCTGTACCTGTTGTAACTTCCATAGTGACTTCAAGGGCAGCCCCGCATAAAGAGCATTACATATTTATAAGGAGTGGGTTTACCAGTTCCACATACCCAATGTGCTTTCATGGCTGAGTGGAGAATGTATGCATGCACCTGTATGGTCCAGTGATGCCCTAGGCCTGGGTTCAAATCCCTGCTCCCTCAAGGGAACTCAATGGTAGTGTGGAACTGGTAAAGCCACTCTTTAAATATCTCAAGTACTGTGAAAGGCCTATTGGGGTCACTAGAAGCCAATTCCGTCTTAACAACACATGACAACACACAGAGAGACAACTGATTAGTTCTGGAATTCATAGGGGGTTTTCCACCATTCTCATCAAGTGGATAAGACATTGACTGGAAGGCGGGAGATCAACAGTATGATTCCTGAGTACTGTATTGCAAGATAGGATGAGCACCCGTCTCTGCCCCAGCTCCTGCCAACCTAGCAGTTTGAAAGCAAGAAATTGCGAGTGGATAAATAGGGGCCACTTCGGTGGGAAGGTAAACAGCATTCCATGTGCTCTGGTGTCTAATTATGCCTGCCACATAACCATGGAAACATCTGCAGAAGCAGACAGTGCTGGCTCTTCGGCTTTGAAACAGAGATGATCACTGAACCCTAGAGTCAGCTACGACTGGCTTTCGAACAAGGGAAACCTTTACATGAGCAATGAGATCAAAGTGATACCGAAACCACAAGTACCTCTTAAGAGAAGTTGTAGTGTAGAAGGACCCTTGAGCCTGGCATTCTATTTAATACAGCCTTTTAAGATGATACTCAAGGTAAAACCATTGCCTTTTTTTTTTAAAAAAGGGCTCTCTTCCTGAACAAATGGTTTTGTACCTTGTATTGTGGACACCAATTGCTCTAAGCTCATTTTAATCTCTTGTGCTGTGAACCTTTGAGCTGGTTCTACAATTACTAACTAGACTAATTTGTATTATAACAATTTAGAAAGCAAAGTGCAAGAAAATGGAACACACAAAGCCCAGAAGTATGTGGGAACACCTGTTGTTGTTTTCAAATGCTGCAAAAGCAATTTTTAAAAGTTCACATTTGCCTAATCTATAAAACTAATTTATGGCTGTGGAAGTGGAGGGAACAAAGGTTAACAATTAATGGCCTCAGTTATTTAAAAATGACTGAGGTAGGCAGATTTTTTCCTTCCATTTTGATGACTTTTCACATGCAAATGCTGTACAAGAGGTTACAAAAAAGGAATCTATGCAAATATTGCAGTCCTTACCCAGCACCAGCGGGATGGAAATTTAGTTCCTTGGGATTTTAAAAAAATGATGTCAATATGTTCTGCTTCTGAGTGCAGCAAAACTGCTTATGATTTAGCTGTCCTTAGGCCTGTGAATTAATTTACCGTATATGCCGGCGTATAAGACGACTGGGCGTATAAGACGACCCCCAACATTTCCACTCAAGATATATAGTTTGTTATATACTTGCCGTATAAGACTACCCCCTCTTCCGCACACCTTCCACACACCAAATAAAACATAAAAGAACATCAGATTTGATTTTAACATCTCCCTGTGGCTGGCACTAGTGCGCAAGTGCGCATGTGTGAGCTCTGTGTAGACAAGGGGTTGGGCGGAGCACCACTGCTTCCCACCAAGGAGAACAGGCCAGTCATGCCATAAAGGCTGGCACCCCTGTCTCGCTGCTGATGCTCGCTGCAGCCACGATGGATACCGTGCGATACTGGATGGTATGTAGAATGAGGTGGGTGGGCATCGGGAGGCCACTATGGGCACCGGGCAAGCATCGGGAGGCCAATATGGGCAGCTATATCTATCCCAACTGAAGTGCACCCGGCGTATAAGATGACCCCCCCCCCCACTTGGAGGCATGTTTTTCAGGGGGGAAAAGTAGTCTTATATGCCAGCATATACAGTATACTGGATGGTGCAGTTACCTTTTGGATGAATTCTGGTGTTTTGTATCCAGTTCAGACCATTTGATCATTCATTCTTTCAATGCATAGCTCCCAAAAATCCCCAGCCACCATGGTTTCAATACCTCTACTGCCCAGGGTGTTCTGCTACCTGTGGGATTCTGGTGTTGCTGTCCACAGCAGTCACTTGCTCAGGCTCTGAGTTCAACCCAAGGTGAAATATGTGCACTTTCTGTGACACATTCCACTACCACTACACATGCAAATTGATTTTCCCTTCCAAGAAGGCAGTGGAGGATGCTGAACATTGTGAGGACCTGCTGTGGTAGAAGTGGAGCCACTCTATTCACATGGGGATAGAAGTCCTCACCCCAATTTGACTGTGAAGAAGCAGACTAAACCATGGACCATATTATATTTAGGTGTCCTTTATGCATCTTTGGAGGCACATTGGAGGACTTGCATAGTGCCACAGATGAAGCCCTTCAATGACTTTCAAACCTAGACATGGAACTCTAGCGAGGAACTTGAGATGGACAATTTGTGCTTACTGTATATGAAACGTGGTGTTGGAGGAGAGTTTTGAGAGTACCCTGGACAGCGAGGAGAACAAATAGGTCGATCTTAGAAGAAATTAAACCTGACTGCTCCTTAGAAGGTCAAATAACGAAGATGAAGCTAAAGTACTTTGGACATCAAATGAGAAGATTCACTGGAGAAAGCCTTGATGCTTGGAAAGTTCGAGGGCAAAAGAAGGGGCGGCAGAGAATGAGATGGATAGATGTTATTATTGATGCAATGGGCACAGGATTGGGTGGGTTGAAGAGGTTATTGGAGGTTGTTGGCGGATGGGGTGCCTGGGGTGCAAGGTTCCATGGGGTTGCAGGGAGTCGAAATCGACTGTGCAAATGAACAACAACAAACAACATTAATGTAGACAACTGAAGTTCATCATATGATAAACAAATAAAACACATGCAAATATATTGGTCTGCAGGGGTATGGTGAAAATGGGTAATAAATAATGTTGCCGTTATTCAGGTTACCAAGTTAGCACAGGTAGTTGGCAGCACAATCTTTCTCTCACCGTTGACAAAGTTCTACCTAGTAAGTGAGCCACCAACGTGACTAAGGTAGGTTGAATTTCAGCAGAGGCTTTCTCTCTCTTGCCCACACCCATCCCAGGGATAAGTATCAAGCCAGCACTCAAACCCTGCAACAAGGTGAAGCAGCACTATATCACCCAGGTAATCCCACCACCCCATCCCAAATATCTGATACTGTATAAGGGTAATAGCTACTTTGTGATCTGGAGAGGCAAAGGATTGCAGTATATCTGTAATTTTTATTTAAGTTCTGGGGCTGTCAGGTCATTGACACAGTCCCCATAAATTGGGGGGCATGGAGCTGGTGGTGCTAATAAATAGTAACTGAGCTGTAGAACCATAGCCTCTGAAAGATTAATTCTTATCATATTAAGCCTATATATTGGAAGACTTCTAAAACACTGATTTGCTATATCTGGAGCTTCAGAAGCCTCTGAACTCTGCCAGGAATTCCATTCAATCTATCCAGCTATCTAATCAGGCACATTTGTTTAATTTTTACTCTGGTCCAACTCTGCTTCATGCGGGGGGGGGGGGGAGAGACCAGAACAGCTTGTTGCCTAGTTTCGGTAATGTACAGATAGTGGGGCATTTTTTAAACTCTGCTCCCATTTAGAGATGCAGTAATCAATGATTTGGGATTTCCTAGTCATTCTAGAAAAGGAACCCTCCATTATTAGCTGTGGGGTAAGCTTTTGACCCAGAGGGGTGCAGACGGTTGTGTATTTCTTTGTAATTCAAAAGGTTTTTATTGAAACCAAATTCCGGGTCTCTGGAAATTTGGATTAAAAGGAAGAAATCTGGAATGGAAGAGGTTAATTTTTTCGAAGGGTAAAGGGCTTTTTTGTGAAGGAATCATTGCTAACCTACAAAGATCTTGACAAAATGTCTAGATTAGGACATAGTTGGAAAGTAGGAAAGTTTTTCCTAGAAGGGCAGGATATAAGTTTAATAAATAAATATAAATAAATACAGTAAAACCCCTACTTACAGAAAAAAAGTCCATTCCGTAGGCTTTTGCTTAAATTGTTTTTTTATGTAACTTGAAGCAAACCCATAGAAAAATGAAATTTTTATGTAAATCGAAGCAAACCCATAGGGGAAAGAATCTTTATGTAACTAGAAGCAAATCCATAGGAAATCGTGTAAATCGGGACATGGTTTTAGTACAAAATCATCATGTAAGTCAAATTTTATGTAACTTGAGACATGTGTAAGTCAAGGATTTACTGTAAATTATAACCTAAGTGTGTAACGCAATTTTATAATATTACCGCTACGGTAATGGAGTAGATCGTACAGCCAGCGACTCAACACCAAGTGTCAGATGGCGGCTAACTAACCTGACTCCCTAAAGGGGCCAATGGCGATGAGCAGATGAGCCACTTTAGGTGGGGTGATGATCCTCTCAGTGGAGGAAATGCCGCTGGAAACAATCATTTGGGCCCAACGGCAACATGAGTGGAGGAGAAATTCTGATTCCCAATAGTCATGGAGGTGGAAGAGGCCATGCCTGATGGACTGGCTGTGAAGGCGCACACTGTCCATATTCTCAAGACTCCGGCAGTCCATTGCAGTCCCAGTGTTAAATCTTGCATGTCACGCTTCAAGTGTGCCGTGGGAGATGGCTCTGAAATCACAGTGTGTGGGTCATATCATGGCAAGATAGGATCCACCTTAAACAAATTCACACCAGTGACATTTTTCCTGCTTCAGGAAGAAAAATGCATTCTCTGATACCAGTTGTAGTCGATGGCAGCCTGCTGGCTTTGTTCTGGCTCATGGTAGCAAGAATTGGCATTGGGAATTTAAATTTTGTCCTGGGTTTGCTGAATCACAGAATATGTGGTCTGAGGCAGTTCCCATGCAAAGCAATTCAAGTTAAAAGGATGGTCTCCTTTTAACTGGCAACTGAGGGACTGCAGTGGCTCAAAAGATTAAGACACTGAGCTTGAAGACTGGAAGACCAGAGTTTGATACCCATGTACTGCATAACAGAGTGAGTTCCCACCTCTGTCCCAGCTGCTCCCAACCTAGCAGTTAGAAAGCAAGAAATTGCAAGTAGATAAATAGGGACCACTTTGGTAGCAAGGTAAACAGTGTGCACTCCAGTGTTGAGGCATACCAGCCACATCCCCACGGAAACATCTGCAGACTCTGACAGCACTGGCTCTTTGGCTAATAAACAGAGATGAGCACTGAACCCTAGAGTTGGATACAATTGGCTTTTGAGCAAGGTTAACCTATACCTTTGCCTATACATACCAGAACATAGAAAATCTGCCTTAGACTCCCAAATTCTACATTTTGCACAGAAAACAAAGAGTCTTCTGGTACCTTTAGGGCTAAAACGTGAATTGTAGGGATATTCTTTGAAAATTATACCCTTCATATCACAATATTGTTATTTTGATTTTTGTGAAGATGTTAAAAGGAGAACAATGTTGATAATAAGCATAAAACTAGAGAGAGTGCGGCTGGGTGTGGAAGCAAGTAAGAGAGCAGGAAGGAAAAAATATTGTCATTCCTGTATGCTGTTTAGATCTTATGCTTGTGATAGCAGGGAAGAGTTTGTACATTGGTTATGTGAAGATCATTGAATCAAGCAAAAGTTAATTAATCTTATCAATCATCTCAGAATAATCAAATTAACAAAAAATGTAGTCTGATTCCAGCCACAGCAGCTGCATTTTATCATATGAACAAATGGTTCCCCCTCCATATTTTAAATGACTGAAATTTGAAAAATAGATTTGTTAACTTCATAAAGGGCAGCAATTGTTATTAAAAAAAGTGGTTGGTTAACTTGTCACTGTTCTGTCCTGAAACCTAGCATAATACATACAATGTGCTTATTGATATAAATTGTGCCTTTTTAAGAGAAGGCCAGCATAACAATTCCCCAGGAAAGATTCATTACTGAAAACCTACAATAATTTTCATTTTTAACCCTCGTCCTCCAAAGACTGGATCTTTCTAACAGTTAAGTGTGTTTTCACTGTGTTATTGATGGAGATACAATTCAGAGATCATGACAGAGATGCCATTCTTCATGATTCAGAAAGGAGACTTTATAAAGACTGGGTATTAAAAACTGAAAAACTGTTTTGAAGCTATTGACCTCAACATTCTCATCAATAAAACTTCTACCCTGATGGAAGGAGTTGACATCTAGCACCACGAAGGCAGCTGAGATAATGAAATCTTCTAAGATAAGAGTGAGAAATCATCAGCCCTCTGTATGTGTGTTCCTTTTTCTCTTTTGCCTTCATTTCACATCAGCTCCATTCAGTATGGTCAACGAGAAGGAAGTTCTTGATCCCTTCTCTGAAATAGCAAACCACAGTTCCATTTTCTGAAACCAATGGATGTTTCTATATAGACCTTGATGTTTTTATACTCATACTCATTTGTTTTTTAGTGGAACTGACTTCCAAGGGAATATATTGCATTTTAGCTCAGCACATCACACTTTGATTAATGAAAAGGCAGGGAATATGGAGTTAGGATAAATCAATCCTATTAGAGCAGCTTCACACAGGTATGTTCATCAATTGATGACTATAGCATCTGATGATAACAAATTATCTGTGCTGACATGTTGGCACAAGCATGACACTGTGAACCAGGTTTTCATATCCCTTAGCATCACTTCAAATATGCTGTTTTCATATCTGCATAAACATGACAGAAGCCTGCTTGAGAGTCCTACTGGCTTTAAGAAGAAATAGTTAGGGAGTATTCATCTTTTTTCTGTCTGCCATTTTGTTGCTCTAATTCCAATCAAATCCCAAGATAATACCACTTTGATGCAAAGAGGGAGGGGTCATGGGAGACAGAGATGCTGGGGTTCAAAATGCATACAGTATTTGCATACATTTAAACTCTTAACGTTCAATAGTGCATAGCTAGCTTACAACTTGTAAATGGGGGTCATGAGGCCATACAAATGATTCACCCTAGCTCTTTGTCAGACAAATGAGAGAAAGAAATGCTCGAGGAAGTAAGTGATATTCTAATACAGCAAATTAAAGAGCACAGCTTAAAATATTGCAATATATAGCAGAGAATGAATGGCAAAGCAGTTCAGTCTCCTTCAATAACAGACCAACTTACCTGCCTGAAAATATATTTGGCTGCAAGCAGAAGGACAGAGAGAGAGATTTCACCAGGTCCAGATTAAGTCAAGATGAGATGGTGCTTTATGTCTGGTTTAACAGCCCACTGCATTATCCAACCAACTACCTTCCCATCCCTCATACATGCTATTCTTAACAGAAACCAAGATTGATTAGATTTATAGATCCCTCATTAGGGTACCCTATGTCCTTATTTCTATGGAGGTCAGCTCTCTTGTGGTGAAAAACATTTAGTAAAAGAAGATACTTCATATATTTGATGGAATGCCCAGTTCCAGCTCCCATTTTAAAAATAAAGAATCATAAGTACAAAGATCACAGACCTTGAAATTGTCTCTTTGCAATGATCACCTGGACTTTGTAGGTCACTTGTTCACAGACATCCCTGCTTGGGTGTGTAGACCCTGGAGAGAATCTAGCCTCCCTCGGTAGAGAATTCCAGAATCTAGCTGCATCCTACTGCTATCACCATAACCATGCCACTGCTAACATCTGTAGCAGAAGTGTTTCCTGAGCATCGTTGTATCCATCATTGTGTAGTCCATATACCAACTTTACACATGGGGAGTTCCCCAACATGAGGGGATAAGGTACTTCTACTCATGCAGTAATTCTATGTGATGAGCTGCAAAGGTGAGGCAGCTGTCATGGGGGGGGGGGGATTTCGGGGCTAGATTGTACAAGACCATAACTCCTCACATGTTTTTCCAAAATGAGATGATGAGTGGGGAATGAAATGTAAATTTTCTTCAAGCAATGTATTTGGAAATATGAACCAGCCCTTACTTTTAATAGGATACCTTGTAACCCAACTTTTTGTTTTAGATATCTATGTGAGATCCCATTACAACATCCCTGTAATGGCAGTGCAATATATCTTGTGATGATTGATTGTTATATCTGTGATACACCAGGTTACAAAACATCTGTGTTGGTGGAACAAGTCTGAGGAGCCATCTGTAGATCAGTGATGATGACAGTGAAGAATATTCATTTATTTTTGCGTATACATTCTTGGTGAAACATATTATCTCTCACAATTTCATTCACAAATGAAGCCACGAATGATTCTTCCAGTCCTCACACATCATAGAGGGCATAACTAGAATGGGTTGTTCTGGAGAATATTTCAAGCTACAGTTTTGAATTAGTTGAGACTCTCACACTAAACACGGAAAAGTTCTAAGAAAAAAACACAATATAGACATCCCACTAGATTGATTCTTTAAGATAAACATGATGTTAGACTAGACAGGCCTTTGATCCAATTCACATGGATGTTCCTAATGCATCTGAACTCAGCAGAACCTAGTTCCAGTGTAAGAACAGGATTGTACTACAACTTGGGTATACAATGAGTTCCAAAAGTCATCATACATAGGTGAAATGGGAAATTGAAGCTAAATGTACATTTATTGACAAAATATTCAATACAAAATCTTACAAAATATTATCTACATGTTGGCCACCTCTTTCTACAAAGACACAAAGTCTTCTCTCCCACTCATGGGGAACACGTTCCAAGATATTTGTTATGCAAGTAATTGCATTTTGAATGAGTTCCTATAAATCAGGAGTTCCAAACCTAAGGCCCGTGGGCTGGATCTGGCTCACAGTGTCATTTTATGTGACCCCCCCCCCACCCCACCAAGGGCATTCCAGAAACAAAATGACCACCTCCTTTGAAGCTGTTGGGACAAAATGGCTACCCTCATCATGCAGGCAGGGCACAATGGCTGTCTGGCCCTTGAAGTTGACTGAGAGAGTGTGATCTGGCCACCGGCTTGTAAAGGTTGGGAAACACTGCTTTAAATGATCCATGTTTCTAATCTTTTCCTCTTACAACACAACTTTTAAGTGGTTCCATAAGTAAAAGCTGTGAAATATAAAATATACTATAAAATATAACATGAATTTGTTATTTTTTTCTATGTATGTCAACTTTTGGGACCCCCTTTATTGCCCCTTTCTTCTAGCAAGTTCATTGGATTCTTAAATGTTGAATCAACTCTGATCTGTGTGGGTTGTGTTTGTGATGTATTTTTTTTTGTATTGTAGTTGATTTGTATTGATCATCGCTAATCTGCAGATTTCCTGGTTTTTTAAATAGTGGAAGATGATCAATTACTTCTGTTATTCAATTATTAGTACACAAAATTTTGCAAACTCTCTCTCTGTATGACAAAGGTTTGATAAATGTTACTGTCCTGCATTTTTCAGTCCCGTATAAACCTAAAATTAAATGAACATTATATGTAAATTGATTAAAAGCAAGAGTTAATTTGAATGCATCATTGTTTCAAAAGCACATGCCATCAAATTAGAAAGGAACACTAATATATTCAAAAACAGTAACCCCTTAATCCAGTGCAAGACATGCTTATGCATAAATGCCACAATTATGAGGATCTAGTTGAAGCAGGAAATTTTGCGATCCAGTTCAAAGAGCTGCTTCAGGCTGAAGATGGTAGAGATGCCTGTTCCTTGTGGTTTCTTCTGACAAATATAAGATTGTTATAAGAATGTTCTTTTGGTTTGTTGTCTCACACTACCATTGTTGTACTGTCTCTAGAAATGCAAATCTTGCCTTGTCCCATACTCAGAGGTAAGGGGGACAAGCTGTAGTATCCTTTTTTACACTGACAAGCATGAGGTTGTGAGCAAGAAAGGCTATTTTTTGCACCCAACTGCTTGATTTTTATAATAAAATTGTGTAATTCAGAAATAATGCAAATTGTTCCCATAGCATAGTTCAATAATTGTTGTTCTATTTAAGAGTAGAAATGTTTACTATGCCATTACCCTTTCCCATAACAACTATCAAATCTTTCTGTACTTGTTGTGGTTGTAAATGCTTTGCTTCTCAAGGTGAAGGGCAGTGGAACTATTAATGGCCACTGGTAGCTCATATCTCTGTCTTCTAGGTCTTCAGCTGGGAATCTAACTGGTGAGCTCCCTCAAGCATTGGCCACGACCCAGCCAGAACTTTGTATTATAGAAAAAGTCCACCTGCAGATTTTGGAGGAAGTATCCTTCCACACATATTGAACAGGATGGTGCCCTTCTCTTTCCCTTTCCAGGACTATACAAGACTCCCACTACATTGTGGGAGGGGCCTAGTCTCGGCTAGACTTAAAATAAAGCCTGTGAAGTATTTTTCAATGTACATACAGTTGTACCTCGCTTAAAGAGCACAATGCGTTCCATGGGATTGCTCTTTATGCGAATTTGCTCTTTAAGCGAAACACCATTGTAAATGACCAATGGGGGGGGGGGGGTTGCGAACCCTGATTTATTTGTTAAGCGAGTTTTTGGTTGGTTTTATTTGTTAAGCGAAACGAACCTTCAGATAAAATTCTGCCCTTTAAGTGAGTTACTCTTTAAGTGAGGCGCTCTTTATGTGAGGTTTGACTGTATTTGAGTTCTACTAAATCATGATTATTATGCTGGGTTTCTCACAACTGTCATTTAATTTAATGAATGCCATTAAATGAATGGGGGAAAACAGACTACTGTTTAACAATATGCAACAGGAAATATCAAAATCATTTCCTTGCTTTAAACCTTGCTATTTCCACTATTCTAGTTTTGGTCACATATTGGATTGATAATAAATCTTGTCATGTCAAATTACCAATAAATTGTCTGATTCAAAATTGAAGGAATCCAATTTCTCTCTCTCTCTCTCTCTCTCTCACTCACTCACACACACACACACACACACACACACACACACACACACACACACACACACACACACAAGCACACCAGATACCAATAGAGTTGCCTTAGTCCACCATTCCTATATTATTACAGGCATATAGATATGGATATAGATATGGATATTTACAGCTGTATATGTATCCAAAAACTATTTGAAAAGTGACATAGAAAGAATGCACATTTCAAATGCGTTTAAACAGTGTTTTGTGCACAATTAAACCATGGAAGTAATCATTACACTGCAAATGGGTATGGCAAAGGAATGAAATACATGGCTATGCACACATTCCTCATTAGAAAAGGTCTGGGCAATAATAATTACAAAAAATCTAAGTATGCACAGGAAAATATCTCAGGGCAAAGGAAGATTAAATTAATAGATGAAGCACAATTGTTAGTCCTGGTTAGATTTAGATTCACAGAATCATCAGACTTACATGAATGTTGACTTAACCAAGTCCTTTTCATTCAATATGTCCAGTATAACAAGTGAATTAGTTCAATGTGTTGAGACATGGACTTTAATATTCCATTATATGAGAAAAAATTATTTATAAAGACAATTTATATTTGATTATATAATTCCCATCATTTTGTCTTATTATATTATATTATCCATGTCCATGTTATAAGAGGGCTTAGTGCCTGCTTTAAAAAGAGGTATAAATGTTCTTTTGCTGGGCAAGAATCCAGACATGCCTGTAGTAATCAGTAATTTACATATATAGGATTTTATTTTGCCTTAAGGAGGGAGGGAGATAGGAGAGTCAGTTTTTTTCCATTTTTGATCAACATTTATGTGAGCCATACCTATTGGTGTAGTTGAGGGATTGCCATTTTATATACAGCTGGATCAGGTTTGTTCATATGTACTGCTATTAATGATGCTTAAAAGGCTATTACTATTGTGCACCTTTCTTACTGTAGGCTAATAAAGTTGTGACCCTAGTTTACTAGGCTGTCTGTGGGATTCTGGGAGTTGTAGTCCAAAAGGATAACATTCACATACTCTTATACTTTATAATTCAAAGAGAGACTGAAGTTCATATTCACATTCACTGGGGCAACAGTTTACTTTTTTCCATCTGTAGATCTATTCAAAATTCAAGAGTTTTTCCCAAAAACAGGTCTCATTCCAACACTGTATAATATTTCCTCATTCATCATCCCAGGATTGAAGCAGTTACTCAAGTTGCCTTGCCCTAAGACAGGGATTTTCAACATGCGGCCCAGATGCGGCCTACGGCACCATTTCATGTGGTCCACCACCACCTCCACCACACCAGGAAGTGCCATGTGGTGGAAGAAGAGCAAAATGGCCATCCAGCCACTGAAACTGTCTGAGGGAATGTGACCCAGCCCCTGGCCTTAAAAGGTTGAGAATTCCTGTCCTAAGCGGTTCTGCTGGAAACAGACACATGTGGGTTGATAAACAGCTTCTTGTTTATTGGAAACAAAGCATGGAAAAATGGCTATCCTTCAACAAGTTTCAACAGTGCACAAACCCATCTAAAGCTTCAACTGGAAGCACATAGAGAACGAACAAGAGCCACACCTAGTGCCCCCAACAGACATTATAAGGAAAACCAGGTAGTATTATTACTGTTAGTTAGAGAGACATACACTATATACCAGGGGGGTTCCCAACCTTTTTATGCCATGGGCCTGACCAAGCCCCTGAACAGGTAAGCAGGCCAGACCAGGCCCCCAGAAGCGGAAGTAAATGCTTCCATGTTTACAACAGCCACTGGCACATTTATGGCTGATGTAACCGCATTTACGCATGAGTGTGCATGCGTTACAGCTGTCGTAAACACACCCACTTCCACTTTGGGTGCAGCAGCGGGCCACATAAAATGGTGCTGCAGGCAGTAAATTGGGAACCCCTGCTATATACTATTCTTAGTCTTAAACACAAAATGTGAAGAAAAGGATTCTAGTAAAAGGCAGTGCTACAATATGGGGAATATAGACTCAAATGACATTCACTTGTAGTAGTTACTGTAGTGAAGAAACTTTTAAGAGAATGGAGGAGCTGCTGGGGGGAAAGTGATAGCAGTTGAAATCATCCTATCCTTTTTTATCTACCAAACCAGATTGTTTCTGAGATTTTTTTAGAGGGGAGCAACTAATATAATCCCAGTAACTTCTGTTTTGTTGTTCAGTCGCACAGTCGATTCCGACCCTCTGCGACCCCATAGACCACTGTCCGCCAGGCACTTCTGTCCTCCACCATCCTCCTCAACTCACTCAGCTCTGTACACAGTTAGAAATATGGACCTTTTTTCCTAATAAAAGGCTTAAATAAAAATAAAAATAATTTCGTGTCAGAAATTATTCTGGTTTGAAAGGATTTTTGCTGGAGAAACTCTTCACAGGGGATGTCCAAATGAGGCTCCTTTCATGTCCCCAAGATCTTTTCCCACCGAAGTGGTCCCTTTTTATCTATTTGCAATTTTTTGCTTTCAAACTGCTACGTTGGCAGGAGCTGGAACAGAGACAGGTGCTCAAACTGTCATGCAATACCTCTGTCTTGAACTGCCAACTTGCCTGCCTTCCAGCTAACAAAGTGAGCTTCTTAACCACTGAGAGACCGCAGAGCCTAATAGAAATAAGAAGGTTAAAGAAATCAACAGATGAGATCAATGTAATTGTGGTACCCTGCAGTCAAATGATTTGTTTGTACTAATCCCACATGCAATAAAATGTGCTCTTAAATGGACCTCAGCTGCACACAATCACAAAGTAGGGGTGGGGATTGCTCTTACAATCAAGTAAGGGAGCAACTATGCCTCTGTTTGATTAGGAGGAAAAAGAAAAACTCCCAAAGTTAGCAGTTGCCAAAATGAATAAATAAAGGAAACTTTGGTCTTCTCACATGGTTATTGTGTATTTTAGCTAAAACATCTAAATTCAAATATTTGCATATCTTGCTGATGGACACTAATGCCATTATAAACAATTTAGTTTTATAAGATTTCCTAACCTACGATTGGGGTTCATTTTAAAAACTGAAAGAGTGGTTACTGATTGTCACATACATACTCACAGCCAGGTCTTATTCAGACTGCAGTTCCTTTTTTGAACACTGTACCAATGTGAGAAAATAGAAAGTGTCAGCAAGGAATTAATTATGACCATCATAAGAAAAAATCCAAATGCACAGCAGAGTTTCGTTCACATTCAACTTTTTGCTGTCTGTCTGAGCTGTGTCAACCTGTTCTGGATTGGCATGGTTGTGAATGTCTTTCACAACTGAACAGTGTGCACATGAACAGCAGTAAGAGGATCAAGCCCTGTAATAGATTTGCCAGTATTGTCCAGGGGCAGATTAACCAGCTTCCTTAAATGTTCCTGGTCTTTGACCTCTCTTTTGTCAAGGTTTGGAATGTAATTTTAGAAGTAGCTAGTTATAGCTAGTATTTTAGTAAGCAAGGCTCTAGTGGCTGTGGTGACTTAGTGGTTAAGACACTGAGCTTAATGGCTGGAAGGTCAGCAAGTCAGCAGTTTGAGGCCTGCATACTGCATGACGGATTGAGCGCCCGTCTCTGTCCCAGCTCCTGCCAACCTAGCAATTTGAAAGCAAGAAATTGCAAGTAGATAAATAGGCACGGCTTTGGTGAGAAAGGTAACAGCTTTCTGTGTGCTCCAGTGTCTAGTCATGCCTCCCACATGACCATGGGAATGGCTGCAGACAGTGCTGGCTCTTTGGTTGTAAGCGGAGATTAATACTATACCCTAGGGCAGTGATGGCGAACCTTTTAGAGATTGAGTGCCCAAACTGCAACCCAAAAAACACTTATTTATCACAAAGTGCCAGCACAGCAACAGGGGAGAAAGTAAACACTCCCACTGGGCTGCTGGGCAGGGGAGTGGGGCAAACTCTGTGCTGGGGGGAGGGAGGAAGTGCTCCCATTGGGCTGCTAGGCAGAGTTCGTGGGGCGAATCCTGTTCTGGGGTGTCTACAGAGAAGGCTCCAAGTGCCACCTCTGGCAAACGTGCCATAGGTTCACCATCACTGCTCTAGGGTCAAATATGACTGGCTTTTGAACAAGGAAGAGCTTTACCTTTAAGTAACACTCCAGTTTAACATGAAATGATAAAGCTGAGAGACAGTTCACAAACAAACCCATGTCTTTCCTGAGCCTTGACAATCCTAGACTTTTCAGTTACTGTTCTACAGTAGCACCCATGAAGGAGTTGTTCTTCTCCTCAGGATGCTAAGGAGTGTTGTAACCTTTTTCCTGAGCAACTTGTTCTTTATCAAGTCCTTTGGAGAGACAATGTTTATGCCAATCAAAGTAGAACCATTGTGCAGTGATCTTGCCCCACCAACCTTGAGTTAGATATTCCATTAGAACAGGGGTCAGCAACCTTTTTAAGTCGGGGGCCAAGTCATGCTCCCCCAGACAGTTGAGGGGGCCCTCCCTAAATGCATCTGTGGCTGTCGTAAACATGTTTACAGCAGCTGCAAATACAGTCTTGGCAGCTTCTGGTGGTGGCGGTAGTGACAGTTGGAGTAAGGGCGAAGGCTTGTTGATTTGACACCATCAGCTGTAGGTTGATGAGCCCTGCATTAGAAGAACATACCATGTTGTCTAGGCAGCGACAGCCTCCTGATCTTATGAAGGCAGGGAGGAAAAAGGGGGATAAGTTAAAGCAGTCAGAGTCATCATTAACACCAATGTTTCAAAATGGGGAGATATAGTTCAATCTGATAGAATTCTAAATGTAGGAGAATGTCATGTATATAAGCAGTGATTATTACCAATCATCCCTTCTATAGAAATGTTGCAGCTGACGGTTTTATGCCACATAAACTTGTTGACTCTTGTTGAGCAAGATATTCCAATCTAAATAAGAATTGCCATGTGAATTTAGAAATGTTCCTGGTATTTTTCAAAGGACGTTTAGCAATGCAACACTGCTTTCCAGCTTTAGATTGTAAACGTTTGTTAAATCTCAGAAGGACTCACATGCAGATAATTAACCATTCATATCTAATTGACTTAAATATTAACATTTGCTGGATGAACAAAACATGGTGAAAATGTTAAATAGTTTGTTGAAGGTCATAGAAGAATAAAGTGGTGGAATAGATAGTGGTGATTTAGTAACCTCTCTTTCAGTCTCCAGTCCAACTTCACTATGCTGTTTTGGTTTACGGCTGTAAAAAAAAACACTCTACAACGTAATACCATGCACTTGTGTTCAGAAGTATATACTATTAATTTCCATAGCTCTTATTCTCTCGTAAGTGATTGTAGTCTGTTAGTTGCAAACTGTGGAGTCAAGGAAAATACAGTTTCTCAGCTCAGTTGCCTAACATTATTGTGCAAATTAACCCAAAATGCTAAAATGTGCAGTTAGTATTTCTACTATTTGTAAAGGTCAACTACCCAACAAGATAGATAGTATTATGAGGGATTAGTAGGTACAACTGGCATATAATCCCAAGAACATCTGTCTGTCCCACCAGAGCGGACCGGAGAGGCTCTCTGGTTGTACCATCGGCTAGAGAGGAGCATCTCTCTAGCACTAGAAGGAGGGCCTTCTCTGTGTCCGCTCCGGCCCTATGGAACCTCCTGTCAACCGAGTTGCTGGCCTTCAGAAAGGGTGTGAAGACCTGGCTGGCAGGGCAGGCGTGGGGTTTGGGCCAGTTGGCTACTCCGGCCGGCTGGCTAATCTGACTGTCCCCCCCCCCTCTCTCTCATAATTTTAATTGGTGAATTTTAACTTTTAATTTCTTTTTAATTTTTAACTTTTAAAGTTTAACTTTCTGAGATGGGTGTTATTTTATCATGGGTTTTATTGTTGATTGTGTTTTTTAACTGTTGTTTGCAGCCCTGAGTCATTCGTGAAGAGGGCAGCATAGAAGTCTGACAAAACAAACAAACAAATAAATAAAACATGGTACAGTAGAACCCCGCATAATGGGGGGTGGAGGAATCATTATGCAGGGTATCACACAGAGAACACGAACGCTTCATTGTAGGAATTTTTTGTTATACGAAGCGTTTGTTATACGGGGTTCCACTAAATGTATTTACAGCAAACTATTGGTGGAGGACAGGAGTGCCTGGAGGACAGTGGTCCATGGGGTCACAGAGGGTCGGAATCGACTGTGCGACTGAACAACAACAACAACAAAAATTAATTTGTGCTTACTGGAAAAGGCTCTTTAAACTTACATAACTTTTAACTCTTTAAACAGAAATGTTTAGAGGGTACATAGTCAAATAGCCACCACTTAATTGCACCAAATGCTCCTATTACAGTTGCTTTAGCACAGCAAACTGTAATAATTTCTTTTTTTTAAAAAAAAAAAGTTACTTTTTTATTGTGCCTTTCCTTCAGTGACCTTGGCTTTATCTCTATCCACTTAATCATTACAATAATCCTTCAAATTAAACAACTGGAGCAAGGCCACCAAATGATTTTAATGGGTTTCTGGGGACTTGAACTTGAATTTCCCAGAACCACTTCCTGTGTTTTAACCACTATACCACATTACCTCTCAGTTTCCCTCTGCATATGATGGAGATTCTTTTTGGGAGGTACCAATAGAATGACTACTTTCACAGATGTCTAATTGATTCTATTTTAGCTTTTAAAAAATGCAATTACTGTACTGCCTTCCGATATATCTGTTTCGTTGTATGACATGAGTACCTCCAGATGAAAACTATATCCAGTGCTTGATACCCAAAGCTTTTCTGGGCCAATTGGTTAAGTTTGGTCATGGAAGAGTAGCACGTGCAACTTGGGGATAGAAGAAAGGAGAGGAACACCTAAGTCTGAATAGAGTAGATAATGGTCACATGGTAGGGGAGACTCTGGGGTCTTAAAGGTTCACAAGATTCCTAGGGGCTGAGCATTCACACAACTGCAAGGCAAAGTAGAAATAAAACTTGTGTGTGTGTGTGTGTGTGTGTGTGTGTGTGTGTGTGTGTGTGTGTGTGTGTGTGTGTGTGTGTGTGTGTGTGTGTTTGAATGTGCATACACACTCCAACTCCTAGAATACAGTGCTGGCTGTGTTAGCTTAGGGTTCTGGAAGCTATGCCTTAAATACAGCATTTCTAGACTTTGATAAGCACCACACTCTAGCTATCCAGCCATTTTCCAAAAGAAGACGAGCAAGCGTAGGATTACTAGAGACAGGCATGACTGTGAGGCAAGAAGTAAAATTGCTGGTTTGTTACTGGCTTATATGATTGTATCACAGTGGAGATATTTGCTGGAGAACATCACCTTGCTAGTACAACTGGGTAGCAATCTCTGCCTGGGATTAAGATCAGTGCACATAGCAAAGAAGAGGAAAGTGTGACTCCCCAGACGTTTTTGAACCCCCATGGTCTGTTTGCTAAATAAGGCTGATGGGACTCTCATCTTAGAACACATGTAGGGTTGCCAGGTAGAAGTTTCCAATAATGGCTATGTTTCTGCATCAGGTTTCCAGGTGAGGAGCTAAATCTCACTCTAACCAGCACCAGAGAAGTCTGAATACTGTGAATCTTCATTCATTTTCAGGTAATATTTAACTGGGATGGAGGGGGTTCCAAACAGTGGGGCAGGCCAGGGTGCAGGTGCCCATAAGTTTCTGCTTAGAGTTTTATCCAGTGGTGGGCATCAACAGGTTCACACCAGTTTGTCAGACCCGGTAGCAGAAATTCGGCTGGTCTCACACATCCAAGTTTTGAAATAAAGTAGTCCTAATTTGAGTGCAACGCAGGGCTTTCCCCTGGCCACGCCCACCATCCCACACCCACAGTGTGGTAGTGAAATTTTTTTTGAGTCCACCACTGGTCTCGTCCCCTCACTCCAGGCTTTTTGCCTTACTGTCACTGAATTTATCATAAGGCAGTTTGGAGGAAAGCCGGTAGAGATGTGTTAGAACTACAATTCAGGCCTGATGACAGCCGCACAGAGCCTGAAAGAATCTGTCTTCATCTTTGCCGACTCCACCTCCGTGATGTCATGAGAGATGCTACTGCCCTACCTCTGTGGCATTAATGAATACTCTGTGACATTAGAAAGGTCCACACCCTAGTCTCACATTGTGCTACTGAATCTCAGAGAATGGGATGCTACTGACCTGGCAACTCTAAACCATAGGTTCTCCTCCCCTAAAGTATGGTTTTCTTTGTACAAACTGGGTTGTTTAGGCTTCTGTTTCCCACTGTGGTCGCACACATATATCATCGTTGTCGGCTGCAACTCAATCCGAGTATACGTTTTTCTGCCCCAGGGCGCCGTGAGGCCTGGTCTTGGAGGCTGGCTGGCTCTGGGACATCTTCGTCCTCCAAGACAAACAGGAAAAATGCTACTGACATGAATTTGTTTAAGGTGAATCCCAGCTTCCCATGAAGTGCCCCACACACTGTGATCATGGAGCCATCTCCTGCGGCACATATGAGATGAGACATGCAGGATTTAACACCAGGACTGTAATGGACTGCCACAGCCTTGAATTTATTATCAAGGTGAGCCTTCATTTGGCATGGCCTGTTCCATCTCCATAACCATTAGAAATCAGAAAGTGGTTCTTCCTCCTTTCATTTCACTGTTGGGGCCAATCTGATGGTTTCCAGTGGCATTTCCTCCACTGAGGGAAACCATCACTCTACATATATAGATATGAACATACAAAGCTGTGTTTGTAGGATCAGACACATTGCATTATGCTAAGCAGGAAGAAAATAACAAGGATAAGCAGTCATGAGTTGATGTATAATCTTGAACAGATTTACTATAAATCAGTTCTCTTCAATTGTCTTTACTTCTGAGCAGGTATAACACATGATTATTCCTCTTATTTCCATGTAAACTTCTCTCAGTTTGAAGCTAGAGATGTATTATATATGCAATTTTAGCAAAGAAAAGGGAGAAATGGAAAATTTTAAGCAGCATAGTTTGGCTTTATAAGCTTATATAAAACCCTCTCTGCTTCCAGTGTGTTTCAGACTTTTATTCCTTGAACATTTGATCAACTAATGTACTTCAAAATAAAAACAACAATAATAATTCAAAAGCAACATAAAGCTTCCTGTATACAACAGAATTATTCCACCTCTGTGATTCACAGCAAAGTCTTCTACACAAATGGCTGCTCCATTAAAAACAATCTAATTTAGATCATATCAC
Organism: Furcifer pardalis; assembly: GCA_030440675.1. Classification (NCBI taxonomy): domain Eukaryota; kingdom Metazoa; phylum Chordata; class Lepidosauria; order Squamata; family Chamaeleonidae; genus Furcifer; species Furcifer pardalis. The sequence goes on from CP126891.1 coordinate 120,889,937, forward strand.
CAATGTGCATATAAACAGAATCTCATGAAGCACTCACTAATGCATGTAGTGATTTACTCCAAAATGTGCTTTAATTTTGAAGGGCTAAATTGAACCTGGTTTTTTTTGTTGTTGTTAAATGGAAATGGAGCTTGACTCTGTATCCCCCTCCCCCTTGTGCAGAGATTGTAGCATTAAAGGTGATAACATCTTTCCAATCAGAGGCCTTGATAAGGAAGCAGGATCATAGTGTTTTAGAGGCAGCTGCTAAAATAAGGTTTAATTCGAGGGAATCAGGACGGATGCAGTCTCACTTTCCTCTGTGACCTTGTGCAACTGAGCATGCCCTCGTTAAGGAAAAGTAGTAGGAAGCTAATTATCCAGTGCAAAGTGTTGATATAGGAACATTTAGCAAATGTTATACATTGAGTTCAGTCTGTTGTTGTTATCATGTATTTGTGTTTGTGGTACCTTGGTACATTCAAGGGTAAGGAATCAACTATCATTTTAGCTCGATCTATGTGCAGAATTAAGATTTCCCTTGGATCTCCTGTCAAAAACTTTAGTTTAGTTTAGTTTAGTTTAGTTTAGTTTAGTTTAGTTTAGTTTAGTTTAGTTTAGTTTAGTTTAGTTTAGTTTACCAGAGAGTCAATGAGCTGGTATGTGGGTTTGGAAAGTAAATAAATTCTACCATCATAATAGGGGCTTATGGCTGGCTCAGCAGTAAAGACACAGGTCAGCAGTTTGAGACCCAAGTGCTGCAAATGGAGTGAATTCCCATCATCTACTCCAGTTCCTGCCAACCTAGCAGTTCAAAAGCAAGAAATTGCAAGTAGATAAATAGGTATTGCTTCAGCAGGAAAGGTTGCTACACACCCAGTCATGCTTACTGCATGGAAACAACTGCAGATGCAGACAATGCTGGCTCTTTGGCTGTAAACAGAAATAAGCATCAACCCCTAGAGTCTGACTGGATACCAAGCAAGGGAAACCTTTAACTTTACCTTTACCATCATAAGGCAAAAAGGGACAACGGTCATGACCTTTCAGGAGTGTGGTTACATACCTGCTAGGTGCTAGCTCCACCCTATCCAAATCAGTGGCTCACTTCCTCTCAGCAGTCAGTCTTTTTCAACATTGCCGCTTTCCTTTTGTACACTGGTTCTCAAATTGAGGGAGTGGTTTCCTCAGAAGGACATGAAGGAATTTCAAGGAGAGAATGAACCTGAGATATTTAACCATTTTTACCAACTTTAACCTGTAAAATAGATATTAGTGCTAGACCTTAGGACTTCTGACATATGCCTGAAATCCTACAGGATATCTTAAGCCAGTGGAAGAACAAGGATGTCACCAGAATGGAAATATATTCATAATTAAAAGGTTCCAAATTCTGTAGACCTGGCAGTTGCTGAAATAGCAACTAAGGGTAGATCTGTGTACTCCAAGAATACCCACAGTATTTCCTGTTTATTTCATAATTATTTTCTTGGTTATTAACACTCCTTGAATACTTTTCTTATTTACTGATTTTGCTCCAATTGTTTCCCTTATTTTTAATATTATCAGTTATGATTTTAATAAACTTTAAATGAGTGATTTAATGGTTAATGTCTTGTTGCCAGGATAGAAACATCAGCAACGTCCTACCCTGTGCTTGCAGATGGGGAAATCTAGGAAATCCTCATGCAACTAGAAATCCACATAGAAAGCAATGAGGGCAAGTCAAATAGTGTAACTGGAACCCAGATATTGCCATGGTTCAGGTCAGAAGACACAACCAATGGAGCTGTTTATGCTTTTTGAAAATAAACTTAATTCCAACCATGATGTTTTATTGCTATTATTGTTTTACCCCTTTACACTTTTGTGTTACCACTTGTCGTCGTCTTCTTCTTCGTCTTCTTCTTCTTCTTCTTCTTGTGCCGTATCTGATTCTGAATATTGGCTATCATCATGGCGATAAGCCATGAAGATTGTCATGGGAACAATATAACACAGTGGCCTTCCATTTCCCTTCCACATTGCAGTGTGATACCCGTACCACTGATCCAGTTCCACACATTCTGGTCCTGAGCCTTTTTGGCACACAGAATCTTCCTCAACGTCAGGCCAGTATTGATGAACCTGCTGCCCTCCATCAAGATGGATTACAGTGGCCTTCCATTTCCCTTCCACATTGCAGTGTGGCACCCATACCACTGATCCAGTTCCACAAATCACTTTCTGGTCCTGAGCCTTTTTGGCACACAAAGTCTTCCTCAGCCTCAGGTCAGTATTGATGAACCTGCTGCCCTCCATCTAAATGGATTCAAGTGGGGTTTAATACACTTGGGAACCATCACCCTTCCCTGTGGACTTCACCACCCAAGGGCAGTAGTCATCAGGGTTGTGAGGTTAGTTAACTGCCATCTGACAATTGGCATTGACTCACTGGCAGTACGGTCTGCTCTATTACCATAGCAGGATAACCTGGCCAGAATGGAATGGAATTCCACTTGTATGGAATTTTTTATTGTAAACTCCTGAGATATTTTAAAAAATGAAAACAGTGTATAAAAATGCTCTGACATAAATACTGTAATACATTTGATCTTGTTGGTAAATTTCTCAAATATTCAGAAGATCAGAAAATATTATTGCCGAATTTAACAGAGAAGGAATGTAAGGTATTGCCTTCTATCGAGGAAGACCATTGGTCCCTTTTGCTTGGTATTACCTGTGTTGATTGACCAGCAGCATCTTTTGATGAGTTCAGCCTGAGACCTTTTCCAACCCCATCTGGAGGTGTTAGGAACTTAAACTAGGACATTATGCATACAAATAATGCACTTCACCACCAAATATGGCTGAAGTCTGTTCAACATCCAACACACAACAAGAAGTCTAACTTGCATTATGTTGTTTAGAGAGATGTCTGCAATTTTAAATGGGAAAATTAATGTAGAATTAAAGTACAGAGAATAATTGTATATACTGTAGATGAAAAATCAAGCAAGATTTTGGAATGGTATTGCAAAAGAACAACAAAGCAAAAAATAATAATATCACAATCATTCTTTGCCAAAAGATTTAAACATGCAATGCTAGTATGCAGGAAAATGGAAATGTCTATGGAAATAGGCAGACCTCACAGCCCTAGGCAAAGCTTTAGGAAGTTTCCATTGACCAATGCCAAAATGCAGTCAAAACAACAGTAGAAAAGACAGCTTGACTTGATGCTGTCTTTTTATGCTGGCGATTTGCAGCATTTTTATGCTGGCATTCACTGTTTCATCTGGCTTCGTTGCCTCAATTGGTGTAGCTGTGTTATTCTTAATACAAAACATTTCTGAGACCCCTAGTGACAGTTGTCTCACACTCAAGGGCACACAGACACACGCCGACATACAAACACACAAAAGCACATGATGGAAAAAAATAAAACCAGCAGAAACTGGCTGATGTTTTACACTGCTCATGCAAGCCAGTTCCAATGTGTAAAGCAAAAATATGGGGTGAGGAAGTGACAGAAATCCCACATGCACCACGGTTAGCCAACTGCCATATGTCCAGACAAAAATGCCAACAGCAGTAGCGACCACAGGGAGAACTTGTGTCATTAGCCCCTAACCTAGCAGCAGAAGAAACTCATTTAGCCCCATGCTGGACCTTCATTAGAACAGACCTGCCTCAGATGGTTGTGATGTTTTGACGCTGGTGTCACACAGCCCATTGTTGGAGACACAGCCATATCTCACCTCAGCAGGGATTCCTGGATTGGACGTTCTTTTCATTGACAGATGCCAAGAGGCAGACATGGTAACAGCAGCAAAAGCAGCCTGTCTTTACTCTGCCTTTTTCTGTTGGCTCACTCCAGTGCTATGCTTTAAGAGAAATCGGCTTTCATGTCTGTGGATCATTGTACACAGAAAATGATAAGACATTTGGAAACGCTGTCTTTTAAAACTACTGCAAATGCAAGCAAACAAACAATCAAAACCAAGTGCTGGGACTGACAATCATTAATTCAAACCTCAGGACTTTAATAAAAAGTCAATGAAGCAAGAGATGTCAATATATTCTAAGAACAAACATGAGATTTCAGCCTGTTTTCCTGTATATTTTTTTAAAATATGAAGAAAAACAAGAACTCAGCAAGAAATGAATTGCTTCAGTCCCATTAGAGTATTTTAGGAACTGTAGAGAGAAATTGACATCTTTAAAAATCAGGGTTTGGACTGATGTTTCCTTAAAATCCATAACAGCTCTCTGAAGAAGACAGTATGAAAAATAAGGACAAATAGTCAAACAGTTCTGAAAGAATTCTTAGCATTTGCAAATACAGTATTTATGGAGCTAGTTTCCACATCATTTTTTATTCATAACATTATTACTAAGTTGCTTTTCTAGCCAAGAAGAGCACCTGAGATGTCTAACAATATAAAACTTGAAAACTATTTAAAAATTTGAAAATATTAGACACAACAGGACTAAACATAGGAGAGAAACACACTTTTAAAAACAGAGTCTTCACATTCGAAATCACTTCTCACCGTATTCTCTGTTCCAGAGCAACTGTTATGAGAAGGCACCATCTTTAATTCTCTCTGTCTAATTCAGAGTTAGTCACTGTCAGTCCAGTCTTTCTAACCTCCAGGCTTAACCAGTCAAATGTGCAGCACTGATTTTTGACGACTGTTGAGAAGCTGCATTTATTACAGGACACCGCAGAGGAGAGCCACCAGGCATATTGGCATACATCACACTGTATTTCACCATACCATGAATCTAGAATCAAGAACATGTCTGTAGTGGCTTTTACTTATACCTCAAGGTACTGATCCAGTCCACAGCTGTTAACAGATTGAGGCCCCATCTACATTATTAGAGAATGAATTCTCCCTCCACTACATCCTATAATGATGCCTAGGATTGATTTGAAGAGCTCTCTGTAACAGGACCATCCCTAAAACAAAAACACCACAAGATCAGTCACTAGCACTGTAGACCAATTGGTTGATAATTGCAGAAGTGGGAAACTTCACAAAGCAAACTGGTATTTTTTTTCCCTGAGTTTTCTTAAAATCCATAATAAATGACATAGAACCTTATTTGGTGTCAATTTTCAAGCAACCTGTAGAACTTAACAAAGCAAACTGGTATTTTTATGAGTTTTCTTGAAATCCATGATAAATGACATAGAACTTTACTTTGTGTCAATATTCAAGCAACTGTAGAACTTAGTTGGGTCGGGGAGAGACTGATTAACTTTTCATTTAAGCTACCCAATAATACATTTCTAGCCAGCATAAGTAAAGATCTCCCTTGCAAAAAAACAAAAGCAAATCATATCCGACTCTAGTGGGTGGTGCTCATCTCCACTTACACCAAAAAAAAAAATCAGCATTTTTTATATCTGCAAATGTTTCCATGGTCATGTGGCAGGCATGACTAGACACAATCATACAAAGAATGCTGTTACCTTTCCTGACAAAGTAGTACCTATTTATCTACTTTCAATTTCTTGCTTTAGATCAGTGTTTCCCAAATGCTGGTTTTTGGACTTCAATTCCCAGAAGCCTAAGTCAATTCCCCAAAGCCCTGATCAGCCAATGTACTGACTGGGGCTTCTGGGAATTGAAGTCCACTAGTGGGCTGTGTACCCCTTGTTGGTACCCACTGCTTTAGATGATACAATGATAAAGTCATGGATAAAGACACTAGAGTATGAAATCAGAATAAGTACAACTAGGAAAATCAAAAAGGTTACAACAGACAAAACCAAAACTTAAAGGGCAAGAGGACCTCACTGCTTAAAGAGAGAGAGAGAACTGCAGACAGTGAAGTTGTCAAACCTGTTTAAGCTTGGTCCCTTCTTGTCATCCAGAGCGAGTACTTAGCTTTCCCACTCCTGAAGATCATTTGAGCCTAAGTAGCTTTGAGATGCTCAGTGCCACTACTTTTCTGGGGATGTGTCCCAGTGCATCAGAGCACAGTTTTCTATGCTTTTGTTAACTGCTGGGAAAAGATAGAAGCTGCATATCAGCAGCTATTCATAAAGGGTGATGAACAACTGTACATCTTCGAAATGATCTTGAACATACAAAGTAACTATTAACAGTACAGTGGTACTGAGGAGCTAACTACAATGATATCAGAAACTGAGGGTCCTGTACTTTGGGTATACCATAAGGCGACAAAATTCACTGGGGGAAAACAATGAGTTGGGAAACACAGAAGATAGTAAACAATGAGGATTGACTCAATAAGGCAACCACAGCTTTTAGTCGCCAACATCTGAGCATGCCTGCTCTCAATAGGACCTTTTAGAGGTCATTCATTCATAGAGTTGCCATACGTCAAAATTCATTCTACAGCACGTAACCAACAATCTGTACCATCCTAAGTGTGGCTTTTCAGATGTAAGTTACACTGAATTTAGTAGGACATACTACTAGGAAAGCTGCATTTAAAAGTAATGAAAGGAAAGACAAGCTGAAACCATCCTTGTTCAAAAATGAACTATCAGAGAATCACTGAATTTCAGATCTGAATAGACCCCAAGGTCAGCTAACCTAACCTTTGCCAACTCAGGGAATCCATAGATAAAGCATCCATGATGGATTCCCACATCCTCCAAGAATAGTAGCAAAATACCCTGGGACAGTATCTTCATTTTTCTTAAATGTAAATTTTCAAATTCTGCTTCTAGGGTCGGATAGGAAACAATTTTGTGAATTGTGTTTTTGGAAATATGGGAGGAGTCCTCTGAAGGAGATGGGAATTCTTCAATTATTCAAGGCCTACAAAGGCCTTTGGTCCTAATGTCCTTGCTTTTTAGGCTCTAGTCATAATTTATTCCCTTAAGGCAGTGTTTCCCAACCGTTGGGTTTGGACTTCAATTCCCAGAAGCCTAAGTCAAAGCACTGATCAGGCAATAAACTGACTTAGGCTTCTGGGGATTGAAGTACCTTGTGGGGTTGGGAACTACTGCTCTACCATGTACATTTGCTCGCTTTTGCCAGGTTATTTTCAGCACAGGACTCTCTGGCACTATTGCAGCACTTTAACTATTAGACTACAATATCTTTCTCATATGAAACAGCTTTGTGAAACCATTTTCCTATCAGGGGCAAAAGCGTTTTGCTGCCGGAGGCAGAAAACAAGAGAGTGCCCTCTCCATTCCACACTCAAATGCTGACAGGAATGGCTGCTTCTGACAATGGCACAGACTCCTTAATTAATCAGCAGTTTCCCATTGAAACTACAGGGCCAAAATCTGAGACTGACGGTGGTCCTTGTGATGTCACAATGGGTGGGTCCTTATGTAATGATAAAATATTCTCTATGCATGGTTATGTGCCAGAGTTAGACACACACAGCTTACTAAACAAATAAATTATGGGCTCAACAGACAAAGGGACACTTTTCCGTAGCTCTGGGTGCAACTACAATCTAATTTAGTTTGTGCTAGAAGTGGCATGGTTACATTTGATGCTTTTCTGTCAACTACAATACATAAAGCTAATTGTGAGTGAGTGTGGGCTATTTTTTTAAAAAAAATGAGCATGTATTGCTTTTTGTTCAGCCAGCAAAGGCTATGTGTTTTTTGTTTGTTTAGCCATTCTTCTTGGGTTGCTTTGGGCAGGGGGTTTCTGGCATGTAAGAATGTCAATTTTGCTCCAAAGAGGCAGTGGCAGGTGTGTCCTAGGGGACTGTTGGAGGTAGTCTTTGTTTAGTCAGCTAGAGTCTAGTGGAATTGACACAATTTGGGACAACATTGCTTATCTGACTTAGTGCTATACAAGAAAAATAGAATAGAAAACAGTTTCTAGGAGATAAAAGAGCTACTCACTTGAGGTGGATGCTCCTAAATCATCCTCTCTTCTGGGCCCACACCAACAGCCTGAGGGAAAAGACGCCATGACCTGGCAGGTGGCTGAGAACATTGCCTCCTCCTCTGGGCCCACACCAATGGCCTGAGGGAAAAGACGCCATGGCCTAGCAGGTGGCTGAGGATCTCGCCCCCACCTCTAGGCCCCCACCAATGGCTAGAGGGGAGTTAGTCTGTGTTCTGCTTTGGTTGTTTTGTGATATTGTATTTTATGATTGTTACTGTACTGTTGCTGTTTTGACTGTAAGCCGCCCTCAGCTCAGCGAGGGGGCGGCAATATAAATCTGAACAAATAAATAATAAATAAATACTGGCATACCACACCCCACTAAAGTGTAAGCTAGTACAGCATGAACATCTCAGAGAACTGAATGCCTCATGTTTCTCTTACAAACTTTTTCCCCATTGTGCTTTTCCAGTATAGCATTATTACTGATAAGAATTATAGCTTGCAAGTTCTTATATTGGTTCAGTGCTACATCATTTATAAAAAAATATTATTATTATTTTAAAAGGTGGGAAAGAGGACAGTGTTAATGACAGAGGAGAACAGGTGAACTGTGATCCTGCTGAGAATTCGACTGATCTAAAATGCAAATATGAACCTCTGCTCCCGAAATTGCTTGAGATAATTGAATATTCCATTTGAGCTACAATAGCAATTTAACTATCACAGGAAACTTTGAATTGAGTGAGTGGAATTAACCAGGACATCATCTTTGCCACACTAGAGTAGACCCATTGAGTAAATGGGGATTTGGCCAGTCTACTCTTTCATAAATTCCACTGATTCAGTTGGCTCTATTCTAATGGAGACTTACTTTCACATAGGAAGTTACAATTAGAATAGATCAATTTGAATCAGTGGAATTTACAGGAGTTGACTCACTAAGTCCCCACTGATTCTGTGGGCCTTCTCTAGTATGATTTAGCATGTTAAGCCACAGAACTTTGGTCTATGTAGCATACACAGTTGAGTACTACCAAGGAGAGGAGAGATGAATGAGGAACAGGTAAACTGAAGAAGATCAGGTGGGGTTCTATTATTCTCTCTCACACACACACATATATACACACACAACTAGCTGATTTATTTTCCTCTGTACCTCTGACTGGTACTAATTTTCCATGAGGAAGAGTTCTTTTCTAGTTCTGCTGGCTGGAGGATTTTGGGATGGAGATGTCAGCAGTGAAACCCAATATCTTCTTGTCCCTCATTTTCTCCTCCTCTTTTTTTTCTCACTACCACCAAGTATAAAGAAACACATAACATGACATTATCACAACCAGCAATCTTCACCCTCCTCTCTGCTTCACCGCTTGCTTCTTTTGAGAATTATGTAGGTTTATGAGATGTCACAGGCCAGTCATGTCATATATTTTCTTGTTGTTCAGTCGCACAGTGGATTCCGACCCTTTGCGACCCTATGAACATTGCCTGCCAGGCTCCTCTGTCTTCCACCATCCTCCTCAGCCTGCCCATCTTTGTGCCCATTGCATCTACAATACCATCTAGCCATATCATTTTTTTCTAGTGGGGTAAAAAAATCATAAATAAATGCCAAGTCCAGGGCCGGATTTACATGAAAAGAGGCCCTAGGCTATTCCACTTATGTGGCCCTTTCACCTCCCATTTTTAAGTTTGCAAATTACATGAGAGATAATAAAATACATAATTACTGTGATATACACTAGTACCCCGTATAACGTTGAGACTTGGTTCCACAAGTCTCGTCGTTATCCGGTTTTTAACGTTGTGTGATGCATTGATCACACAACGTTAAAAAAAGCCCTGTTTCCCTGGGGGCTGCAGCAAGCCAGAATGTCCCCCCAAATGTCCCCCCCAAAAAAATTAAGATTAAAGCATGACAGGGAGAAATCCTTGAGATGCAAGGAGCCATGTCTCAACATGGAGATAACAACCTGGGACCCTACAGTTACTGAAAGAGGACGTCACAAGGCTCTGAAGCTTGTAAACTCTTGTGACAAGAAACAATATAGCAAATTTTGCCAAAGTACCAGGTGAGCTGTGTTGAAGCGCCACCTACTGAAGCATTGCTACAAATGCCCTCCACCTCTTCCATGACAATGCTATTTGGAATTAGGTATATATCACAGAGTAAATCTGGTTAAACTGGAATGGACGTTGCAAATGAATTGTTGTGTCAGAGAGACAGAGATTTCCCCTTGCTTACAGTGCAGATGGTATCACATTGGCTAATGTTCTTGTGAATAAACTGAGGGGTGTGAGGGGGATTGAAATCTGGAAGATGAAGCAACAGGGATAATGCCGTTTACAAAACAGACACCACAGCATTATGGGGTGGAGAGGGGGAAGGGGCGAAAGGATAAACCAGCCCTTAATTCTAATTGCTTCCATTTGCCCTCTGTCTTGATTTAGTATAAAATAGCTTTAAATGAATATATCCTGACCACAGGAAGGAACAACATTAAACATTTTAATTAGACAGGAGGCAAAACAAAGCAAAAGGAAAACAATGAAAAATAAAATGTAAAGAAAGAAAAAAACTAATTGAAGGAACATTAACGCAAGAATTTAATGTAACCAATCTGGTTTGCAGCACAGGGGAAAGAAAGAAACAACCTCACTTTCCAGTGAAAAGAACGTAGCCCAAACCAATAATAATCACAGCACATACATTGCAACTGCTTTGCTCAGAAACAATGTAGTTTAGCCAACCTATTTAAAGAAAAATACAATCAGCCCTAGAAAGAAAGATACATCACACACACACACACACACACACACACACACACACACACACACACACACACACACACACACACACACACACACACACACATATCTAGGTCACATGCAAACTAAATAATCCTCTCTTCCATAAATGTCATTTTAAAAATCATAGCTATGTGCCCTGGGCCTCAGACTAGCCTCAAAAGGCCACATTTATGCAATGTGACCTTCTTCTGTGCATTCCCAATTTTGCATGGAAAATATCAGCAAGCAACATCATGACGCACTCTCTACGTAGGTTAATGCATTCAGCATCTTCAAATACTCCAAATGGACACCAGTAGAGCAGGGAACAACCAGAATAACTCACTTACTGATATATCTTACAGCACTTAATCCCAGCCTTTGTTAGAAGCAGGTATATACAGAATAGCAGGAATTATGTTCTCAAAGTGTCAAGGCTGCTAAAGAGCCACAATAGCACTTTTCTTCCCCACAGACAATTGCCTTGTGAGGGAATAGCTCCATAGCAGGCATACAAACCACAACACAATCTTGGCAAGCTGGGTGTCTTTCATACAGCAGATGTTGCCAAGTCTTGTTTGAGATGGCAACTATACCCAAGGTAAGATACCAAGGTGGCAGATACAAGAAGACATTGTGCCTGCTGTTATACATACATATCAATATACAGTACATAATATGTTGAACACATCATTCAAAAATAAGGATTGTACATCATTTGCCCTTGTCAGGCTTGAAATGCTTTTTTCCACGTCCAAACCTGTTTTAAATGGGTGTGACTTCAATGAAATTGGTAGACTCCTGAAGGCAATAACTCTGAAACTGGAATATCCTATACAGCAGTTGCTGTCTATTTGTTCAGACCTCTTGATATGCACCTGCCAGGATGGGACTGTGGTGGCTCAGTGGTTAAGAAGCTCACCTTGTTAGCTGGAAGGTTGTGCAAGTCAGCAGTTCAAGGGCCAAGTACCACATGATGGAATGAGTTCCCGTCTCTGTCCCAGCTCCTGCCAACCTAGCAGTCCGAAAGCAAGAAATTGCAGGTAGATAAATAGGAACCAATCAGGGAGTGGGAGAGGTCTTGGGGACATGAAAGGAGCCTCATTCAAGCATCCCATGAGTGGAGTTCCTCTAGCAAAAATCCTTTCAACCTAAAAAGCACCTTTGTGTTCTTCTGACATGACAAAAAAATCTGCCAGGGTGGTGGTAGTCGAATGATCCATTTTAAGCTTGTACTTCATCTTTGTCTGTGTGTATTCTTTTGATTTTTCTTCCATCTTGGATTGCTAAAGCAGGGATATCTGCCATGTATGAGGCACCATTACATTTAGCTTGCTGAGTCATGTTGTGTAGCTTTAATGGAAGTTAATTATTGAATAGCTTGGTTAACTTTTAATGTAAAGGTTTATATACCATACAGATGTGAAGTCATTTCACCACCAGCAGGATTTTGGCTGAGATGGACACAAAACCAAGGCACCAACTGCTTTCCCCTTTCCGGGTACACAAAATGCTTCTGCACTAATCTAGTGCCTTTTCCCTTTGTGAAGGTAAGCATATGTACACACTCACACAGGAAGCAAAGGCTAGGGTGATTGCTAACAAAGATGTAAACAACCTGTCTTGTGTTTGTTTGCTATATATTTTTGCTATGTTTACCAAACAGCAGCAGTTATAATTGTGTTCTGTTTTTGTGCATTTTACAGAAACAAGGACAACCTGGTCTTGAAAATGACAACACCTCTTTGAGATCAGCTGTAAAATATCTTCCTTCCTTCATTCATTGCACAAGGATAAACCAAGCCAAGGTTTACATTGCTGATACACTGCAGGAAATAATAGCTGTAACGTTTGGTACATAGTGAGCTATGTAGAACTAGACATAAGTATTATAATGAATGAAATTTTAATAATTTGGGCAGAAAACTAAATGATGCTGGTATGGAAAAATAGAGGGAAGTGAAAAGAAAACATATTAGTGTGGATGGCTCAGTCATTTAGATAACTGGCTGTGAAGCTAGTCCTTCATTTCATTTCCCCACAGGGCCTCCCAGGAGAAGAGCCAGCCTGTGTGGCCCAGGACAAAATGCACTGTCCCAGGGTACCCCAGAAGAAGGAAATGGTAAGCAGTCTCTGTATATCTTCTAGCTAGAAAACCCTGGAAAGGGTTGCTGTAAGTCAGAATTGACTTGATGACACACAATTATTAATTAATGCAGAATTAATTATTATAAACTATGGTGTATAATATTGTTAACAGTTACTGGGTGGTCATCTTATATGAAGCTGATTTCTTTGCTAGTAGTTAGAGATAAATTGTTGCATTCTTCACCTATTAGGTGGAGCAGAGAAATCACATGGCTTCTGTTTTGATTTCTGAATTTTGGAATGAGAGAAGTTGTTATGTTCAGCTGAAGATTGTTCACATGAACCGGAAACACTGTAAAATCCACCCCCTTTCTTTGGGACACTAGTAAAGGACAAGCATTTTTTCTGGCTTCCACATGACTTCCTTTGCCACAAGTGTCTGTGTATGAGTATATGGATCAATCCAGTTACCAATAGCTGGTCACTTGTATTAATTCATTTTTGAAAAAACAAAGATACTGTATAACTATGTTACATACAAAATATGGTTGATTTCAGAGTATATACATGAGCAATCCTGCAAGCAGAGTGTGCTATTTTCTCAAATGCCCACCGTGTGCCCGGGTGTCCATTGACTAGACAACTGATCAAACAAGGACAAGTTGGAGAACAGTGAAAAACATCTGCACAACTGTCTATTGCACAGCCTGGTGCTGACTATTATAAGATTCCTAGATGAACAGAGATAAAAGTAATTTTTCTTCAGGTGTAATTGCAATTATTATTATTTTAAAATCCTTTTTATATTTCAAGTGAGGCCTCACTAAATGCTGGAAGAAGAATATTATACAGTTCATGAGCTGGCTTGTGCTGTACATTGTCATCTGTTGTAGGTTTTAAGGTAATAATGAGTTGGAAGGAAGGAAGTATGCGCTATACAACAGGATTTCAGCAATCATATACAGTGATGGGCTGCTATCGGTTCGGACCGGTTCACGCAAACCGATAGTGGCCATCCGGAGGAGATTTCCAGGGGGGTAGTAAACCCCCAGGCAACCAGTTCAGTCGCCTCTCTGGCTGCCCTCAGGATATGTATTTCCAGGCAGCCAAAATGGCTGCCTGGAACTGTGCATGCATCAAACCTCCATTTGATGCATGTGCACTAAAAAATAGAAGTGTGCATGCATCAAATGGAGGTTTGATGCATGCGCAGTGGCTGCCCATAAAGGGCGCGGGCAGCACCTGAAGAAGTGGCAGCACCGGCGGCCTTTCCTCACCGCACCGCCAGGCCACTGCGCTGCTGCAGCAGTTTGCTGCAGCGCTGGTTTGCCAACGCACCGCTGCGGTTCCTGCCTGCCTGGCTAGTGCCTGCCTGCCTGCCTAGTGCCTGCCTGCCTGCCTGCTGCCTGCTCCCCAACCCCAGGCCAGGTAAGTGACGGGTTTGTGTTTGGGGTGGGTTGGTTGGTTGATTATTTTAATTCTAATGTGTATTTTTATTTATTTATATTTAAAAATATATTTTTAATTTTTTTTCTTTGACTCCGCCCACAATGTCATGACATCATGACATTATGACATTGGCTCTGCCCACGATGTCATGACATCATGATGTTATGATGTTGGCTCTACCCACGACATCGGCTGCACCCACGGTGGGGTAGTAAAATTTTTGACAGCCCACCACTGATCATATGTTTTTGTTTGAAGTAACTAGGGAAAGTAACAATTCAGTTACGTGTAAGAAATGGAGGTTAAAGATAAAGTAAAGGTTTCCCTTGCTTGAAAACCAGTCGTATCCGAATCTAAGGTTCAGTGCTCATCTATGTTTTGAAGCCGAAGATCCAGCACTGCCTGCTTCTGCAGACATTTCCATGGTCATGTAGCAGACATGACTAGACACAGGAGTGCACGGAACACTGTTTACTTTCCCACCAAAGTAGTCCCTATTTATCTACTTGTGATGTCTTGGTTTTGAACTGCTAGGTTGGCAGGAGCTGGGACAAAGACAGGAGCTCATTCCATCCTGCAGTACTCGGGAATCAAACTGCTGACCTCCCACTTTCCAATCAGCATCTTAGCCACTTGGTTAAGAGACTTTAAAAACTACTTTGAGAAGTCTTAGGATTTTGAGGATTTTATAGACACACCCAGAAAAGATGGCTACACCACATGCCATCACACCAAACCCTGGGACACATTTCCTTTACAGCTTCTTTAAAAATAGCAGATTATTCATTAAACATGAGATTACAGGAAGTCTAGGGCCTTAGAGCAAGACTAATAAAAAGGCTGGGTAAGTTCCTATGGCAATAACATATGGGAGCATTAAGCATTGTGGCCATATTTATAAGTGTGCTTGGTTACATAAACATGCAAAGAACATACAGCACACCACAAATGCCTCTTCAGTAAAAGTCTTCTTTCATGTATTGGAGGAAGGGCACTAAATGCTATGCCACTGAACTCCAAATCACTAACGGATGATCCCAGATAAAAAGTACATATTTCAGTGCCATTAAGCCAGTGTTCTTATTAACCTTGCTTTCTTTACAATTTCCTAATAAAAATAGCTTAATTTGTATACTTTGCAGGAAGATTGGGCTATAATGAGGACCTGCCACAAACGGTTCTAATTTAATGTTTTTCTGGAGTTCATTTATGGAAATCTGGAAAGATTTTGAGTGTAATGTGGCTTTGTCAGAGTGAATAAAGGTACATCTTAAATGAAATTTGGCAGTTAACATCACCCCAGCTTGCTTGAATGGCATAATTTACAGTAACTGGAAAAAGGCTCCAAAGTATTCTCTCTGTCTCTGCTATAGTTTTGCTTTCCTGTAGAGCCTGTAGATGAAACTCATTTATCTAAACAGAACCTTGATCAGGCTGCATCTTAGAAACACAGTCCAGAAAAAATAAAGAGCAAAATATCATTCAGAGCTTGGACGGGGGACTTCTTGAAAGTGGGTGCCATGTGAGCATTTCCAAATCAGTAGCTTCATATATGAATTTTTAAAAGATACATCTATTTGGATATACAGTCTTTTTTTCTAACAGAAGATCACTGTGAAGATTTTTTTTAAAGAAAATTTACTTTTCAGACAACAGTAATCCCCAGAATTACAAAATAGGAGCTGTAGCCCCAAAATAAACATTTCCAGATTGCTAAGTAATGAGCAAAAGGTTAATTCATAAAAACAATATGTGTCTCACAATCAGTAACTTTTAAGCAGTGGTGGGCTGCTACTGGTTTGTACTGGTTCAGCCGAACCGGTAGCAGAAATCCAGAGAGGTTTTCTGGGGGGGTAGTAAACCCCCGGGCAACCAATTTGGTTGCCTCTCCAGCCGCCCTCCGGATTCCTTTTCTGGGCAGCCGAAAATGGCTGCTCAGAAGTGCGCATGCAACAAAACACCATTTGATGCAGGCACACTGAAAAATAGAAGTGCGCATGCGTCAAATGGTATTTTGACGCATGCAAACTTCCAAGCAGCCATTATGTGGTAGCATAATGCGTTCCACAGGATTGCTCTTTAAGCAAGTTTGCTCTTTAAGCAAAACACCATTGGAAGCGACCAATTGTGGGGGGAGATTGCGAACCCCCGATTTATTTGTTAAGCGAGTTTTTGGTTCGTTTTATTTGTTAAGCGAAGCGAACATTCAGAGAAAATTCTGCTCTTTAAGCGAGTTACTCTTTAAGTGAGGCGCTCTTTATGCGAGGTTTGACTGTATCATTGTTCAGGCATGAAGGTTTCTGGAACACCAGTGCGATTTCAGCTTGTAATGAAGAATAGTTAAGCCAGGGGTGTCCAAACTTTTCAGGCTGTAGGCTGGCCACGTGGTTCAGCGAGCCAGGCACATCATTCCTCCCACCATAAGCAGAAGTAAAACATGCCTTGCAATCTGTTTTACAACAGAATGAGATAGGTTTTAGGTTGCCATTTTCACTGCTTTAACCAGGGGTACCCAAACTACAACCTGTGGCCCAGATCCAGCCCATAGGCCGCAGTTTGGGCACCCATGAGTTAAACACATCCCATAGTCAGGATAGTTCTGTTGCCAGTTTTATTATTCTTGTAGTTCTGCCACATTTTTATAGTCAGCCTAGGAATTTGCATGAATTGAACCGTGAGTATAAAACCAAATAACATTTTTTTAAAAAATGAGATTTTGGATCAACCACTAATTCTTAGTTTCATTTACCTCCAAGCACGCATTGCTGTGAGGATAACAGAGAATATCAATGAACATTGCTATAAGCTTTGTGGAGAGCAAGAATGCAATAACAAGAAAGAATTAGCCTGGCAGGTTTAAGCTTCAATTTGTGCCCGTGTCAACTTATTGACAACTTTTAAAAAATTCTTTGGTTGTGTGTAAAAGGTAACTTGCCTTTTCTTGGGAAAATGTGGATAAATGAATTTAGAAATCTTGCTGGATTACTTTTGATTCCGTTAAACAAAAATAAATAGAAAAATGTTAATTTTAAAACTAGTCTACAGAGTAGTGGAAGTAATTCAGTATGAAAACAAGATCAACATGAACAACTGTTCTGAGTGACACATGCACTTCAAATAGACAACAATAGCTTGGCTTGCTGTATATGTTGCAGTGATGCCTATTTCAAAAGAGACTTTTTTTACTTTAACACTTCAGCTAAGAATTTTTTTAAAAAAATTGAAGACAAATTTCACTGACGGTTCTTCAGACACCACAGGCTTGATGTTACACATATCAGCATGTTATCTGAAGTTGTGTGACAATGCCATCCTGTAAATTCCAATCAAAAGATTTTGTTAGGTAGCCTGTGGAAAATGTATTCTTTTGGACACAGTTCTTTCTCTGTCAGGTTCTCATTTCTTTTGGTCTCTTGACTTCTACCCTGTATTCTTACTCCCACCTGGTTCTAACGATATTCACCTCCTGTGCACATATTTGAATCTATTCTTGCATCACCATATCATTGTGAGACGACAGATTAACTTTCCCCCACTCTGAGCACCTTGTGTCAGAAGGTGTTAATAATGGTGTAAAAGCAATAGCAGTATTTCCATAGACTGACCTTCTCTTTTGGTACCCCATTTTCCGCTGTTCTATTTCAGTTTAATGGCTGGAGGAACAGTCAGTGATGAAGCCATTCCAAAGCATAAATTATTCACAAAAGCAAGGGAAGTGGAGATGGGAGTTCAGTGTCACAGTGTCTCAATTCATTGGCCCGGTCAAGAACTTAAGCTATAATAATGACAACGGCCACCACTCTTACTGTGGTGTGATTCTTGGTCAACTCCCATGCAGCTTAGCTTTAGATGCCTGTTTTTCCAACTCAGAACAACAACAAAAAATACTTCAAAAATAAAGTAAAGTAAACCTACTGTGGTACACCCTCCAGTGATTTAGATTTCCTACTATTACTATTGGGATAGATGGCAAACAGTTTAACATTTTCAGAAGGACGCACCAGTCTGCTATCTCCATAACTGTATCACAACTGTAGCTACAAGACTCACCTTGCTATGCCAACAGGCTGGTACACTGGATGAAGATTCCTGTATCTTCTGAAATCTGCCATATGGACTGAACCTTTTTTGCTGAATATTCCATCCTTGCTTACTGAACTAAGGGGAACTAACTGTGTTCGCACATCAAGAGATTTTGCCATGCCTCGTGTAAGGTCCATATAAGCTCTAAAATCATCTGATGGCGAGGATGAGTTCTAGTCCATGACATCTGAACCCGGCATGAAAGGTCTTGGCATTGGGGGAGGTGTGTTTACTGGCATAGAAGGTGATAACATGGAAGAAGATGCCGAGCAATCATGTTTTTCAGCACTTTCTCCAGGCCCGCCATCTTGCCCGGAGGAGAAGATGTCCAGCTGTGGGCGGTGAGGCAATGCTCCCGCCCTCCTTCCGGGCCCTGTCATCTAGCCCAAAGGAGAAGACTGCCATTATTTGGCAAATTTCATTGTAGTAGCCACCGCCACCAGAAACACCTGCGGCTGGGCGGAGAGGCTGCCACCGCGTCCAGCTATGGGACTCTCTCCATCTGTCCCTGGGGGCTCTGCCCTGGCCAGGGCTTAAAAGCCACTACGGCGGCAGGACTTATTCGAGCAGCTGCCGCCACCAGAAACACCTGTGGCTGGACGGAGCAATTTGTCAGCAGTTTGTCACTTGTTGCAGGATTTACAACTGTTTTTTTTTTTGCTTAGTTTTCTGCTTTTGTAATTTTTGTGTAAACTGAATTGATATTTGGAATGTTTGATTGTTGCTTGATATTGTTGTCTATTGAATTCTGATGCTGTGATGATTTATATTATAGTATCTCTGATTTATTTTGTAGATGTCCTGATATTTTGTAATTGCAATTGTTACTGGAGAGAGAGAGAGAGAGAGAGATAGGGATATATTTTGATATATTTTGTGATGTTATTCCTGCTATGTGATATTTGTAATTTACTATGTGATATTTGTAATTGCTTTTATGCTATGGAATGTGCAATGGAATTGTAACTGTTTCTTCTGTAAGCCACCCAGAGTCGCTGGGCGGCATAGAAGTCGAAATACAAATACAAAATACAAATCACTGCAGAGTATATTTGAGAGAATGCTGTGTATTCCTAGACTATGCTAAAATTAAGAATGCAACCCTTTCATTCCCATGACAGTCCAGGGTATGACATCTGTCCATGCCTCCCCCACCCTATTTTAATTTTACTATGCCTATTTCTACTCTTTGTATAAGCACTAGACCTGAATTGAGTTTGACTGAATTCATGGTGGACTAAGCAAATAGTATAGTGGGCGCACATGTCCTCACACGTCTGGGAGCAACTTGAATCTTTTTGTGTTGAGTATTCAGTTCCGCAGAGGACTCAGTAAGCATGTTCAGCTGAAAGTGCTAAGACAGTGTATGATGTTGATTCCCCCCCTTATCAGGATTTCTGATCACAGAAACTTTGTAAATGTGTGCATGGTCACTCCATTCCCAACACCCATTTAATTATCCCCAAGTGCAGCAGATTCAGGCCTGAGAAGTTTTATATGAATATGTGTGATGCTACGTTGTTAGCTTGCCTATATGGAAAGACTGTACTGTTGTACTCATTCCAACAGCCAGTCTCCTACATACAGCAGCATAATATACTCTGGTATGCAGCTCCTAGCATTCTGTTCTCACAGTGACTAACTGGATACCCCAGTGAGAAACCCAGAAACAGGATATGAATGCTACAGCATCTTCTCAATGTGTTGGGTATGTGGCTGCAGAGCTGGAGGTTGAAAGTTTGATTCCTCAATGTGCTCCTGGGAAAAGAGCCAACCTGTATAGCCATGGGCAAGGTACATAGTCCCAGAATGTGCCTGGAAGAAAGGAAATGCAAAACCACTTATGAGTACTCATTACACTACTGTACTTGGCAAGAGTCACCATAGCATAGAAATGACTTGATAGCACGTGATTATACTGAAGGTGATAATGATTCAGAGGCTACTGCATAATGTGTTGCTTGTGGTTTTAAATGGACATAATTGATACCTCTCAAATTAACTCTTTTAGAACCACTCAGGTCTAATGGTTTCAAACAGTAAGACAGACAGACAGACAGACAGACAGATAGATAGATAGATAGATAGATAGATAGATAGATAGATAGATAGATAGATAGATAGATAGATAGATAGATGGATGGATGGATAGATGGATGGATAGGTAAGTAGATAGATAGATAGACAGACAGACCGACAGACCATTAATGGCTGTCATGTTACAGATGATCACAAGACACAAAGGAGTTATGTTCTTGCCTTTAGCATAGGAATAGAAAGACAAAAGTGAAATTTTCATCATGTTGGCTGAGAGCATTCAAATATAAAGTTATTTTCCCAGTTTGAGATACTGGGTTATCTATTCTAGTAGCTTCTAGATGCATTACAGCTCAGCCTTTTTAGCTTTCATCTCATGACTAGGGGTGTGCCACTCCCCGACTGCTAATGTCCTTGCCATTGGACAACTTAACAGAGGAAAGGGATAATGCAGTGGCGCAGT
This sequence comes from Furcifer pardalis, assembly GCA_030440675.1. NCBI lineage: Eukaryota > Metazoa > Chordata > Lepidosauria > Squamata > Chamaeleonidae > Furcifer > Furcifer pardalis. The sequence goes on from CP126891.1 coordinate 120,910,652, forward strand.
GCAAGTTTCAGCCGCCCAGGGCGCAGGTCAAATTCGCTGTCCCCCCACCTGGGCTTGCCATCGCCTGCCTAGGCTCACCGCCCCCCATCTAGGCACTCAAATTCAAAATGCTACCGTGGTGGGGACCAGAGGGTGCTTTTTTCCTCCTCCACCACCTTCCTCAGATGCCCTCTTCCTCTTCCTCACGGCCAGCTCGTGGCACCGGGTGGTGCTGCGCAGGTCCCGGGTCGAGACCCAAAGGCTGAGGCGGTGCAAGCCCAGCAAAGAGCCTAACGTTGGTGTCCCAGGCAAGTGGCCAAGCCACCTCTGAGCCCAACAGCAGCAACTTGTCCACCTTCAGCGGCGGCAGCTCTCAAGAGGGTGGGAAGCAAGGCCGGTGGTCATTGCGGTACAGTACCTGCAGCTGGAGCAGCACCAGCCAGCGCCGGCTGGGCCTTGCGGTGGGCTCTTTGCTGGGCTTGTCCTGCCTCAGCCTCTGGGTCTCGACCCAGGAGCAAGGGTGGCCCCAGGCACTGCGCAGCACTGCCTGGTGCCATGAGCTGGCCATGAAGAAGAGGGTGCCTGAGAAAGAGGACAAAGGTGGTGGAAGAGGAAAAAGCGCCCCATGGTCCCCACTGTGCCGTTGAGCCCGCACCCTCTAATGCCCTCCAGCCCAGGATGGGGCCCAGGGTGGTGGTGGAGGGTCCCAGCACCTGTCCCCACAGTAGCCTCCCTGCCCCGGCCGCCAGGAAGTCTGGGGCACTGGCTAAGTCCCATTTACTGTGAAATTTTGCCACCCCCCACAAAGTGCCACCCAGAGTGCCCCCCCTGCCCCCCCCATGATACATTACTGGGATAATGATGAAGAAGAGGAGGACAATAGCTGTATCAGGTTGCTGTGTAACACCATTAAATGCTGAGTTTCTTAAAAGCTGCTGTCACAAATTTCCACATGATTATTCTTTTCCCTAATCTCAGGTGTACCATAATTTCAAATGCTGAGACGTGGTTTAGGTAGAAAAGGTAAGTATGATTAAGGCCAATCACTAATGTCATATTCCATATTATAATAGCTAGACTTTGGTACATACTCATAGAGTTAATATTTTAAATAAATAAATTGGTTATTGTTCTCAGTTTTGTTATCTGAAAACTATTTTTTACTGGAATATTATTATTATTGTTCGATTTATTTGCCACCCCATTCACCTATGGCGACTCTGGGCTGGCTAACAACAAAACAATACAAAACAGTTACAACATCAAGTAGCATCAAATAGCAGAGTATCAAATAACAAGAACAATTCAAGGAATCCCCAGTCAAAGTCACAAATGAGCGGGTGTCACAATGATCAACGTATCACAGTTACAGGTATAATGTATCAAAATATCAAAAGACAAGCAATTATAAAATCTATATCAATACAGCTTACAAAGCATTGCAGAAATACAGAAACAGAACATCAGAACATCACCGCAACAGTACCCCGGCTTCTCCCTCCCATAGCAAAGTCCTGCCGTGCGCAGCTGCAGCGGTCTTCTGAGCCCTGATCCATGGGGCAGGTCCATGACGCCGGAGCAGGTGGAAGTCTCGGTGTCCGGCCTCTTCCCCCCCCCCCCATCTGCAGGGGGGACCCAGAGCAGGCAAAGAGTCCTGCCACTGCCACAGCTGTTTTTTCAAACCAATTCTAAGAAAAGTTATATTCCATTTATTTATTTGTGTGAGGGATTCAGCTAGTTGCCTCCAGTTTCTTTATTCTGGAGGCCTCCTTTGGCTTTATATATCTGCCTGAAGTTTTGAATGAAGGCCAGTTTTCTGCATATCTTCAATGTCTTTAGTAAAATGTTATTTTCCTTCTTTACCCTTCTTACCCCTTCCACTGCATTTTAATCAAAACAAGTTGACAGGACTCGGTGATAATTACACTGAAGTTATTGGCAATCTTGCTTTCAACACACAAATTTACTAATGTCTCCTTGTACATAGCAAACTAATCTACTTTTATTTGTAATTATCACTTGCTCTATTTTTTTAAAAAAAGAATCCATATTTTAACAGTTACTATTTATTTATTTATTACTCATATTTACTATCCTGCCCCAATCGGGTAGACCCGACTCTGGGCGGCTTACAACATACTAACACTAATAGTGATTTTTGCAAGTTCTGATCTTAAATGAATATGAACACAGGGTCTCCACTGTTTCCACTAAAAGGGACTTTGTGTAGGAGATATGTAGGAGATATGAGCCAGCTTTGTGGTGTAGCAGCAAGGAAGCACAATACCACAAGCTACTACCTTATCCATATTGCCAGTAGTTGATCTGTTGTACCTGGATAGTTTTCTCCTATTACAGTATAGATACAGTTGTGCCTCGCTTAAAGAGCATAATGTGTTCCACAGGATTGCTCTTTAAGTGACTTTGTTCTTTAAGCGAAACACCATTGAAAGTGACCAATTGTGGGAGGGATTGTGAACCTCAATTTATTTGTTAAGCGAGTTTTTGGTTGGTTTTATTTGTTAAGTGAAGCGAGCAGTCAGAGAAAATCTGCTCTTTAAGCGAGTTACTCTTTATGCAAGGTTTGACTGTATATTTATAGCAAGCTACCAATGAACTTCCAAATAATTAATGAGGAGAATTCTGGAACTGGATTTTTTAAAAATCAGTTTACTGGTTCCAAAAACCCATCCAGGGAGTTTACAAGTGAAAGAACCCTAATTTTGGTTGTGTGACTTCTATGTATGCAGGTCTCATCACCCATTATAGAAAGGCCGTTTGTACCTTACTAGGTAGAAAGAGGCAAAATGCTCAGAAAAAGAGAAACGAATGAAGAGATCTAAAAATAGCAATACATACATTTTAAAAAATAACAACAGAGAGAACACACCCAGACCATATATCCCCACCCCACCCCCAGTGGTTCAGATAATCTACCACATGTTTTAATAGGTCGGTAAGTCCTACGATAATTAATTCTTGGCCACTTACAATTATTCAAACCTCTCTGAACTAGAAATGTCCTGAGCTGGTAGCAAAAAAGCAATAAGAGACTCCATCCACTAGATTACCCTAGGGAGCAGATTCCATGATTTCAGAGTCATTACAGAAAAGCCCCATTCTCCTGAAGGAAGGAACATGGAGCAAGATCACAGGAAGATTAAGGAACTGACTGGTAGAGGGCCATGTGCAAAAGAAGGAGATTTTCATGTATAGTCTCTGAGGTCCTCACACCACTCCCCAAGACTGTTCCAAAGTGAGCAGACTTGAAAGATACTAAGGCAGAAGGAGGAACCTGAAGACTTGTCATCTCATTTATTCCAGCAAGAACATCCAAAGTACAGAATTTCTGCCTATAGGAACTCTGGATCCAAACCATGAAAAGCAGATTTCACAGAATGGACATAGGCCAGGAGAACTGAAAGTGCTGCTTGAAGTACACAGTGGCTACACCAATCAGGAAAAGAAAGAAAGAACTCACTCTATCCTTCATATTTATTCAAAACCCATGGTCACCAGGCAGATTTTCAGAATGCTGCGACTCGTAGAGATATATTTTCCAAATTGTAATAGCTCTAAGTCAAACCAGACAGGCCATCATTGTGAATAAAGTGATGGATGTCCTTTTGGCTTTTTGCCTGCATTACCGTGCATAACGGAACACAAGTTATAATTCGTGAAGAGTCCCAGAATAGTAAATGCAGTTCCGTCTGCACCCTTACTGGCTCCTGCACTTTGAAATGTAATTGAACAGGAACAAGTACAAGTGCAATTGAATCTGGAGGCTAGAGGCACTAAGCTACAGTCTCGAAGAGGTCATGCCAAAATGAATTTTTTAAAAGGATCCATAAAATTGCATCTAAGATAGATGGGATGCAAAAGCAATATTTAAATGAAATTGTTATGGATATAAGTCACTTGCCAAGCATTCCAACCATTTCCATCATAAAATATGTTTTTACTTCATATATAAAACATTGTTATTATTCACCTCTTATGTCATGTTAAAATATTATAATTTAAATGTTTAATGTATATTAATGTATACATTAAAATTCGGTGTCATCATTAGCAAAGCTGATGGATTTCCTTGAAAGAAAAGACTGGGAGAGACATGCCATGAAACAGATAATTTTTACAATTAGGATTAAAATATATGACTTCAAGCATGAGGAGACAAAGATGTCTTTTTCAAAAAGTTCCCCATAAAAGCTCTTTTCAATTTCTTTCTCTGAAATCTGAGTGCTATTTATTTTCCTCTTCAATGACATTCCAAGTATTTTACCATAAGCATAAATCATATTAGTTTTTGAGAAAGCAAATGACAAACTAAATTTCAAACTAACTCATATAGACCCATGTCCTGCCCAGGACTAAAGAGATGAATGGTTACTTTATAGATTATATCTGAAGGATAAACAAAGAAAGAGGGATGCTTAAGTATAGGAGACACGCCAGTGGAAACTTATTTCTTCCCTCAGTGTTGATTGTTATTCTCAACAACGTCGCTTATCTCATTTCACCTATTCTGAGCTGAGGCAGGTGGGGTATTAACTCCAAATAACAATTTCCCCCCCTTTTTTGCAAATAGAACAACATGGATATTAATTTTTTATCTTTGCCAGCTGCTTAATTCCATACATCATTTCCCTGGGACAAAGCAGAGGTCAGAAAAATAATTTTGATGAACTAAAAACTCTTAACTGTGACTGTAGCTGTTTTTGAAAGAAAAATCCGGCTCATTTGCTGGTCTGCCAATAACAGTTCTGTTATTTATTTTTAACAAGACAAAGCCAGCCACATGTCAGAAACTGGTAATCTAGAAAGGAAAAAAGTAAACCTACCTTGTTTCCCATTGATGCAGTTTTTTGAACAGATCCTAATTCCTTGGTATGATTACATAATGAGTGAATCTTGGAGGCAAGAACAAACATTCTTGAGGGTGCACAAGAGCAAAACAAAATTAAAAGATGGATGAAGGTGATCACTGGTCAAGGAACATCATTAAAGGAGGATATAGCTGAAGAGCTCAATCTCCCCTATGTCACTTGAAGGACCTTGAATAGGCTGAGGGTCGGAGTGCCTAAATGTTAGACCAACATGCTCAAGTAGGGGCTGCTGGTGGACAACAACATGCTGTGTGAATGTGAAGAGATCCAGAATCCGGCTCATTTATTGGTCTGCCAATTTCTGCCAGAAATATGCAGAAATATGCACCGATGAGGACTTAAGTTTGGCCAACGACAAAGCCAAGAAAGGAGCTTCGTTTTGGCAGTCCAGGGTTTGATGGGGACACAAAAGAATAAGAAGAAATAATGAGTGAAAGTCCAGTTCCTTTGCTGTGTAGTCACATCCTGACATAAGGAGTGTGAGTTGCCTGTTCAACTTTGCACTTACCAAGGATTGTGTCAGTGCTCTGAGCACATTTAAAACACTCAGTGTTGCATTGCTCCATGTTTATCTCACCAAGAATGTCCTGAAGCTAGATGAGGTTACTTTAAAAAATGGAAGGTCCAAGGAAGAAACAACTGGCTGGGAAATCACCATGTCTAGTTCCACCCTGCCCCTTTTCTAAAGGAAGTCACACCCTGCCAAAAGACATTTCCTACACATATTGGGGGGGGGGGGGCTATTTCACTATCCAGTGGACTGCTTGCCATTCCAGTTCAACTCATCTCTCCCACAGTCATGCTTGGCAGGCTGGGATAGGTTTGCCAGATTCCTTCAGGTACCTGGCAAAAAAATTAGCTAAATCATGGCTGAAATAACTAGACTGGGGTGCCCAAACTACGGCCCATGGGCTGGATCTGGCTGCAATGCCAATTCATCCGGCCCACACCACCCTCGTCACTTCCAGAAGTGGAAGTAAAATGTGCCCAGACAGGTGCATTTTACTTCTACTTCTGGGAGCAACAAAGGTGGATTGGGCCAGATGAATTGGCATTGGCAGCCAGATCCAGCCCGTGGACTGTAGTTTGGGCACCCCTGATTTAAACAGAGAAAATGGCAGGCTAAAATCTATCCCATCCTGTTGGAAAACACAGATTGCAAGGTGTGTTTTCCTTCTGCTTTAGTGGGAGGGACCACGTGACCGGCCCACTGAACCACGTGACTGGCGCATGGCCCAAAAAGTTTGGACACCCCTGAACTAGACAGCACTGCCAACTCAAAAAATTTTAAATTACTAGTCATCACAAAAATGTGCACTGAGAATGATATTCCTACTACTGATAGTGCCAGTGTATAAAACAAGAAATAAATTAAAGGATTACTGAAAACTGATATCAATGAGAAACTGGAAGGCTTGCTTATAATGTTGATCACAGATGAACTTATTTTCATATTTACTAATGTGATCATATCCATTGTCAATTTTTTAGCTCATGTTACAATGCTTGCCATTTTGTCAGTAGTTTGACTGTTCCTCATTTCACTGACTGCATTTTTCACGTCCTACAATTGGCATTTGAACAATTTTTCTGTTTTCACAAGGAAGCACTGAACAGAAGCTCTTAAAGCAGAACACTTTAAATATCCTAGCTAACAGTCCAGATTGGGGGGGGGGGGGGTTTGGTGTTTTTGTTTTTTTTTGGCATTAAGGTTTGGTTGTAAAGTCCTATTTGGCTTTCAAGGGAATTAATATTTAATTATTATCTCTTTGTTTAAAGCATTTTTAAGCTTCTTATCAGCTGAAACATTCCTCCAGAACAGTTTACATCAGAACAGCAAAACAAAACAGCCCCTTCCTACTGGCTCAAAATATTTCAAAATATGTGTGAAAAGAAAACATTGCAGAGAGTGACGGGGGAAGACAAGAAAAGTCATTTTTTAAAATGCTCAACACATATTTTCAAATCCAGCGTGCATGGGGCATACCAATACCTGCTTCAGAGTAGAGACCATCCTTACCTCTGGTAATTATTAGACAATTAGTATGTGAAAGAAGAAAGTAGACATGTATTTAATAAAATAGTTCACTAAAGGAATAATCAAAAGAACTATGGAGCTGTTTCCATAAATTTACCAAATGATGTTGAAGAGGTTCCATTGTATCAAAAGAAATTATTACACAAAAGTGAGGAATGATATCCAGCACGTTTTTACACATAAATCAGCAGTGCGAATCATACAGCTGATGACCTACATGTGGCCTCCTGAAGTCATTTTACACCTACTAATCAATTAGGTTGTCAAGTAGGTTCCAACATGTTCCACTATGAAGTACTGTATTCAGAAGTGTATTGTCACTTTCTTCTTTGAAGGAGACCCTGGGACTGTGCAGCTTTCCCATGGCTACAAATGATTGCTCTTCTCTGAGGAGGCACAGTGGGCAATCGAACTCCCAACCACCAGCTTGGGGGCTGAATAATAATAATAATTTTGTGTCAGAAATTATTCTGGGTTGAAAGGAATTTTGCAGAAGAAACTCCGCTCAGGGAATAGCCAAATGAGGCTCCTTTCATGTCCCCAAGAGCTGGAACAGAGACGGGTGCTCAAACCGCAGGGTCTCGAACTACCAAGTTGCCAGCCTTCCAGCTAACAAGGCAAGCTTCTTAACCACTCAGCTGCCACAGCCCACTTGGGGACTGAATGTCAACAGTAGAAGTAGTTAGAAGTAGTCAAACTATTTCAAATGAACATTCAGCTGGCTTTAAATGGCCTGTAGTGGTTTATCACTAACTTTCAATGGCTAATCACTACACTGCAGTCAGACCAAGCAAAAAGCAATGTTTGCTCAAGATGCTTTGTCCATTTGTTGACACCAAGCTACAGCAGTAGGGAGGGGACAGCGGACCATGGCATCTCCTGAGGATAAAATTGGTTCAATGGCCCACTGAGGTTGCCTTCATTGGTCAATGTAGCCATGAACAAAAAAATAATTTGATATAGTTTTCCCTGGCTCGAAAGGCAGTCGTATCCAACTCTAGGGGTCAGTGCTCATCTCTGTTTTTAAGCCGAAGAGCCAGCGCTGTCTGCTTCTGCAGAAGTTTCCATGGTCATGTGGCAGGCATGACTGGAACACATGGAACACTGTTTACCTTCCCACTGAAGTGGTTCCTATTTATCTACTTGCAATTTCTTGCTTTTGACCTGCTAGGTTGGCAGGAGCTGGGACAAAGACGGGAGCTCATTCCATCCTGCAGTACTCGGGAATCGAACTGCTGACCTGCCACCTTCCAGTCAGTGTCTTATGTAAAAAACAACAATGTATGATGGTTAGGTTCCATCAGCTGCAGTTAATAAAAGAACATTTGTCAAGCCTCATATTTTAACATCTAATTGTAAGTATGGAGCTGCCATGGCTAACAGATATATTTTTGGGTGGCAATGTTCAATTTTTTTCTTTGTATTGTGTTTTAAAACATTGTACAATCCCATGCAATCTGCTTAGCCAACAGCATCACTCTTTATCCTTTTATCCAATTTTCTTTTAAACACCCTTGCAAAAATTACGGGTTTATCCATAGGAAATTTAATTCTGTGTGGTGATATATGGTTATCTGGGAGAAAAATAAATAATGGTGTGTAAGAATGCTTGATAATATAATAACACATCATTCTTAGAATTAAAAAAATGAATATCAATTGGGCAAATTGTGCACATGAATTGTGGTGGATATGAGTAGAATGGAAAAATTTTCATTATCAGCCATTCTGAAGAACAAGCCTCTCCGAATTTCATTTCCATCCTATTTTGCTGGAAAGCGTGACTGTAAAACTCTCAGCGCTGAGCAGTATTTCCCACTGAGACATGCGCCGTCAGGTTCTGTCAGTCAAGTCAGGTGATATGATGTGATAGGGCTTAATGTGTTTTGACTGATGTTCCATTGCATGTATATTCTTGTCACTGTAGTGCGAATGTGCTGGATTTTTTTCTTCAGGAAAAAGTACTGCCAAAGCATTCAGGATTCTAGAGACAAGGACAAACATACTTTGCTGAAACATGAAAGAAAGGGAAGGCAGCCAGAAGCTTGACATGGACATGCTGTCAAATGTGATGCAAAACAATAATAAAAATTGTGTGCCATCAAGTTAATTCTGACTTATGGCAACACTTTCCAGGGTTCTCTAGGTGAGAATACACAGAAGTAGTTTACCATTCTCTTCTCTGGGGACTGAGGAGCTTACTCAAGATCACACAGGCTGGCTGCTCTCCCTGGATCTGAACTCCCCAAATCTCCCAGCTATCCAGCAAGACTACAATCCATAATAAAATGGCTCATATTCTGTGTGTACCTTTGAACTCCACAGTTTTTTGAACATTTGAGAACACATGGTTAGCTGCACCAGGAGCTTAGAAACTTTTTTTAACTACAGTAATACCTCGCATAATGAATTTAATTTGTTCTGCGAGGCTGCTCACTATGCGAAACTCGCATAACCAGCTTTTTTAGGAGAAAAACTCGCATAGCAAATTTTTTTCGTTATGCGAGTCCCCCCCCCCCAGAAACGCTCGCTATGTGAGCATTTCCATAAGGGAAGTCCGACTTGCATAGCGAAAATTTTCGTTATGCAAGTCGGATCGCTTTTTGAAAAACCCGCTCGTTATGCGAGTTTTTCGCAAAGCAAAATGCTCATTAAGCAAGGCTTGACTGTAAAATCATTAGTAAATTATTAGTCAGGTTTGCTGAGAGATGTAGTCCACAAAGGGAACACTTTTTTGTGGCTGTTTACAAAAACAGTAGCAGACAACATTAGGAGCTGACAAAGGGCTGTGGCCAAAAATAGAAGCCAATGACAGAAGTTCTCCACTCTCACCAGTTTTACGTAAATTACTGCCACTGATGAGGATTGTTTATAGCACAGAAGGAAGAAACTGATGTGAAATGTAGCAGAAGTAGCATGTTGTGAGGGGTGGGGACCATTGAAGGCAGCAGGTTAGAAGTACTAAGAAAGATGGTTGACATGGCAGTCAAAATAAAATAAAATATTGTATTAATGCATTCTTGTAGTTATTACTCATGATGAGAGAGTAACATGAATGCAACATTTTCAGTAGCACTCAAAGCTCTCCAGGTTAATGAGTGATCATAGTGTATTTTTACAAATGCTAATTCCGTAGAATAATCAGAACCTGTGCACAATTTTAAATATCTTTGGATAACATGTCTTTTCAACTGAATATACTAGCCCTGTGATGGCGAACCTTGGCACTCCAGATATTCTTGAATTCAGTTCCCAGAAGCACTGATCAGCAGGAGTACTGACTTGGGCATCTGGTAATTGAAGTCCAAGAACACCTGGAGTGCCAAGGTTCTCCATCACTGCACTAGCCTCTACCCTTCTACAATCCATGTGATGAGGACCATTACATTTTTAGGGCTACTTAGCAAATGAAAACGGGATTATTATTTCTTTCTGTGATAGCGAATGCAACACTGCCTCAAGGAAATATACTTTCTGTACATGGAGATAGTCCACAGGCCCTTTGACAATCATGGCAAGGCCAGTCCTACAGTTAAATGAGTACGGCAATTGTCTCAGATGGCAGATCTGGTGCATTGGGTTCTCAGCAACCCAGCTATATCTCCTGAGCTATTCTCCTCTGTTGAAGGGCACAGGCTGCCTGAGCCCACTAAAACAACCCAGGTTGGCCACCCCTGTTCTATACCTATGAAAAGAAAACCTACAGCATCATTAATAGAAAATTATATTTACTTATGGAAAATAGTCCTGCTTGGCCAGTCTCCTTGATTTATGGAATGGAAGTAGAGTTGTGTATTACTGGCATTTTTATATTAATTGCCTTTGGTTGTATGGGACTAAATTATCTGCTCTCCCAGGCCATGAATTTGTGGGAACTGGAATTAAACATTATAAGCTCAGACATGCCTCCACATCTGCTGTCTCCCTGACCACAGTTACATGAGAGTAAACCTAAGTGAAACAAACAAAAGGAATGTGCACCTAGCCTGCACCTAAATTAGTAGGTAGCATTTCAAAGTAAATGGTGCTGTTTTGATAACATCCATTTGCAAAGCTCCATACTTCCATACATAAAAGACATTAATTCAAAACAATGCCTGTAGTAATAATTGCAGGATTGCAATTTAGTGCTGTAGGTGGGGCAAGATTTCTTAATTAAATATAATGAAGTGAAATTAAGTAAACTGCCATTTTGCCTGATTCTCAGGAATAATTTCCTGGCAAAGAAAATCTATCAGGTTATAACATAGCTTTCTGAGGGGGGGGGGGGAAGTAAAATATGTAACAGTAGGAGTGTACATAGCAATTAACGTAAGACATGGAGAAATCACCACTTAATACAACATCCCCTTTCTGGCTAAATCCCTAATATTGTAGGCAAGGTTCAGACTATACAATGACTGCAACATCAAATGATGATGATGTGTGTGTGTGTGATTCTGTATGACTGGACCATCAGCAGGCAGTTACATATTCCAACTAAAAGATGACACAGCAGCTTACATTTTCACAGGCCTAAGAAGTCAACTGACTTTAGAATAGGACAGAATATATTTGGGGGGGGGGGGGAGGTGTCAGGAAGGGCAAAAAAATTTCAGGGGGGTAACAATGTCACACTCATATATACAGTATAACATTGGCATCACGGGGTGAGTTGTCCATCTACATTTGACACCTGTCACAGTCAAGAAAATGATATGGGAATTATATTAATTGCATGCAATCCAAGCTAAACATTATTTCTATCCCTCTGGGTTAGGATATATTTCTTGATGCATTCCCCTCCTTCCCTTTAATTCCAAATTCCTATCACAGCCCTTCTTTCTGGTATAAATGCGAAGAACCAGCAGCAACTGGGTGGATTCTTTCAGCTGCAATGGCATCCAAGCATTTTCTGAAAGTGAACCTTGAGCATGCCTTATTGTGTCCATATCACATTAAGAGCCTACTCGCTGAAACCAGAGGGGTACTCTTTAAATTAAAAATAAAAACAATTTTTTAATAAAAAAAAAACCAGCTAATGATGAAAACAAATGAGCAAGATTTATCTTTTTGACAAGTCATGTGGGTGTGAATCCTTAATTAGCATATAACAGGTTGAGACTCTCATTTCCCCCATAGGGCGTGGGAATGGCTTAGAGCAGAAAATCCCAGTTCTGTAATCTGCAAGGAAAGCCAAGAATATTATTTTAAAATGAACCTGTAATAGTGGAGATAGCAATCTCCCTGCTTGTCAAGATGTTTGGGGTTGGGTGTTGTTTTTTTTAGCAAGTCATTTCATCTCCCCCCAAAACGCAGTGGCCGTGCTTTGATGACGAGCCAGATGGCAGTTGCTCTTCACACCCGGTGCCAGGAAGCCTGATTGGAGTGGCAATTTACCTTCCGTGGCGAAGCGCAATGTTGGAGCATACCACAGCTGTGAATTTGGCGGCAGCTAGTAGGTATGTGCCTGCACAGTTGGTTTCTTCCCAATTTGGATTCAGCAGGTAAGAGGCTGCGTCGGTACCCAGCAATTATGAAATTGGCATGCTTTGGATTGTTTACTCACAGTAATATTCCTACTGGACTTTATTAAAACACCATCTGTTGTGAACATGGCAGACAAAGAATCGAAACCCAGAAACATCTCTGACTGCAAATGGGATTCTGTGAAAGCAATCGATACATGTACAATTGTGGTACAAAGATGAGTTGATTTGTTTTCTTTCCTCATTCTCTGAGATGAAGAGAAGTGTACATTTGTTCTTAATGTTGATGGGGTTTTTGGGTCAGTCATACCAACTTAACAGAAACAAAAATCTACAGTCAAACATCAAGCTGCTCTGATTTGTGAACCATGATGCAAGGGAGGTAAAGGAGCAGCTGGGCATATGGGAAGAACTCAACACTAAAGGCTTTGCTGCAAAATTAAACTGGAGATGATTGAAGGCGGAGTCATATAACAAAGTGGAGTGCTGAATACTAGAGTGCTGAATATGGCCTGCATAAGATACTCAGACAATTGCTACTACAACGACAAAAATAAGAATTATACTATTACTTGAAGAAGAAGAAGAAGAAGAAGAAGTAGGTTTCCCTTGCTCGAAAACCAGACATATCCAACTCTAGGGGTCAGTGCTCATCTCTGTTTTTAAGCCAAAGAGCCAGCGCTGTCTGCTTCTGCAGACGTTTCCATGGTCATGTGGCAGGCATGACTAGACACCGGAACACATGGAACGCTGTTACCTTCCCACCAAAGTGGTCCCTATTTATCTACTTGCACATTTCTTGCTTTCGAACTGCTAGGTTGGCAGGAGCTGGGACAGAGACTGGCGCTCATTCCGTCCTGCAGTACTCAGGAATCGAACTGATGACCTTCCGCCTCGCAGTCAGCGTCTTAGTGACTTGAGCCACTGCAGGCCATAGTTACTTGTTAATTTAGTGTATACCATTTCCACAACCCCAGTTTTTAAAAAAAAATATATTCAGAGAGGATTATTAATGTGGTAACCTCCAAATAAAATACAGGAGAAGTAATTAAACCTGTCCAGACAGAGAAGAGAGACACTGAGACTGAAAGATATCATTTCAACTCACCAAAGAGCAGGCCCTGGGAGAAGTATCTATCTGCACTAAAATGCCTGTGTTGCTTAAGAACTGGTGTATTTAGATCTCCCTGTGCTGAATGAGAAAGACAGTCTATTTTTGAGAGACCCACGGGAAACATGACTACCAATGTCTAGAGTCATTGCTTCATAATTTGCTCTTTAAATCTCGACATCATGTTCAGCTCTTGGTTATGGGAATGCTCCACACCCTGTAATCGTGGCAATGTTTGTTTCTACCCAGTGCAAAATTTGCCCCCCTTGTCGATGCCTCATTGCGATTTGCTGTGATTTGTGTTTCACTGTGATTAGTTGAAACCCAGCCAGTGTTACTCAGGGGGTGGTTCACAAGTCTGGGTTCATCATTTGGCAACAACAACACTGAAAGGACAATTGGCATGTGTGAGTAGGGTAACAAATATAATATGCTCACTCACAGAATTCTTCTACCATCCCTGGAAACTAGCAAATGTGTTTGGCCCTCACCAAAGAAAAATCTGATGCCTTCCATACAGAGGGCAGAAGAAGGTCTAAGGCTGACAGCCACATTTTCTAGAAATCCAGTACTACACAAGTGTTGCAGCTACAATGGTTTTTGATCAGTTATTGAAATACTATATCATCTGGAACAGGCTGTTACCTCCTACCTGGACCGTTGTACTACCATTTCCAATAAGCCTGTCTGTTGTAATCTGGATGAGATCTAATTGAATCCATGAGACTTAAAATAAATATTTTTTTAAGGGTAAATATGCAGTTTGTCAGCTGATTCTCAGGAAAAGGCCCTCTCTCTTGTCTATTCTGACCAGTGACAGAACAGGTCTAATTCTCAGTTAAGCCACACAATATTGACAATTATTCCCATGGAAGGGACAATGAGAAGGAGCAGTAAAATGCTTTTCAACCATTACTATCCATTTGGTCTCACTAAAACAGAACTACTGGATACCTAGCCAGGAATCTCTCCTTGCCCCCAAGGAGAGAGAGATATTTCCTGGAGCAGGGGTGCACAAACTATGGCCCGTGGGCCAGATCTGGGCCCTGACACCAATTCATCCAGCCCATACCTCCCGTACAGGCACATTTTACTTCTGCTTCCAGGAGCAGCAAGAGTTGTGTGGGCCGGATGAATAGGTGTCAGGGCCAAATCTGGCGCACAAGCCATAGTTTGGGTACCCCTGGTTTAAGCAGATAAAATGGCAGCTTAAAATCTACCTCATCCTGTTGCAAAACAGATTGCAAGGCATGTTCTACTTCTGCTTCTGGTGGGAAGAACCACATGACCTGCCCACCTGACCACGTGACTGGCCCATGGCCTGAAAAGTTTGGGAACTTCTGCCCTGGAGCATCAGCAGGAAGAAATACTGGGCATTTTACCTACTTTCCACTTTTTACTAGTTTCCAGCATAAGATAAGGGCTTATCTGGATTTTGATACACTCCTGTATTTGAGTAGGAACCCCCATATTTTAAATTGATTTAAAGATCAGGGACTACCTAGCATACAACTAAGCACACAATATTTCTACCAGCATGTGCTTTATTTTAAACAGCCTGGGTGAGGGGGAGTGTTTAGTTATATTCAAGTCCAGCCACAATTTATTTTGAGCCACTTCTGCATGCGTGATCACTTGTGTCAGGGTACAGTGCTATGTGGAGTTTGGCAAGTGTTCATTGCCAAGGTAATAGGTTCTGGACTACAGACATGCCACATTCCAGACTCATATCATATAAAAATCTCTTTTGAGGTTAGCGCTATTGCACTATGGCAGTGGGGGGGGACATTACACAGGCAATAGAAACCACATGATATTTGACATGAAGGGGGACACAAATGGAGTGCACTGGCTGACACAAAACCATGTGATATGACATTGACATTAAACTGATTTTTTTTTTTAAAAAACAAAAACCAGGAGCCAACTCCTAATTTATTTCAACATTGTAGATCAAGAGTTCTCAATCTTTTCAAGGTGGAGGCCAGGTCATGCTCCCCCAGACAGCTTCGGGGGCCAGACAGCAATTTTGCCCTTCTTTCATCACAAGGCACTTTCTGGTTTGGTGGAGGTGGTGGGGGGCACATGAAATGGTGCCATGCACCACATCTGGCCCACGGGCCACAGTTTGAGAATCCCTGATGTAGATGAACCCTACATTTGACAGTCCTACTGGTACAGAATATTAAAGTAAGTGTTCATGATACATTTATTAGCCTGAAGTATTATCCACTCCAGGTTTTTGTAGTTTTGCTGCTCTTCTCAATTTTAAGTTCTCATACAGGTCAATTTCAATTATTAGTCTGTGCTAGTGATTGAAATTGTCAAGAGTTGTTGGTAAGGAATCCTGGAGAGAATGGTGTCAGTTACTGTGCCATAGAAAAGGAATTATGCACAAGATTTTGTGGGAAGAAAAGGAGAACATTTTGCTGCTGAGGAAATCTGGCATAGGGAACTAAAAAGGTTTGACAATAACAATCATGAGTAAGACTAGACATCAAGGGAAATATGCCTTTCCTATGATTAATGTTTTTGTCTGTTTACAATAGGATTTAAACACACTGGGCAAAATCCTACTGGGAAAACTATATGTCTAAGGTTGTGGTTCCCAACGTGGGGCACACACAACACAAGGGGGCAATTAGATTTTTAAGGAATGCAGTTGGAAGCTTGTTTATTTCAAGTTAATGGCCTTTTAGGCTTCTTCTACATGAATAGTTCACTTTTTGAATAATAAGAATTATATGTCACAGGTGAGGGGGCATCAGGATTTTAGAGATGTTTAGGTAGGGAATGGCCAAAAAAGGTTGGGTGCCACTGGTCTAAGGGCAATCATGCCAAAGGTTCACAACCACTGGTCTAAGGACAATCATGCACAACCACATGCCTTTGTGTGACCAGAAGAAGACCGAGTGCATGTTAGATTATCTGGGAAACAAGTGGCAGCATTATTTGATTACCCTAATATTGCCACATAGGGAAATTTTAAAGTGGCCCTAAACATATGAGACATTAACAACAGTTCATGTAAGCCACAAACCCATTTAAAAGGGATAATTATATATGGTCTTATTGACCTCTTCCCTGTGGTTTATGATAAATAAATAAAAAGAATAGGTAATCATTCAAGAAACTAGGATCCTTGCCTTGGAGGAAAACTTGACCATGTAATATTTATACTCTAAAAGTATAATTTTTGTTTATATCCCAGTATTCTTCCTACAAATTCTATTGAGCATAATTGATTTTTCTTCTCTCCCTTCTATGACCTCACAACAACCCAGCAATGGAGGTCAGGCTGCCAGAGAGCGACTGGTCCAAAGTCATAAACAGAGTTTCAATCCAAACTGGAAGCTACACTCCAGATCTGGGAATTTTGAAAGGAGGGGGAGAAATCCCCGGGAAAATGGGGGGGACCCAGAAAATTGGGGAAATTGTTAAAATACTATTTCTTTGTAATTTCTGCAAGTTACATTCAGATATTTTTATTTTTATTGTGTATAAATAGTACAAGAAATTTGTATTTGGTAAAGATTAACATGTAACAAAATGAGTTTTTCATATATAAGAAACTAAAAAAAGATACTTTTAGTAGCAATGAAATGTGCATGGAACATCATTCACAAAAAAATTCCACCAATGAAAACATTTGGTTGTGCAACATATGGTTTAAAGTTGCTACTTCATGACATAATGAAGTTAAAGGCAATGAAGGATCTTCAGTCAGATGCCAAGAAATTTATCAAATTTGTTAAGAAACATCACATCGTTCAACAAACATTCATGAGCATTCAAAAGGAGAAAAGTAAAGGGTCTTGGAAGAATTCTGCAAGAACACTGAAACTGCCACCTGTTACCAGATGGGGAGGAATAACAATAATGCTAAAAAAACAATGATGTATTCTGGGCTCGTGTAGAATCTACAGCTGCTCTTCTGAAACCCATAACTACTGCTATAGGAAGAATAGACTCTGATAACACATGTTTGTCTCAGGTACCTGAAATGTTTTCTGAAATAACAAGGAAAATAACAGAACCTGAAGGAATGTTAGTAAAATCACCCAGACTAAAGAATGAGGAGCAGACATTTTTTGAAATAATAAGGGAAAGAAAGAACTTTTGTTGTGGAGATATTCATTTTGCTACAAATCTAGTTGATCTGTGTTTACAAGGAAAACACTTATCAGATGATGAGGTCTCCAGGGCAATGGAATTCATAACAAATAATTCAGAAGAAATGGGACATGATCGAGGGAAAGTCATTGCAAAAATAGCAGAATACCAGGCAAAGATTTATTTTTTGGAGCAAGCAGTTTTTGTGGGACAGTGTGCAGCACACTTTACTACTTGCATGGTGGAAGGGGCTCTCCAAAAATCAGATCCTTAGTATTGTGGCCATAAAACTGTTATCCATTCCCCCGACATCAACGTCTTCTGAATGCATCTGGTCTGTCTATGGAAAAACACACACTATGGCTTGAAATTGTTTGAAGAATACAAAAGCCAATAAATTAGTGGCTATTCATTTCCACCTGGTTCTGGAAGAAAATAAAAGTGGTGGGTGTTTAAAAAATACAGTAGTGTCATTACAACTGAAGCTGAAGAAAGTGCAAGTTTTGACTCATCTGATGAGAGTGGAAATAACTAAAACCCCCTCATTACTTTGTTATCCTCTACTTACTTACTGAATTTTGTTAGTCTAACATTTTCAATTATAATTATTCCATTAGTTCAGTTAAATATTTTTACTTCATTAATGGTATATGTAAACCTCATTTTGTAATGTAAGTCGTGGAATGATTTTGGCAATTACTATCTCAAAATCCAAAGGAATCAAAAGAATGACATTTTTGGAAAAATCTATTGATTTTTGAAATGCATTTATTTTATCCTGTACACATGACATGCTTTACTTGTGGAAAATTCCCTCCTTTCAAAATTCCTAGAATGTTTACATCTCTAGCATGTGACATGCAAGATTATGGTGGTCTGTGCCAAGTGGAGTTGTATGCTCCAAGCCTGCTAAAGGCTTCAAAATAACTCATGCCCATGAACTGTAGAAGGATCAATTGTATTTTTCCCAATTTTTTCACCAATCAATTTCCCTTCCCATTTTTCCCGGGGGAAACCCCCAAATTTCCTGGGTTTTCTCCCCACCTTTACATCTCTAATCGTAACCTCAGAAACAGTCCGAGATCTTTCCTTCCTTTGCCAACAGTGGAAAACAACTCTCTTCTTCGAAGTATCAGTCTCCCAATAGGAGACATGGCAATCTCAGTTTCATAACTGAGAGTAAATAAAACAGAACAGCAAAAAAGAAGAAGACAAAAAATGTTATGGCACCTTAAAGACTAACTCCTGTATCCACTTCATAATGATCTTTTGTTTCTTCATAGGACAGTCTCTTAGCATCCTCAGACAGACAGACAGACAGACAGACAAGTATCAGAAGCTTTCTAATGTTCTGCAGCAAAGTGGTTTGCATGAGCCACAGGGCTATTAGGAATTCAAACGAGGCAACTAATTATGAGAATCAAGCCTTCTCCCCTTCCCCATATATACCACACAAGAGTGTCGACATATTTTCCCAACCATCAAGATCCCTGCTGGCCTTCGTGCTGCAGTGGTACAGACGCTGTTTGGCTGATGTGTCATTTCATAGCCTACCTGCCCAATTGGCACACGCTCAGAATGGCCTGTCATACTGTGCAAGGAAAACAGGCTCAAGCTGTATAACATCTGGGCCAGCACTTTTGCATCCCTATAAATCATTTCACTGTTCTTACTGGGGCAACCTGGAGGAAAATGCTGGCATAAAAATGTAAACCATTTACATTTCCTCTCGAATAGAATAATAATCATGTTCATTTGCCAGCTCTGCATTGTTCCAAAGAAGCAGGTTAATGGGAACGTTGGTCTGACAGCTCTGGCAAGGGGAGCAGGGATCGATGGGGGAAGGAAGAATTTGCTGAAGTTATGCAAAAAGTGGCCAGAATAATCAGGAGAACTTCCGATGTTAAAATGTATATTCTATGCATTCATGCTGTGTGATTAGTATGAAGTTTAAACTACTGCAGGGAGTGGTACGGTTGCTTCATTTCCTGAGATGTTTAAAAAGAATGGAAACCACAATTTATCATTCATCTTCCAAACAAGTGCACCAGTATACAGGGTTTGGTGTTTTAAGAGATGTAAAAAATAATAATAATCTAACAGTCTCATTTTCATTGTATTTCTCAGAATCTCTGTAGCATCCCCTGTTTCATACCACATGTTTCCCCATGCATTACTTGGTTACTTGTTTGATCTGTACTTCACATGTCTAGTTTGACATGGCAGATTGAGGCATCAACTCCCACAAGATTTTAGCAGCCTCTCACCATCGGAAGTTCCTACCACTACTGTACCAGGGTCTGATGGCACACAGGGAACTGAGGCCCATGTTTTCAATGCTCCTTTAGACATTTTAAATTCAACATCACAGCTGGCTGGGCCAATGTTGAAATTGGCCATGTTAGAGCAATGCATTAGCCAGGTGAATTGCCCGAGTACCCCACCCCACTTAACTGACCTGCGGTTCCAGAACGGAGGATTGTTCCGGACCACTGGCCCAAACCTATGTGGCATGGTTGAACCTGTCAAGGGAATACACCCAGTGGTGGGTGTCAAAAAAATTACTACCCCACCGTGATGTCATCCCTGTGTGGGCGGAGCTAACATCATGATGGCATGATGTCATGGGCGGGGCCAAAGAAATAAAATAATAAAATAAAATAAAAATAAGCACACCCACCCACCCACCCACAACACAAACCAGTAAATAAATTAAATAAATTCAATAAAAATTACATTAAAATACACCCACCCACCCAAACACCCCATAAAACATAAATCAACCCACCCACCTACCCACTCCAAACACAAACCCATCACTTACCTGTTAGTATAAGTGCCTGGGCAGCACCATGTTGCACGATGGATATGGTCATCGTACCAGTTCTCTAGGATAATATGCTTTAATGTAAATGTAAAACAGCTGTACATCCTTAAGGGTTCTCCAATTGGAACAGCAATTGGAACAGCATAGGTGTAGCTTATTGATGAGGTAACTCCAAGACTTTGCTTAAAAACCCAAAGCCAGTCCGCCAGGCCTTTTTAGGAACTGTGGTAGTACGTTAATATAGGTAAAGGTATTAAGTACACATTAAAATACACACAGACACACCACATCCAAAGGTGAGTCACTTACCCTGGGGAGCAGGCTACAGGGAGCTTCAGGCTAGCAGCTTCTCTTCCTCCTCCCTGCTTGGGAGGACAGCAAGGAGGCATACACGCCAAGAACTGTAGGCATGCATACACACCAAGTGTTTAGTGTGCATGCACAGTGGGGGAACCAGTGAAAAGGTAAGCCCGAAGGTGGTTTCCCCCCCCCCCCCCAAAGCTGCTACCGGTTCTCCGTGACACTGGGAAAAGTTACTACCAGTTCTGGTTCTTTCTCAATCTATGCATTTTTCAACACTTGCTTCCCACATTTTTTCAAAAGTATTCCTGTATTTGTATGCTAATTCAGGTTATCAAAATTCATCAATATGCCTAGAAATGAATGACTTTACAAGGACCACTGTACTTTGTCCCATTATCTGTCCCATGAGAAGTGAAATGGATAATTTTTTAGGGGAATAAAAACTTAATTAATTTCTTTGCTGTCCCGAAAGTACTACAGTATATGTGTACATAATTTGGTCTGTTCAATGACAGTTAAAATCAGGAAACAGAATGTGGATGAAGCCTGTTTTACACATATACCTCTAGCAATTAAATTGAACTTGTGGACTCTGCCTTGCTAAAAATACACAATCAGTATCAGTGATGGGATGACACCGGTTCTGACCGGATCCACAGAACCGTTTTAAGGATTTCCGGAGGGCTCTCCGTGGGGGTAAAACCGTTTTTGAGGCGTCCGGATCGGACGCCTCACCGGGAGGAAAATTTAAAAAAAATTTGGAGCAAAAATGGCTCCAATTTAGTGCGCATGCGCAGAAACTCAATCTGACACATGCGCACTAAATTGGAGCCATTTTTTCTCCGATTTAAAAAAAATTGGATCCGGCCGCCCCTGACTGGAGCCTCCTGTGGAGCCGCTTGCCGCCGTTTGCTGCTGCCTGGTGCTCTCACCACTGCCACCTCCTGCCATCGCTGCTGCCGTTGCCGTCCCCATCGCCGCCGGAACCGAGGAGGAGGCGGGGCGCTCCATGTCCATGTTGGCTCCAATTTTTAAAAAACCGGACCCGGAGCCACTGCCTGCTGCTACTGTCGCCGCTGCTGCCGCCTCCCGCCATCGCCATCGCCGCCGTTGCCGCCGTCGCCCCAGGCCAGCGGAGCGCGCCTCCTCCTCCTCCGGTTCCAGCAGCGGCGGCGGCAACGAAGAAGACGGGATGGGAGCCGATCAACGGGCAAGGCGGGGAAGACAGCTCCGGAACGAAAAGGAAGGAGGGAAAAAAGCAAATGCATCTACCCGGATCAATTACAGAAACGCTCCCGGGTCCGGCACTCCAGTCCCCTCCCTCTCCTCCTTCCACCCCCCCCGGCGATGGCGATGGCGGGAGGCGGCAGCAGCGGCGACAGTAGCAGCAGCAGGCAGTGGCTCCGGTTCCGGTTTTTTAAAAATTGGAGCCAACATGGAGCGCCCCGCCTCCTCCTCGGTTCCGGCGGCGATGGGGCATGCCTTGCCGTGTGGCCCCGGGCCATGGGGGTCGTCGGCCCCAAGAAGGGTAAGTGAGGGTTTTGTGTTTGGGGTGGGTGGGTGGTTTATGGTGTTTTGGGTGGGTGGGTGTACTTTTATTTAATTTTTATTTTATTTATTTATTTATTTTATTTCTTTAAGTTATTTATGGGTCTGTGTGCATGTTTATTTTTTTTATTATTTTTTTTATTTTTGGCCTTGCCCACAACGTCATGACGTCATGACGTTGGCTCCGCCCATGACGTCATGACGTCATGACATTGGCCACGCCCATGACGTCCATGACGTCATGGCGTGGTAGTAGAATTTTTGACATCCCATCACTGATCAGTATGCACATATCTGGAAGTCATATTCCCTGGCATAAGAAGAGAACACAAATGTTTGCTCTCATCTGCTTTTTTGGAATCTCATATAGTGCATTCCTTGAAACATTTGCCCCCATCCACCCATTTACACATTGTAAAATGGAATGAACTGGAAACGAGAGGCAATTGTGTTTTTCAAGTTTAATAACAATCATAACAGCCAGTTCTGGTTGGTATTCTGGATCCCAGACTGCTCACCAAATGATGTTCCCAAATGTTCTCAAAAAGCAGACTTTGTTCCATATCACAGTGCATACCAGCACTTCAAGAGACAAAGAACTGTAAGAGTTCCCAGGCTACAGGTTTCATCCATGGAGAAGGACAACTCCATCAGAACTAGCTGAACCTCAACTTCCTTAATATAGAGACCTCCCAGCAACAGTAACTTCCATCTGATCTGGACAGTCTCCTCTGATTTGCCTTCATCCAAACCATTATTGTAGCCAAGCACTTTCTCAGCTTCACCTGAATCTAATGAAAAAAGGATACGGAGTTCTATGTCATCAGCATACTAATGGAAAGCACTCTAAGCGTCACAACAAAACAAGTGTGTTCATAGTCTAGACATCTATTTATATTTATTTATTTTATTTATTACATTTCTATGCTACCCATTTTGGGTGGTATCCCACTCTGGGTGGTGTAGAAGCAGATATTAATTAACATGATAGAACACACAACAAATCAAAACAGACCGACAAATAAGTTTCAAAATAAAATAAAATAAAATAACTGGTGTCTGAGAACATAGGGCAGGTATTCCCAACAGCTTCCTGCCCGGGGCTAGTTCTCACCACTGTACTCAGCTAAGTGGCATCGCGCGGGCTTCAGCTACCTGGGGTGAAGGCCAAACTCACCGCTCCCTCTATCTAGGCTCGCCGCTGTCCCTACCCCATGGGACCCAGTTAATCCCTCACTGCCTGTGCCAAGGCCCCCGAGGGAAAGCCCCCAATGACCAGCTGGGTGGGCGGGCGAGCAGGTGAGGCAAGGTCAACCCCAGGTGCCTGCTACATCTCTGGCACTGGGGACGTGGCCAGGACACAGCGTGCAGCGGGGCACAGTGGCAGTGGCGGTGAGGGCATGTCCAACTCGGCTGCCTGCGCCAAACATGGTGGGGAGCAGAATAGTGGCTCCAGAAGCTAAGGCAGGAATGGCGGGAGGAGGAAGAGGAGGAGGCAGAAGAAGAGGAGGAGGATGAAGCAGGAGACAATCAGAGCGCCACTGCCGCCACCACTGCCCAGCCTGCCCTGCTACCACGCCCGGGGTGGTCCTCAACACGGCGGCCTCCAAGCCGTGTCTGCCTGCCTGCCTGCATTCCCAGGTGAGGCTCGGGGAAAGCTGCCCTCCTTTCCATTGCCTGGTTTACTTCACTAGCTTCCACAAAGTCCCGGTTGGCGCCCATCAGGGGGAGGTGATGGCGGAGGTGGAGCAGGGGCAACCGCGACTGGTGGGAGGCAAAGAGGGGCTGGGTCAGCCTTCTGTTTGGGAAGTCCAGCTCCGTAAGCCCAGGCAGAGGGACGCCAAAGCAGTTGGGAAATTTTGCTGCCTCTTGAAAAGTGCTGCCAAGGGCTGTCTGCCCCCCACCTCCCTATGCTACGCTACTGGCTCAGCTGTGGGGGCCAGAGGTGTGGCTGCATCCACTACTTGCATTTTGGTCATCATTGTCATCATCGGTGGCAGTGGTGGTGGGAATAGCGCCATTTTAGCTGATTCTTGGACAGACTCTGCCACTTCCCAAGGTTGTATGAGGCTTTTTGGAGCATGTTTGCTCCAGTTTGGGATTTTTCTGTCGCTTCTTGGCTGTGCTCCAGCAACTAGAACGTGACCATGGCTGACTTCCTGGTTCCACATTGGGATCCCAGGCACTGATGTAAGCTCTGCCCGGCACTGGAAGTTGCCCACTGTCATGCTCCAGCTGCCAAAGTGCAGCTGAGAAGTGATGGAAAAATCTCAAACTGGAGCAAACATGCTCCAAAAAGCCTCCCGCCACCCTGGGAAGTGGTAGCACCTGTCCAAACACCTGGAAAAATGTCACAATTTCCGCTGCTTCCGCCACCACCGTAAATGATGTATTGTGACTTCTGGTGGTGGGGGCAGGTCTAGAGGTGCCTGGGTGGGTGGCCACTGTGGGCCATATGCATGGATGATGGAATCTTTATGAATCAGAGCAACCCCACCCACTCCTTCCCTCAGTTCTCCCCTGGTGGTGTACAGAATACCCATGAGGGCACATTAAGGAGAATGAAACACCGTCCCCATTGCCCACCCAGGTTTCTGTTATATATGTCAGGTCAGGATGTTGTTTCTGGTAATTGAAGTCCAAGAACACCTGGAGTTCCAAGGTTTGACATCACTGTTATAGGAGATGTCTATGACTCACTGCTTGCTCTTTTATGTTCATGCAGGCATGAAGCATTTGTAAAGATTGGGGTAGGGTATACAGAAAGAGCTTCCTTGAAGATTGTGGTATTTTTGAACCACAATTGGGCCTATCTCAGTAACAGAAACCTTGTGTTGCCAGCTAATCATTCTCACACTAGGTCAGGCAAAAGGAAATGCAGAATGAACTCACGAAAAGGTGCCTTCATTTTGGGAGTTTTGCATCTGGCCTAGACATGGAAGATGAAGAAGAATGATGGGGCAAGTCTAGAAGTAGATGCAACCCCCAGTAATCCAATCTGCAAAGGGAAGAAGAGGCTGACATTCAGGCACAACTTCTGGGCCTCTGGCTACATTGCCAACAGCAACAACAGACTGTTGTACTTCTTCCAAAAAATCTTCAGTAGAAGGGCAGGAAGTAGTGGGCGATTTGGCCCATAAAAGCAGCCTTCCCCCACTTGCTGCCTTCAATGGTAACCCCGTGCCATCCAGATGCATCGAACTGCAGCAGCTGTCATTCCCTGGCAACACAACAACCAGTAGAACAGAAGAAGAGGTCATATATCTAGCAACATATCTGTAATATCATTAAAATAATAACAGCATGGTGTGTTGATCTGTCCTTGAGAACTGAAAAAAAGCCATTGCAAGCTTGAAGGCAAATATCTATGAAACAGACTCCAAAGTCACAAGTTTGCTCACACAGGCCTGTTGTACTATGGGCTGACCTAAGTCTGATATTTATTGGATCCTTTGGCTTCATGTGGCCATCTTCTTTAATAAGAAGCCAGCAGGAGAAGTGAATGAACACTACAAAGGGCAAATGAGGACAGTGTTATTGGCCGGCAGATATCCTTCATTATTATATGGGATTTTCCACACTGCCTTTGCCCTCTTGAGAAGCTGTGGTGGCTTAGTTGTTAAGAAGCTGAACTTGATGACTGGAATGTTGGTAGGTCAACAGTTCAAGACCAGAGTGCTGCACGATGGAGTGAGGTCCCGCCCCTGCCCCAGCTCCTGCCAACCTAGTAGTTCAAAAGCAAGAAATTGCAAGGTGTTAAAGAGGTACCACTTTGATGGGAAGGGAAACAGTGTTCCGTGCACTCCAGTGTCTAGCCATGCCTGCCACATGTCCACAGAAACATCTGCATACACAGACAGCCCTGGCTCTTTGGTTATAAACAGAGATGAGCACCAAACCCTAGAATTGGATACAACTGGCTTTCGAGCAAGGATGACCTTTACCTTTACCCACTTGTCTTAAATGACCACACAGTGTTGTTAGTTGCAACTTGTTCTGAACCACAGTCTACCCATAAATTTGTTGTTGCCATGTGGCATCACATCACATACAATTTAGGGCCAGCCTAAATCAGGTGTTCACAGTGTATGAGATATTTAAGGAATGGTTTTACCAGCACCATCTCCCAGTGAGTTTCCATGGCTAGGGAGAGGGATTTGAATGCAGATTTCCTGAATCCTAGGTTGTCACTTTACCCACTATACCACACTGTCTCTGCATCCATAGATGGGGTGGGGGTGGATGTCAAATGTTCTGATCTACAGAAAACGACTGTGACCCCAATGATGTCTGTGATATTTATACCTTCCTGCTATGTCTTTCCGTACTCACCCGGAGGAAGCAGAGCTGTAAATATGTTGTCATGATGTGCTGCTAAATACTAGGAGTAAGAGCAATTGCAATAGCAGCAGAGGAACCATTGTGAGGTGAGTCCTGCCAAAGGAGCAGCCATTATACTTTAAAATACCAGCTCTGTTTATTGACTCTGAGCAGCGTCTCACATTCAGTGATTCACAAGGGCTCACCTTGGAACAATGTGCTGCCACTACCTTACTCACCCCCATATGAACCTTGGATCACAGTTTCCAATTCAGAACTGCAGTTTCCAACAAGCCAGGCTAGAGTGCTTCCTTTTCCTCCAAGAGAGGAGCAGCCTACGGTAGCTAACATGTACTGACTGTGCCTTGAACTTTTAGTGTGCCAGTGCAACGTCTCTCTTTACCAGAATTCCCTCAAGGGGCTGAAGATTGAAAAAACCCCTTCCTGATTTCTGGCGTATAGGTTAAGTTATTTATATGCTCAGTGGTGGGTTATCAACATTTTCGTTACCCCACCATGACGTCAGTGATGTCGTGGGCGTAGCTGACGTCATGATGTCATGACGTCGTGGGCGAAGCAAAAAAATAAATAAATACAATTAAAAATGTCTGTGCATGCGTCAAACCTCAGTTTTGATGCATGCACAGTTATTTTATTTTTTAGTGTGCTTGCGTCAAACCTCTATTTGATGCATGTGCACTAAAAAATAGAACTGCACATGCATCAAATGGAGGTTTGATGCATTTTGGCTGCCCGGAAAAACATTTTTGGAACGGGCCGGAAAGGCGACCAAACCAGTCGCCCAGGGTTTTACCACCCCCTGGCGACCCCTCCTGATGGGGCGAGTCTGGTTCGGGTGAACCGGTCCAAACCGGTAACACCCCATCACTGTAAATGCTGCCTTGGAATCAATGGGCCACATTCATTTTGCCAAATACCAGCCTAAAATAATTTTTTAAACCATCCAAATAAAGGATACATCTGCATAAATACATATGGTGACCTTTGCCCCTTCCATGGACATTCCCAAAACACAAGCCAATTCTACACACCCTTCCTGAAGGCCAACAGGTCTGTCTGGAGGAGCAGCCCTAGAGGCAGGCGGTTCCAAAGTGCCAGGGTGGACATGGAGAAGGCTCTCCTTCTAGTGCCAGAGTTGGCACATTTGATTGACTACCACACCTCTGCTGGCTCCTCCCTCTTGCCAGGGAAACAAACTGCTTAAACTTGGGGAAGATGCTGCTTTTTAACTTATCTTCTGCTTCCAGCTGGCCAACAGAATAGCATGGCAGTGACATTGGAAGCCTCACAATCCCACCAGCAGTTATCTGTAGTTATCCTGACATCCCAGGTGCAGATCCTTGGACTTCTCTCTTTCCAGTGGCTGGTGAGTAAGGTGAGACTGTGATAGGAACTTTGACAACATTTGTACCCAAGAAGGTTAAATGATGTGTGCTAAAGCTGCATGCTATATGCTCTTCCTAGGCAGGAAATCCCAGTGAATTCAGTGGACCTCTGATGCTTGTAAAAGCAGGGTGCAACATGAGAAGCATTGGACTGAATGTCTGATTGCAATCTAATTTCTATGCAAAAATAGTACATGCAGAAGAAATTGAGCTACAAAATTAGCCATTCATAAACCTTTTTGACATGCTGATTTTGGCCCCGCTGCTATGGCATGCATTCCCCTTTCTGTTTCTTCTGCCTCAGTCCACTGCTTTATTTCTGATGAGAAAAAAGAAGAGCTTGCGTAAGGATATCTCTAAATATCAAGTCTTGTCATTCCAGTGGCTGCAATGAAGACAAATATTATCTCTTTACTGCTGTGTCCTAGTGGGCAATGCTCAGTTGGCTCATGAACCAAGAAGGAGAATTGAGTCCAAAACTTGGAAAGGTTGTGTGTTCTCCTTTACATGGCCCATAGGACAGCTTTCTTACTTTCTGTCACAGCAGTTAGTGGGAGCTACTAAGATGGAAACAGCTCCTTTCTTTGTAGTCCAACCAGTGGTGGGCAGCAACAGGTTCGCACCCCCTGGGAGGGGGGGGGTAGTAAAATTGAGTGGTCTCTGAGCAAGGGGGTGGCAAAATTGGGTGGCCTTCGGGCTGGGGGGGTAGTGAAATTTGGTGGCCATGCCCTCCTTCCTGCCCTGCCCCATCAGGTTTTGTCCCTGCAAGTGGTCCAAGGTCTCCCTTGCTCAAAATCCAGTCATATCTGACTCTAGGGTGCAGTGCTCATCTCCATTTATAGCCAAAGAGCCAGTGCTGCCTGTGTTTACAGATGTATACATGGCCATATGGCAGGCATGACTCGATCACCCACGACGTAGGCTCTGTCCATGATGTAGGCTCCACACAGGAAGTAGGCTCCACTCATGGTGTGGTAGTGAACATTTTTGTTGCCCACCACTGAACCCAACCCCTTCATCTGCATAGCTCCAACCCTGTCCTGTTGTTTATTATACTAGGGCCCGATATTGACACTTACTTATGGCATGATCCAAGCCAGGTAAGCTAGAGGGAGGGCTAAGAAAGCTCTCCAGCAACAACATTTATTGTTCTCCATAAGACTAAAGCCATCATAAAGTTAGGATGAGAATATAGAATTGATACAGCTGCTGTAAGTGTTGGAATAGGATTGGGGAGGCCCAGATACGAGTCCCCTCTCAGTCACAAAGCTTAAAGGATGAACTAAGGTCAATCATCATCTCTTCAGTTCACAGGATTATTGTAATGACAAAATAGAAAAGATACACAATGGCCAAAGTCTATTGTGCAGTTACACAAAGGTGTAGTTTTTAGCAATGAATTGCCATAAATTAAGGAATCTTGGCAACTTGGCATGCAATGGTGTGAACCTTGCTGGCCCGGAATGTGTGTGTCTGTGTGTGTGTGTGTCAGCGACTGCTCCTTCCTCCATTGCTTGCTCCAAAAACAGTGACAGTGCAGGTTGCAACAAAATAGGTTTTATTGAAAGGAGCGTGAGGTCATCGTTCAAGTGAACAGCTACAAGGTCTGGACTAGTTTTCTTCACTATGTGGAGTACAGTGTCTAGGTCTGCCAGTTTCATAGTCTCTTCTCCTCTAGAGCCACTGAGACAATTTTCCCCCTTACCCATCACTTTTTCCTTTCTTTTCTAATTGCAATTTTGTTTGAAGTGTGTCAAAACTGAATGAATCTTGGATCCTCAATGCTAGAGTTAGAATTGTTTGGAATGATAATAATTTGATGTCAGAAATTATTCTGGGTTGAAAGGATTTCTGCTGGAGAAACTCTGTTCGTGGAATACCCAAATAAGGCTCCTTTTCATGTCCCAAAATGCTGAGACAGAGACAGGCACTCAATCCATCATGCAGTACCCGGGTCTCAAACTGCCAACTTGCCGGCCTTCCAGCTAACAAGGCAAGATTCTTAACCACTGAGTTTGGAATAATTATGGATGTTGTATTAGATATCTCTCTCAGCAGAGAGATTCCTTGGGTGGATTATGGTGCTACGCATTTATCTTCATTAGAACAGTGAACTCGTTTGTGAGGTTTGGTGGAGGGAGTCAGAAGGGGGAAGTGATAATAGACTTCTTTGTCATCAAAGGGTAAAGAAATGTGACAATCCAGAAACTGGTTTTAGGGCCCCATCTGCTAAACCAGAGAGAAATCAAGATTTTACAGTTCTATAAATATTTTAGTGTATGCCATCATTTATGAACTCTGGCAGCTATCATAAAATCTCTCTGACTTTTGTTACAACGGCATATAAGACCAGAAAATTGCATCTCATGGTAAACCATAAAAACCTAAGTAAAAGCACCATTCCTTCCAGTATATTCTAAAAATATACAGCCTCCCTGTCAGTACATGGCAGAGTAGTTACCATCCCAGAATGCCTGTTTCTTTCCCATTTTCTTTATCTGATCCTACCCAGGTCTTTACAAACCTTTTTGTATCCTTTTATGTTCCATAAATAGAAGCCATCACAACAGAGCAGCTGAAATAGTTTTTACAGTGTCATAACATAACTGTAAGTAAGAGATATTGGTAATGATAATGCTACAGATATTATACAAGGAGAGAAAAATGTACACTGACCTTTTGTCTAATTACTTTGATGTGACTTTTTATCATTCTGCAGCAAGCTTCTATAGCAGACTGAAAAGAGAAAAGTACCCTCAGAGAAGATGTTTCAAGGACTGTATAATAATAATTTCATGTCAGAAATTATTCCGGGTAAAAAGGATTTTTGTGGAAGAAGCTCCACTCAGGGAATGCCCAAATGAGGCTCCATTCATGTCCCCAAGAGCTGGGACAGAGACGGGCACTCAATCTGTCATGGAGTATCCAGGCCTTGAACTGCTGACTTCCCAGCCTTCCAGCTAACAAGGTGAGCTTGTTAACCACTGAGCATAAGGACTGTGATCACCAAGCAATGAACAACCCAAGGCAGAAAGTGGAAGAGTGAAAATGTGGAATGAGGTTTATTGCAAGACAGTGTCAGAGTGCATAAATTAATTAAAAGTGGCTTGAAAACATTTAATGTTTAAAAGAAATGCATGAAGCCTCATGGACTTACATGAGTCAGCTAAAGCAGAAAAAAATTGCTCAGCAAGGCAGTTAGTAAAAAAACAGAGATGTTAGATGAAATAAGGGGCTGAAACAGCCAATGCCAGCAAAAATTGACTTGACCAAGTGATGCTTCACTGGCCAACAGATTCCCAACCTGGTACCTTGATAAAGGAATGAGGTATGAAATACGTCACCCCCTCAAAGTATAGATAGAAACCTTTTTACGGATTAAACCCAGCAACTGGATTCTGCCTGTGTGCCTGTTTCACTCGAAGACTTGACCTGCTGTTTACACATACAGATCATCTAGGCACTCTGCCAACAAAGAGTATGCTTACATTGTGTATTCCAAAACAATGATAAGAAGTATCACAATTTTTAAGAGTTACTGACCATTTCAAAGGCTTGCAGATGAGCAGGGTGGGCAAGAGACAAGCTAATTCTGGAAGGCCCAGCCAACAACTACTATCCTCTTAATGCTTTGGAACTTTAGGAAACACAGGGTTGTGATAGACTACTGCTTGTGGAATCGTGGAATTATCAGGAATCAGGAGGCATGAGAGTCCTCTGTTTTTACTGTACCTGCAGAGATGCCTCTTAAGCTCTTCAGTGTTTGGGTGATGTTGAGGGCTGCAGGGTGAAATAATAATAAGAAAGTTCTGTTGTGTTGGGGACTAACTACTAGCATAGTATAGTATTTAGCACATTGGTAGAAACTTCACATAAAGTCTGATTATCCTCTGTTTGAATTAGGAATATTGCCCAGAGTTTTTGTTAAATGCACTGTTCTCATAAGCAGCAGCTGTCTCAACTCAATAGGAGACTTTGGAGAAGACTTTTCAGGTCTCACAAAATTTCTCACTTCCAGGCAAGAGTGAAAGAAGGGGTGTGTTGATTTTTTTTTACCTCAATGGAGTCTCCACCATTTGTATATGCTGTCTCTGTACAAGACTGTTTATCCTTTGACACAGAGAAGCATGGTGTACATGAACACCAAACACAGAATGACTGGGGTTGTTGATGAAAAAAGGGTAATCCCTTTGATGCTTTTTATCTTTGCAAAATCCCAGTGAGAGAGCGCCAGTCATTGTCATTTTGTTCAGTTTGCATTATTTATATTAGAGAACTATGGGGTTATTTGCACAGTGTTGCCCTTCTAAAAATTATTCCCGTTTGTTGTTGAAAATGCAGCAAGATTCCTCAATCTTCTGCTGGGCAGCAAAGGAGAGGGATTTTTGTGGTTCTAGGCCCTTTTGAAGATGAGACAAGGAAGGATTTACATCTCTGGTCAGAAATTGTGAGGAAATTGCAGTTTTCCCACAACAGAAGCACTGCCTCAAAGAAATGGCTTCCAACTCCCATGCAACACCTACACAACTTTTATCCATGAGGAAGTTGCTCTGGAAAGCTCATTCATTTTGCCACAGTATTTATAAGAGCACAGACATTCCTATTACAGGCTGAGCAAAACAGAAATAGTCCGGCCACCATTATCCACCCCCTGACAACTAGAAGGTACTTTGATGAAACGACTTCCTTCTGACCCAGCATTGTTTGACTGATTTGTTGTACTGATTCTTTAAAATATTAAACTGGAAGTAATGTAATGGGGAAGTCACTCTTTCAAAGGGTCACCATATTTTTGGGGTAATTTTGGGGGCACATAGCAGCAGCAGCAGCAACAGCAGCAGCAACACCACAATGGGGCTGATGTCTGATCTCACATGGATACAATTGAATTGTTGATCTCTGAAAATCTCCTACACAAAAAATAATAATAAGTCAAAGCATGTCGTTTAAATTTGGAGATCTGGTTCTCAGATAAATCATGTTGAAGGTTTTGTTTTGGTAAGACATTCATACTTATTTTTTAATGTTGTTGGAAGAATCAATGAATGGAAACAAACCATTATGATGTGAGCAGAAGGGCTTCAAAATTATCCTTGTTTTCAGCCACCCCCTATAGAAACTTTTTTTTTTGACCAAAAGAGACTGTAGTTTCAAGAGAAGGCCATATGTGCGGGCCATGTGCATATACCTGGTTCCCTTGGTGTTTGGAGTGGGGGATGATATTCATCCAACAGCTATTTGGTGCAGCTTTCTGCTTTTTCTAAATTACTCCTAAGAAATAGGGCTTAGCACAGACAACTACCATGAAATTTTAGAACTCTCATGTATAATTTTCTTGCACTATCCACAAGAAATTGGTGTATGCCTGAGAAAGTTATCCTGAATCATAAAAGACTGTATAGTGTTTGGTTTGGTTTGGTTTGGTTTGATGATCCTGCCTTCATACTCTAATATCACAATACTTGCTGTGTGGGGCTGACTCCAAAAACTTCGCAGTATTGTCTGTTCCTACAAAATACCAGTACTAGACTAGTAGCTGTGATTGGATAAAACAGTGATGGTGAACCTTGGCACTCCAGCTGTTCTTGAACTTCAATTCCCAGAAGCCCAAGTCTCTCTGAATCCACACAAATGGGTTTACTGGCACTCCAGCTGTTCTTGGACTTCAGTTCCCATAAGCTCAAGTCTCTATGAATCCATGTGCAGTAAACCCTTTTGTGCAGATTCAAAGAGACTTGGGCAGTGGTGGGCAGCAAAAAATTTCACTACCACACCATGGGTAGAGCCTACATCATGGGCGGAGCGTACTTCATGGGTGATCTAGTCATGCCTGCCATATGGTCATGTGTACATCTTCAAACACAGGCAGTACTGGCTCTTTGGCTGTAAATGGAGACGAGCACTGCACCCTTGAGTCAGATATGACTGGGTTTTGAGCAAGAGAGACCTTGAACCACTTGCAGGGACAAAATCTGATGGGGCAGGACATGGAGGTGGGCATGGCCACCCAATTTTGCTACCCCCCTGCCCAAAGACCACCCAATTTTGCCACCCCCTCCCAGGTGTGTGTGAACCTGTTGCTGCCCACTACTGGACTTGAGCTTCTGGGAATTGAAGTCCAAGAACAGTTGGTGTGCCAAGGTTCACCATCACTGGGTTAAAGCAACATGCTTTGCCTGTTCCGAAATAACTGCCCCTTACGTTTGCTCATTTCCCAGCAAAAGTTTAAGCAGTTGGGTTAATCTTTAAAGCCCTCTGTGATGGTGTGAAGCTCCATGCTTTAAAAACTCTACTATTGCTCTGAATTTAGCATTGGTTTAAATTTAACAATTTAAAGGTCAATGTTCACGTGACGCATGCGTCAAAATTGGTTTCTCTTTATATTGATCACACAGGGTAGCCTGCATTTTCCTGCCCACAAATGGGTTATTTTGAACCACCGAAAGGGGTTCTTTAATTTTGCACCAACACTTGTATCTATTCAAAAGGCATAGTTCGGAGCTACATGTCCCCAGAGTGTTGGGTTTTTCTTCCTGCCATCAGCTGGGTTGCCTCTGCCAATCAGCCAATGGTGGTGGTGCTCTGCGGTGGCAGTGAATAAGGGCGAACCCTGAAAGCTGCGGCAATCATCTACTGTATTGAAGAAAAATAAAAAAAACATTTTATCTCATTATCCACAGCAACCAGAGGAAGTGTTTAGTTTCCACCACCCCTGCATGAATCATGGCAAACTGAACAAAACATAATTTTTGCTGCTACAAGAATATTGAGAATAGTTGCAGATTTCTTGCCATCTTTGTTGTTGAAGGAAAAGATAGAGCCACTCCTTGTCCTCCCTTGTGAGGAGGCAAGCAAAGTTTACATCTCTACACTGTTCTCCTCTACAACAGTGAGTTGTTCAGTCTGGCCCTGTAGCTATTTTGTTGTTCAGTCGCACAGTCGATTCTGACCCTTTGCGACCCCATGGACCACTGTCTGCCAGGCACTTCTGTCCTCCACCATCCCCCTCAACTCACTCAGCTCTGTGCCCATTGTGTCTACAATACCATCTAGCCATCTCATTTTTGGCCACCCCCTTCTTCTTTTGCCCTTAACCTTTCCAAGCATCAAGGCTTTCTCAAGTGAATCTTCTCTTCTAATTTGATGTCCAAAGTTCTTTATCTTTATCTTTACTATTTGACCTTCTAAGGAGTAGACAGAGTTGATTTCTTCTAAGATCGACCTATTTGTTCTTCTCACTGTCCAGGTGACTCTCAAAACTTTCCTCCAACACTACATTTCAAAGGCATCTATACTTCTGTGCTCCGCTTTCCTAATGGTCCTGCTCTCACAACCATACATTGCCACAGGAAATACCATTGCTTTGACTATACAGATTTTTGTTTGCAATTTGATGTGTCTGCTTTTCACTGTGCTCCCCAGGTTTCTCATTGCTTGCCTCCCAAGAATCAGCCGCCTTTTTATTTCATGGCTGCAATCACCATCTGCAGTAAGCTTTGATCCTAAGAAAGTAAAATCTGTCACTGCTTCTACTTCTTCCCCATCTATTTTCTAGGGACTGATAGGGCCTGTTGCCATGATCTTGGTTTTCTTTATATTGAGTCTCAAGCCAGCTTTTGCACTTTCTTCTTTCAACCTAATCAGAAATCTTCCCTGATGAATATTTGGTCACAGCAGAATTGTGTGTGTGTGTGTTTTTTTTTTTTTTTTTTTAAAGCAATGCATTAAAAATGTGGCAAACTCCTGTCAGGTTATTTTTAGTTAATTGATAGGGCAGACATTTATAAGGCATCAAAACAAATGCCGGACATCATTACATTGTCGTGGTAAAGAATAACACAGAAGTGCTGGATAAAACATCAGCTGAGGACTGAGAGAAGCCCGTCTCCCAGTCTAAAGCAGAGCATGATGAAGCCGGCTTTGGAACACAAGCGCTTTTCTTGAATAGCATTTTTTCGCTTTCGCCACACGCAGCCAAGGCTTTCAAATGATCAAAAAGATGTTAACACTTTCCAAAACACTGCTATTAAAATATTTTGTCACTGCTTTAGTACATCAAATGATGCAATGGTTAAGCTCCCCAGACAATGCACAGAACATTAGAGAATTAGTTTAACATTCTGACAATCTTGCAATTTTATTTAAACAAGTTCTTCCCTCCCAATTCCCTGCAGAGACTCAACTGTGTCTTTCTGTTGATTGTAGTGGACGTCTTGCAGATCTCTTGTTACTTTCCCAATGGACCACCCACCAAATGCTTTTCATGCTGCTACCACTGCTGACTGAATTCATCTCATCCCCCACCTTTTTCGTCTTCTTTTTCTTTTAAATTCAAACACGGCCTGCAGATTAACAGAGACATTGGCCTGCCATCTGTACTTTCCTGATCAGCTGCAACCTAACCAGTGATTCCCAATGCACGGTGGGGTAAACAAAATGTCGAACACAATAACAAAGAAGCAGTAAAAGGAAAAACAGCAACGAAGAACATCTGATGAGAGCTGGTTATGAACCCAACATTATTTGTACGTTGGTAGTGGAAAAAGCATTATGAAGTAATGGATCAAGTAGGGTCAAACTACATGCTATAGTCCAGCCATATGAGATTATTGTAGTGGATTTCAGTACAAAACAAAGCATTAGCTCTGGAAGGTAGTCTTTTGCAAGCTAGAGAGGCGATTGGGCTGAAGATTGTTAATTGCATAAATGGCTAGTAGATGTACTAGCAAAGAGCAGTGAGTGTGGGCTTTTGCTCTTCCATATCTTCACAGCAAATTGTCGTGTAAGAACATAAGGAGAGCTCAGTTGGATCAGATCAAAGGTCAACCTACCCCAGCATTTTGTTCCCCTATAGCTAATGAAACCCATCAGCAGAATATGAACACAGCAACTCTCTTTTATCTGTGTTCCCCAGCAGCTGATGCTCAGAAGCCTTGCTACTGGACATAATATGTGGTCACTGTGGTGAGTAGCCATGGAGAGCCTTATATTTCCATAAATTGTCTGATTGCATCTATCTTAGTCTGGTGGCTTAGTGGTTAATGTACTGAACTTGATGACTGGAAGGTTTGAGACCTAGTGTTGTGCGAAGGAGGAAGCCCCCATAGTCTTCTCCAGCTCCTGTCAACCTAGCAGTCCAAAATAAGAAATTGCAAGTAGATAAATAGGTACCATTTTGCCAGGAAAGGTAACAGTGGTCTGTGCATTCCGGTGTCTAGTCATGCTTGCCACATGACCATGGAAATGCCTGCAGATACAGACAGTGCTAGTTCCTTGGATGTAAACGGAGAGGAGCACCGATCCCTAGAGTTGGATATGACTGGCTTTTGAGCAAGTGCGGCCATTACCTTTACCTATCAACCCATGTCTGGCCGGACATCTCACTACAGTAATGGAGTAGACTGTACAGACAGCAACTCAACGCCGAGTATCAGGCAGCGGTTAACTAACCTGACTCCCTAAAGGGGGCAACAGCTATGGTGGATTCTCATTGGAGGAAATGCAACTGGAAACCATCATATTGGGCCCAATAGCAAAACAAGTGAAAGAGGAACCACTTCACTATTCTGATTCCCAATGGTTGTAGAGGCAGAAGAGGCCATGCCAGATGGACTGGCTGTGAAGGTGCACCTTGATAATATCTTCAAGGCTGTGGCAGTCCATTGCAGCCCTGGTGTTAAATCCTGCATGTTTCATTTCATATGTGCCACAGGAGATGAGTCTGTGATCATAGTGTGTGGGTCACTTCATGGCAAACTGGGATCCACCTTAAACAAATTCACACCAAAGCCATTTTCCTGTGTTTTTTTTTTTTTTTTTTTTGGGGGGGGGATGTATATTCCGACATAAGTAGCAGCCAATGGCGATGATCAGTCCAATATTGCATGTAACTGGAACGCAGCATGTTGTTTGTCCTATAGGTTGCTTTGAACAAGGCTGGACTTTAGCCAAATGAAAGGAGTTGCCTCTGACAGCAGAAAGCTGGAGCCAGCATCCACTGAGTACTCCCTGAGCTAGCTTCTGACAGGGCATCTTTGTCCTGCCATCATCCACCAGGATGTAGCCCCAGCCTTGCAACCTTCCTAGGAGAGGGCAGCAGTGCTGGCAGTGGTGGCAGGTGATTTTTCTTCCCCTTCCTGTTTGCCTATGTATCCCAGATGCTCCTTGACCAGCTCAGAGAGTAATACCTTGACCAAAAGGGTCCTCCATTCTTCAGAGACCCAGGGGAGGCGCAACTATACTATGTTTACAACACAGCAGCAGGGAGAAAATCACAGTAATGTTTTGCTTTCTGTATATTAGACAGAGAGTGAGATTCCACCAGTCCTGAGAGTGTCTTGTGACACTTTTCAAGAAGTTTCTACTCAGAAGCTTAGACACTTCAGATACAGTTTACATGTGCATGTTACTTATAGCTGCTCCATGACTCCTACCAACAAAGTAAAGTCTACATTTCATGCTCTCATTGCAAACATAAATACTAATCCCCACATACCATTTACATGCCATCTTTTTCTTCTTTATATCCTCTTTGACCACTTCAGGTTTTGAGGGAGATACAAGATTCTTGTTCTTCTAGTGAACACCACTGGCATTATTGTGTGTCCTTGTAATATGTTTTTGGTGTTATCTCTCCACCTTTCTCTGGGTCTGCCTCGTGATCTTTGTCCTTCTCCTCTTTCCATATATGCCTTGCATGGAATTTCAAGACATTCTCTCCAAATGGGCAAACCACTTCATTTGTTGTCTCTGTATGGAGTTTAAGATTGATTCTATTCCAATTTATTCCCTTACAATTTCATTCTTGACTTTATCTTTTCTAGTCACTCCAGTAGCTGTCCTCAGACATTTCAGTTCCATGGTGACTAATTTTCATTTATGTTTTGCTGTAAGTGACCCAGGATGATCTTCATGGGTGCCATAATGGTCCTGTGGCAGAAGGCCATGCCATACTTTGCCCAGTCCTAACGATCCCTTACTTTGGCTTCTCACCATCTCCCATGACATAGAAGTGGGGTTAGACATACCATCAACCCCTTCAAATGTATGTATGTCTGTAAGTATCTCATCAACATCTCAAAATACCCCAGTTGATGCACCAGTTTCTTGGGAGTGATTAGTTCAGTCCAATGAAGGTTGAAGGTTGTGATTCTTCTTTCATGTCCCAATCAAACCCTGGCTGCCAAAATGATGCCACTTTCTTCACTTTGTCATTGCCCAAACCCAAGTCCTCATCAGTGCATGTCTCTGGCAGCAATCGGCAGATCAGTAAATGGGCCAGACTCTGAGTCTCTCCACATTCACATTGTGTGTTGTTCTCCACCAGCAGTCCCCACTTGAGCATCTTGGTCTTGCATTTAGGGACTCCAACCCTCAACCTATTCAGGGTCCTCCAAGTGATGTAGGGAAGATTGAGATCTTCAGCTATATCTTCCTTTAATGATGTTCCTTGCCCAGTAAGCTCCTTCCTCCACCTTCTAATTTGGTTTTACTCTTATGTACCCTTAAGAATGTTTGTTCTTGCCATAAAGTTCTTCCTGGATCTGAGCCAGCAGACTTGAGACTCTTATCCATTCAGAGGGCATTGAAGGTCATTCTTTTGCTTAGTTCTCTGAAGGTTGTGATCACGCAACCCATTGGTACAGATACTGCATGTCAAAATTTGCTGCCCAAAGTGCCTCAAGTTTTGTTCTTTGGACAAAACCTTAGTATTTTTCTTGAAAATCATTGCAATGTATACTTTAAAATGCACAGGTCCTTTGTCTCTGTTTACTCATTGGTTTTAACCAAAGTAACTTGGAGGATCAGTTATATAAAATATATGGCTTTCACCTTTTACTTCATAATAATTCCCCCCCAACTGATTTACAATATTAGATTTCCTGTCTCCAAATACTGTACAGGATATCTTTTGCAGGCTAGTCTCCCAGAAGAGTTTTTCCACATCCCACACAAGAAGATGAGTGAGAACCCTGCAACTTTCAACACAGCAACACTCTTGGTTTCTACACTGCAGCTGACTTGGGGCTCCTTCAAATCCAAAGAGCCTCCCTCCTTCTTTTCCTCCTTTCTGTTACGTGATATCAATTAAGCATGTAATAAGCATACAATGGGAGGCAACTTTCCAATGGAATTTTTAGCACAGTGGAAACAAATTACCTCCAAGATGCTTATCATTCATAATCCTGGCGGTAATGAAAACAAAATGATGGCAGAACACACATTTTGTCCAGAATGCTGGCCACCAAGTAGAAGCGGACCGCAAAGGCTGCTCTGGTTTGATTCAAAGGAGGCCTGGCTGGCTCGTCTTTGACAGCAATATAAAGCCCCAAGGGAAATGAAGAGCCTTGTAAAAGAATGCTGGCTGAGGACAACTCATCAGACAGATGTTTCTGAACTGAGCATCTCATCTCTTTGATTTGATCAAAATGGAAGTATACAAAAGGCCTGTTTATGTACTTACTTGGCTACAAGTCTTTCTTCATGTAATGCGGAAGGACCACCCCCACCCCAACACCTTGTGATAAAGCCATGTGTGATGCAAACATTCTTGCATAACACATAGGGCTGTCTCAGTATTGTTCAATTTAGTGTGACTTTACTTTTACTACAGTTCTGCTCTTAGAATCCCATGTACAAAGCCTGCACAGATAACCTAATGCTTTTAAATATTATATTACATACATGTTAAATATGTTATATGCTATATTATATTTTTGGAAAATGTTGGATGGTTATTTTGGAATAGAAATCCCACAGTCCATTACCAGCTGGAAATGGTGGTAGTTGTAAAGTACAGTAATACCTTGGATAACGCTAAGACTTGGTTCCACAAGTCTTGGTGTTATCCGATGCATATTAAAATCCTATGGGATGGATCAGATAACGTTAAAGCTCCATAGAGATACATTGTAACCGCACAGGCTTTAGCGGTTGTTATCTGATACATCCCATAGGACCTTAACATTATTCGATCCAATTCTCCTCCCCAGATTATTTAACATTATCCGAGGTAAACGTTATCTGAGGTATTACTGTATAACAACTCAAGGGTCAAAGGTTTCCCACCCTTGTTGTAGAGCAGGGGTTCACAACCTACAACCTGTGAGCTGGCCCCAGTCCCCGATGCCATTCCATCAGACACATGACAATTACTCTAGAAGTGGAAGTGGACATGTCCGCGCAAGAGCAAACAGGCCTATGCATGTGCAAATGTGCATTTGTGGCAGGGGAAACCATGTGACCGGCCCACTCAGCTGTCTGAGGGGGAGTTGTCAGGCCCATGGCACAAAAACATTGAGAACCCTTGTTGTGGAGGGTTGTGTTCAGTGGGGTGGGATCAAGCTAGGCTTGCCTAACCTTAGCTCACCATATCTGAGCATTTTTTTTTTCATATTATGCAAATCATTTGCTCATTCTGCAAGAGTGAGCTAAGAAGAGGTAAACCAGAATCCATGACTAATTGACCATTCAAAAACTCTCTTCTTAAAGTTGCTTATAGGTAAATAGAGCAAAACAATATCAGGGGCAGGACTAGAAATCTTTTCAAAAAAAATGGGGAAATCAAAGGGACATTTAAAGCAAAAATAACTATGATAAAGGACAAAAATGGCAAGGAGTTAGCTGA
This sequence comes from Furcifer pardalis, assembly GCA_030440675.1. Taxonomy (NCBI): domain Eukaryota; kingdom Metazoa; phylum Chordata; class Lepidosauria; order Squamata; family Chamaeleonidae; genus Furcifer; species Furcifer pardalis. The sequence continues at coordinate 120,952,281 of CP126891.1, forward strand.
TGCAGAAGAGATTAAGAAAAGATGGAAAGAGTACACAGAGGAACTCTACAGAAAGGACCTTAACACCCCTGATAATTTCAATGATGAGGACATTGAACTTGAGCCAGACATCCTAGAGAGTGAAATCAGAAAGGCCCTGAAAAACACTGCAAACAACAAAGCCAGCGGAGATGATGGTATTCAGGTTGAACTTTTCAAAGCCCTAGAAGATGATGGAATCAAATTATTACATTCTATTTGTCAGCAGATTTGGAAAACAAAACAATGGCCACATGATTGGAAAAGATCAGTATATATTCCAATCCCCAAAAAGGAAATTGCCAAAGAATGTTCAAATTATCGAACAACTGCGCTCATCCCTCACGCTAGCAAGGTGATGCTCAAGATAATACAGGATAGACTGCAACTGCATGTGGAGAGAGAATTACCAGAAGTGCAGGCGGGTTTCAGAAGAGGCAGAGGGACTAGAGATGGATCATGGAAAAAACAAAGGAGTATCAGAAACAAGTCTACTTCTGTTTCATTGATTACACTAAGGCCTTTGACTGTGTTGACCACAACAAAATGTGGCAAGAAATTAAAGAGATGGGAATACCGGAACACCTTATATGCCTCATGATAAATCTGTACATGAAACAAGAAGCAACAGTTAGGACAGAATATGGAATGACGGAGTGGTTTGGAATAGGAAAGGGAGTAAGACAAGGCTGCATTTTGTCACCCTGCTTATTCAACTTATACACAGAACACATAATGCGCAATGCAGGGATGGAGGAATCACAATTTGGGATCAAAATTGCTGGGAGAAACATCAACAATTTGAGATATGCAGATGATACCACCCTAATGACAGAAAGTGAGGAAGACTTAAAGAAGCTCCTGATTAGATTGAAAGAAGAGAGTGAGAAGGCTGGCTTGAGACTCAATATAAAGAAAACAAAGATCATGGCAACAGGCCCTATCAGTACCTGGAAAATAGATGGAGAAGAAGTAGAGGCAGTGACAGATTTTCCTTTCTTGGGATCAAAGCTCACTGCAGATGGGAATTGCAGCCATGAAATTAAAAGGCAACTGATTCTTGGGAGGCAAACGATGAGAAATCTGGGAAGCATAGTGAAAAGTAGAGACATCAAATTGCAAACAAAAATTCGTATAGTCAAAGCAATGGTGTTCCCCATGGCAATGTATGGCTGTGAGAGCTGAACCATAAGGAAAGCTGAACGCAGAAGAATAGATGCCTTTGAGATGTGGTGTTGGAGGAGAGTTTTGAGAGTCCCCTGGACAGCAAGGAGAACAAACAGATCAATCTTAGAAGAAATCAAACCTGACTGCTCCCTAGAAGGTCAAATTGTAAAGATGAAGCTGAGGTACTTTGGACATCAAATGAGAAGAGAGGATTCACTTGAGAAGGCCTTGATGCTGGGAAAGGTGGAGGGCAAAAGAAAAAGGGGGCGGCCAAAGATGAGATGGCTAGATGGTATTGTGGATCCAGTGGGGGCAGAGCTGGCTGGGCTGAGGGGGATGGTGGAGGACAGAAGTGCCTGGCGGGTGGTGGTCCATGGGGTCGCGGAGGGTCGGAATCGACTGTGCGACTGAACAACAACAATAGGTAAGAAACAAAAGGATTAACTTTTGTTTTTGTTTTTTTTAACTAGTATCCACTTCAGTCAAAATGTTTGGATCCTTTTCAGTCAGGCTTTAGGCCTCGCCATGGCACCAAAACCACTCTGGTTGCACTGCATGAGGACCTTCTCCGGGAAGCTGACAGGGGGAGGGGGGCTTCATGTGTCCTGCTGCTCCTGGATCTCTCAGTAGCTTTTGATACCATTGACCACAGTATCTTACTGGGATGACTGTCAGGGATACGGGTTTGAGGCACTGTTTTACAATGGTTTCTCTTTTTCCTTGGTGGTTGCACCAAGAGAGTCCAGGTTGGGGAGTTTATGTCAGCTCCATGGACCCTTTAGTGGGGTATTCCTCAGGGGTCAAATATCTTCCCATTATTATTATATATTTATGTTAAGTGGATGACACTTAACTCTATCTCTCCTTTTCATCTTCTGCAGGGGATATGATCCAGTGCCTTGATGACTGTCTGGCTATAATAATGAAATGGTCCAAAGCTAATAAACTGAGACTGAAGGCAGAGGTTCTAGTGTTGGAGGGTCTGTCAGACCAACTTAGGTGATCTGGCCCCAAGGATGGGTGGAATTGCTGTCTCCCCTAGGGACCAGGTACGCAATTTAGGGGTCATATTTGATCCTCATTTGACCCTTGAAGTGCAAATTGCAGCGGTGAGCAAAGACGCTTTTTTCCAACTATACCAAATTCTTCAGTTGCGTCCTTACTTGGACAGGCGGTTCCTCATAACATTAGTTATTTCACAGGTAGTCTCACATATTGATTACTTTAATGATCTCTACATGGGGCTTCCCTTGTTCCTGATACGGAGGCTTCAACAGGTGCAAAATGCCTACCTGGAGGAATGTCTTCCCCTCAGAACAATAGCCCGCATCACTCACTCCTCTCAGATGGTGCAGCTCCAAGTGCCAACCCTGAGATTGGCAAGAAAGGCTGTGACTCAGAAGAGAGCCTTCTCGGTGCTGGCCTGGCACCAACTTTGTGGAACTCTCTTCCAGTTGAACTGTGCCATTTTCCATCTCTGCTTATATTTTTAAAAAACAGCTAAAATCATTCCTTTTTAAAGAGGCTTTTAAGACTATATTGCCAACGATGGACCATTAGCATCTTACTGGGCCGACTATCAGGGCCCATGCACTTGCATAAGGGCAACTCTTGTGAAAAGCAGATGATCCCATCATGCATGCAAGCAAAGCATTAAGCCCCTGGCCTTTGCCTGTCATGCTGGCACACAGAACATGCTGTTTGTGTTCTCCATGTACACCCCCCAAGGTGTTTAGCATTGTCTCCATATTCCTTTTTCATTTCCACTTTCACCAGCTTTTTCTCCTCACAGGGCTCCTGTGCCTTTAACAGTTGCAGGAGAGTCAAGTTCAAAATGGACAGAGCCTTTCAAGTCATGGGGGTCTCCACAAGCTGGCATGGCTACACACTGGCAAAAGTGTTGTCATCTGGGGCAATATGGGTATCCCACCCTCCTTCTTTAGGTGAGCAGTCTGGCCTGACCAGTTCACTTCCTTTTTCTCCTACTATGAAACCATGTGACTTCTTTTAAAATGATCCCACTGCCTTTTTGCTTCACGGGATCATGTTTTAACAAATGACAATCCACTCTCTGGATCCACAGGCCACCATTGGGGAACCTGTAGCTCTTCAGGTGTCACTGATTCCCTAGTCCGTGAAGACAGATTCTGGGGGACTTGGAAAAACATTGTTGAGTATGTAATAGTGAAAAATCAAGGAATTAAACCTGTTCTGGATCAAGTTTGTTTTTGGAAAAATTGAGCTGTTGTATTCCTGGACATTGTATATATCACTTGGGTGAAATCTATGTTAATTACTTAGATTAGGAAACTAATAAGGACCGAATAGTAATCAGGTAGAGGTATATATTAATTTAGAACTTAGTAGGATATATTCATTTCCTTTTAACATTTTGTCTTTATTTTTAGTTATTATTACAAAAATAAGATTGTTTAAGCAATGAAATGTCATATGTGTTTGATTATTATTTGTTATTACTTTATTGTAATGTTAATTTTTTGTATTGTGTGAAAAGTATAAATAAAATATATATTTAAAAAAAGGTGTCACTGATTCCCATCATCTCCTTCCATTGGTGAAGTATAATGGAAGGAGTTGCTCATCAATAGGTGGTGACAAAAACTTCCTTATCCACATCACAGAGTGTTGCGTCCTCTATCTAATTCTTTCCTGGATATTAAGCAATGTTCAAATTCTTGTCAGTCTTTTAATTGATACTTTTTGATAACTGACATGCTGGCATGAAAGCTCTCTGGGTCCTTACACTGTTGCAAAGATGAACTTTAACACTGGCTCCGAGCTGAAGAAAAGTTTGTCAGTGAGAAGAAAGCAGCTGACAGGACCAAAATTCATTCCTCTGAAGCCATGGCATTAGAACAGGGGTACCCAAACTACAGCCTGTGGGCCCAATTAGGTCTGTGCATATCATTAATGCGGCCCACAGTGAGTACCTGGGCTCACCACTCACTGTGGACCGCCCCTCCACCCACCCTCCACCAGCCAGGACAAAGCGTGATCGCTGTCACCACCGCTGCTGACATCAAAACTGTCAGCAGCAGGAACAGCCCACCTCCAGGGGCCCACAACTGCATGTTGGGGGCGGGACTGGCCCACAAAAAATAAGTTTGGGCACAAGTGCATTAGAAGGTACTTTCTTATTCATGGGTGGAAGCTAAGATTAAATTATGTTGATTTCTGGGAGTCAAATTATCAGCCTCCTGCCCTTAGATGAACAAGAGGGACAGAAAAGTCACTTTAATGGCAGTTGTCTTATTCACTTTTAAATGTGTTTAATGTGTCCTGGAATGATTCTTTGAAAAGTCTTTTACACTCAATAAATGGCCAACATACATATTGGCTTGATTTTATCTCCCAAACTTTATGCACATTTGCTTTATTATCCTTACAAGGTTTTTAAATCTAGCTTTCAGCTGTGAAGGAGAACCAACAGAAGAGGGGGAAATTCTTTGCTGACATCTGGCTGTAAAAGATCAGAATTCTTTGTCCACTTGGGTTTAATGTCTTCACTTGACTTCTCCTACATACCCCCCATCGCTCTCATTGAACAAGATGGTCTCTGTCTTTCTTATTCTAAGCACCTACATGAGAAAGCTCCTAGATTACAAGGACTGAACAAAGCCACCTAAGGATGGGTCAGTCTTAATGAGAAAAGTGGCTGCTCTTGAAGTAGCATGACTTGGGATAGCATCCCACTGAGTGCCAGCATGTGAGTGCTTAGCCTTTCCTTTTGGAGTGCAAGAGCCATGGAAAATCAACAACCTGGTGCCTCGGAACAGAACAGACCATGTGCACAGCACTTTTAATGCTCTAATGTGTGCAAATGGGAGCGAACATAAGGAGTCCTTCAGAAGAGAATGGAGCCTTGGCAAATTTATAGACTCCCCTGAAAGAAAGTGATTACAGATCATTATCCAATTGAGGCAGATTGATGGGATGGGGTCAAAGTAATGCTGCAGAGCTCACTGAAGGGACAAAGCCTGCCTGTCTGTTATGTCCAAGAAAAGAATAAGAAAAGAAGTGGCCGGGTAGAAAATGGAAATCTCAGCTATTCAAGGAGGCTTTCTAGTCATCCGTTTGCCTTGTGACACCATAAAATAAAGGCAATGCCATCAACCTCTTTGGGTTAAAACAGTGGTTACAACTTAAATGATACCATAGTTTAAAGCAGGGGTGCCCAAACTACAGCCCACAGGCCAGATACGGCCCCTGACATCAATTCATCTGGCCTGTGCCACCCTTGTCTCTCCTGGAAGTAGATGTCCTATCCTTACTTCTCCCTCCAGGAGTGGCAAAGGCAGCATGGGATGGATGAATTGATGTTGGGGGATGGATATGACCTGTGGGCCATGGTTTGGGCACCACTAGTTTAAGCAGAGAGAAAGGCAGCCTAAAAATTTATCTCATCATGTAGCAAAACAGATTGAAAGGTGCATTTTATCTCCACATCCGGTGAGAGGAACCATGTGCCCAGCCCACTATACCACATGACCGGCCCACTGAACCACATGACTGGCCCACAGCCAAAAAGTTTGGGCATCCCCAGTTTATAGTAAGGGCTTTAATCTTCACTTCTCCGTGAGACTGAGAAAGTGCAAAATGTTTCTTCTTGCTTCTCAGAGGATAAGTATTTTGTTCTCTTCTAAAGGAGAATAACAAGATTTTATGCCACTCTAGACTAGAGTTTTCACATTTGTACCAATGATTTCTGCACAAACAATGCAAATTGCACAGAACTAAGATCAGCTGCCTTCATGTTACAAGTATTTTAAAAAGTCTAAATCACAAAATGGGTTGTTTGTGCCTTTCTAATAAATTAGCCAGTTCCCCTGTTTTTGCTTCATGTGAACATAAGTGCTTAGCTTCTCGAATGGAGAAAGCATTAGTTTTTTGCAGAGAAGTTTTGTGCAAATTGCAGAAACCTGGGGAGGTAATGTTTATGGTCTTGTTCTTCCATCTCATGGGGCTTGAAGTTCCTTAGCATGATATGATTCATCCTGCTATGATAGTGTACATCAATAAGGACAAGGAATTTCACAAACACTCTTCACACCCTTGATATATACAGTAATACCTCATATAACATTAGTATCGAATAACACTAAAATCGCATAACATTAAGGAATCTGGGGGGAAGAATTGCATCAAATAACATTAAGATCCTATGGGATGCTTCAGATAACAACCACAAAAGCCTGTGTGGTTACAATGTATCTCTATGGATCCCATAGAGGATCAGATAACACTAAAAATCATATAACACCAAGACTTGTGGAACCAGGTTTTAGTGTTATATGAGGTTTTACTGTACTGACTTTATGCTACAAAATCATGCTACTGTGCAGTGTTTTCACATGGTTTGTGTGAGTTAAGAAATCAGTTGATAACATACTCAGAGGCGTAGCTACTGCTGTATCAGCCGTATCAATTATACGGGGGCCCCGGGCTACGGGGGCCCCCAACGGCAAAAAATAAAATTAAAAATAAAAAAGAGCAAAAATTTACTGCACATGCGCAGAAACTCAATCTGATGCATTGTGCATGCGTCAGATTGAGTTTCTGCGCATGCGCACTTTATTGGAGCCATTTTTGGCTCCAATTTTAAAAAATAAAATTTCGGAGTCGGAGCCGCAGCTTCTCAGAGCGGCTCCGATGGTGGCTCTCAGAGGAGGGCACCTCCCCTGGGGCCGCCCAGAGTCCCACGGGCAGGTTGAGGCCTGCCCAGGCTGTCCGCTGCTGCCAAACCCCCATGGCCTGGGGACGCCTGGCAGAGTGCGCCACCGCCTCCTCCGGAGGATGCGCTGCTGCCCGTCCTTCGTCCGCAGCGGGTCCGGAGAAGCTCAGCCCACTCGCGAGCAGCGGTAGCGGGCGGGGAAGGCGGGAGCGCGCCCGGCGGGTCGGGAGCGCGCATCTTGCCCCCTCCCCCGGCCGGCTGCCGGGCTCTCCGCCTTCTTCCCTGCCCGCTCACGCGCCTCCTGCCTCCCGGGAGCGCGGCTGCCTCGGAGCCCGGCGCCGTCGGAGGGCACTGCGGTCGGGCTTGGCGGGGCGGAAAGGCGCACCTCGGAGCCCGGGGCAGAGAGCGAGGATGGAGCCGGGAGGGTAAGTGAGGGTTTTGTGTTTCGGGTGGGTGGGTGGTTTATGTGTGTGTTGGGTGGGTGGGTGGATTTTTATTAAATTTTTATTTTATTTCTTTATTTATTTTAATTATTTAAGTTATTTACGGGTTTGTGTTGTGGTTGTTTGGGTGGGTGGGTTGAGGTGTGTGTGTGTTTGTTTGTTTATTCTAATTCTATTCTATTTTATTTATTTATTTATTTATTTTTATTTTTGGCCCCGCCCACGACATCATGACGTCATGACGTTGGCTCCCCCCATGATGTCATGATGTCATGACGTTAGCTCCGCCCCGCATATAAAGGGCCCCCAAACAATTTTTATACGGGGCCCCGCCAAGGTAAGCTACGCTTCTGAACATACTTGAATGTGTGAACAAGCCTTATGTAAAGTTAGAGGTTCCCTTGTTTTTTCTTTCATTTATCAAATATTTCCTTGCAACTTAATTGATCATTACTTTTGCCTAGCTCATGGGAGACAGGAAAGGATATCAATGCATTGACAGACATTCTTTCTTCTTGTAATGGGGAAGAACCACACCCACAACTTGTGATAAAGTCATGTGTGAGTGGGGAAGGACAGTGGCCCCAGTCCAGGAGGAACTCTATTTCTACCCGAAATATATGATTTGCAAATTTTGGCAGATTTTTTAAAATGTGGAACAAAATTCTCCTTCATTTGCGCTAGCCAGATTCATGCTTTGATATTGCATGTGAATTGGTCCAGTGATATTTTTCATGGCCTTTGTCCATCTCTCACATGTCAACAAATGCTGACGTCATTGTCGTCGTTGTCATCGTCATTTTGGACAGGCTAATTGCATTCTGCTCCTTAAATGTCACATTAGCCCATTGCTTCCTCCTCTTTGAATTCTATGGTTTGGGCTGAAATTTAAACATTACAATACTGTGATTTTTCCACTCTTTTTGGTGCAAGATGGATAGTTAGAAGCTGTCTTTTGTCCTTTCCATCACAATGTTCACACAGGTATCACCTCTCCCATTATCAGCAAGCTAAGGAGGAGTAATAGGAAGAGTGAATCACTAATTAAAATCTTGAGCAAATGAAATGTCAAAGGATCTTTATGTTAAGCTGTGCTTGGTAAATTTACAACACTAGACAACCTGCGGAATTCTGCCAATAACTTTCCAAGCTCTGATCTTGGACAATAGAAGGGAAATATCCATCTACTTTATAATGCTTGAAAGCAAAATTAAAAAATCAGTCCTGTATCTGGAAGGAAAGTCCTGGGCAAATCAGTTGCAGCCATCATTATCCTTTTTTTACCCCCAAAATGCTTCTGTACCTGATGATAGGACTGGGATCATTATTGGGAAATTACACTAGAGCTGGAAGCTGGGGGTATTTAGACCGGTCCATCCCATCCCTAGAGAGAGCTGACTGATGCTGTTCAGGCCCATAGCTAGGAGGTGGCCATGGTGGGCTTCACCCAACTTGAGTTAGCAGTTTGCCCACCCTCAAACTCCCGTCCGCTTATATATATGACATATATATTTGGCATTGTTGCCCATCCTGAAAAAATATTTGCCCACCCACATCTAGAATCCTGGCTATGGCCCTGCTGTTGTTGCCACCACCTGAAGCCATACATCTAATTATGTACAATATACAAAGTTCTTAAGTCTGGCCAGGTTATCCTGCTATGGTAATAGAGTAAACCATACTGCCAGTGACTTGATATTGATCCTCAGGTGGCAGTTAACTAACCTGACAACCCTGAGTCTTAACGGCTTTAGGTAGCAAAGTCAACAGGGAAGGGTGATGGTCCCCAAGTGGATTAAATCCTACTTGGATCTATTTTGATGTAGCCTCATCAATACTGGCCTGGGGCCGATGATGAATTTGTGTGCCAAAAAGGCTCAGGACCAGAAAGTGACTCATGGAACTGGATTAGTCGTATGGGTGTCACACTGTGATGCAGAAGGCCACCAGGACAATCTTCAGGGCTGATTGCCATGATGACAGCCAATATTTGGAATCAGATACAGCACTTGAAGAAGAAGAAAAAGAAGAATACAATATTCAAAACTATTTTCCATTAGAAAAGTATGGTATAAAGCAGAGATGGGATGTCCCCGGTTCCATACAGTTCCCTGGAACCGGTAGGAACAATCCCGGAGGGTTCTCCAGGAAGGGAGTCAACACCGAAAGAAATTTTTTAAAAAAAAATCAGAGCCAAAATGGCTCCGATTTACTGCGCATGCGCAGAAACTCAATCTGCCGCATTGTGCATGTGTCAGATTGAGTTTCTGCGCATGTGCAATAACATTGGAGCAATTTTATCTCCAATTTTACTGCGCATGCGCAGAAACTCAATCTGATGCATGCGCAATACGGCAGATTGAGTTTCTGCGCATGCACAGTAAATCGGAGTCATTTTAGCTCCATTTTTTTAAAAAAATTAGGCAACACCACCAGCGATAGTGGCAACGGCGGAAACACCAGCAGGGATAGTGGCGGCGGTGGTGCTGGCGGCGGCAGCGTTGACGGCGACGGCAACACCGGCGGTGACTGCAACGGCGGCAGCGATGGTGGTGGCGGCGATAGCAGCGGCGATGATGGTGGCAGCAGCGGCAGCAACGGTGGCGATGGCAATGACGGCGATAGCGGAGATGGAGATGGCGATAATGGCAGCGGCGGCATGGACAGGCGGCACCAGCCCTCAGAGGAGAGCACCTCCCCCGGGGCCACCGAGCCCCCACAGGCAAGTTGAGGCCTGGCCTGCCCTGGCCGTCCGCCCCTGCCGAGCCCCCACAGGGGTAAGTGAGGGGTTTGTGTTTGGGGTTGTATTTTTATTTAATTTTAATTTTATTTATTTATTTATTTATTTTATTTACGGGTTTGTGTGGTGGGTGGGTGGGTTGGGTTGAGGGTGTGTGTGTGTGTGTGTGTATTTATTTTATTTTATTTTTTATTTTAAGACCCCGCCCACAGCCTCATGACATCATGATGTCAGCTCCGCCCATGACGTCATGACATCATGACATTGGCCACGCCCATGACGTCGTGACATCATGGAGTGGTGGTAACAAATTTGTCATCCCATCACTGGTATAAAGTTAATTATTAAATTCCATTACAGTATTTTGGTCATTTTGTCCATCTCTCACCTGACCGGGGGAGTGAAAAAGGGCTGCCAGCAGGAGCTCCGGCCAGAGATGCGCCAGACAGTTCCTGGCCCCGCCAACATCTCCGCCTCCCCCGGACGCGAAACACCTGTCCGGGGGAGTGAAAAAGAGCTGCCGGCAGGAGCTCCGGCCAGAGATGTGCCAGTCGGTTCCTGGCCCCGCCAACAACTCCGCCTCCTCCAGACGCGAAACACCTGTCCAGGGGAGTGAAAAGGGGCTGCCGGCAGGAGCTCCGGCCAGAGACTCTGGGCGAGGAGGACTCTAGCCAGGAGCGCTCGGTCTTGCTTCACCTGCCGGCGCTCCCGAGCCTTGCCCCCACGCCGGGCTACAAAAGCCCAACAGCGGGATGCTGCTATGGCTTCCAGAGCATGCTTGTGGTTAGGGTGAGAGCCCTGACATTGTTGGATTATGTACTGTATTTTTATATTATATTGCATTTTTGAGACTATGTCATTTATATGTAATTGGAATTGTATTCTGTAACCTTTATTTTGAGGTGTGGTTTTGTTTTATTGCACTGCTGTACTGTATTGTTGTATTTATTGTACTGTACTATATGACTTTAGATTTTGTTATATTACTTTTGATTGTCTTATATGTGTGGTTTCTGTGAACAGCCCTGAGTCGGTTGTACCGAGTAGGGCGGTATACAAATCGAATAAATGAATGAAATGAATGAATGAATGAGGAGGGGTTTCTTGTTTTTTTTTTTCTTGTTCGTTTCATGGGGCTAATTGACAATGCTTTTTTATATCTCACGGTATCTGTAACTATAAAGGGTTGCAGTGGCTCAGTGGTTAAGAAGCTTGCCTTGTTAGCTGGAAGACCAGCAAGTCGGTAGTCCAAGACCTGGGTACTGCATGACAGATTGAGTGCCTGTCTCTGTCCCAGGTCTTGGGGACATGAAAGTAGCCTCATTTGGGTATTCCCTAAACAGAGTTTCTTCCACAGAACTCCTTTCAACCCAGAATAATTTCTGACATGAAATTTTTATTATTTAACTATTAGACTCTATCTGACAAAGTTTGTTCAGAAATATTTTAATAAATATATTTTTTTCCAACAGTGACTACCCACTGTGCCTCAAACAGGACAAAAGCTTATTATCCCTTTACGTGCCAACTGCTCGGTGCAAGTTTGTCCTCCTCATAACCCAGCTTCAATTTTGTAAGGCAATTATCACTCTTTCTATTGTTTCCATTTAATTTCCTTCTGGTTCCAATGATTACAGTCCACAAACCTAAGAACCTACAAAATAATCTGCCCACTGAGGTAAAATATTTATTGTCATAAGATTTGGTGGGGTTTTTTTTTCTATGTCACAATTAACCCACTTGGAGATTTTTATACTGACTCTTGTGTTTTAATTATCTGCCAACTTGTCTTTAGCTCTAAATACCTTTACTTAATTTTAGCATTTACTATCATTCTATTTTTGAATGTTATTAGCTGCACTGAATTATTGTTTATAGCAAAAGGATAGGACTTTTTTAAAGTCAGCTAATTCTAATTTCCCTTCTCTTGAATTTATACCATCAGTGTCTTGAAGGGGTTTAATTGTGTCAGGAAAGCTGAGAGTAAAACCACTAAGTGGCTGGCATCTTTTATGAATTAGACCTCTGTCACCTCTTCCAAAATAGAATGGTCAGAGCTGAGACTAAGAGGCATCCATCTGGATAAGAATTTGCTGTTAGGACAGAAAATGGAAAAATTGAAATTATTTTTTAATTGGCAATAAGGAAAGTTGTCCAACTTTAGTGCCAAACAGTACAAACTTATCAAAATCAACAAAGATTACATTAATGTTCATTAACAAGTCTCATTCTGGATTTCTTGATCATCCATTTCTCAAGGTAAGAAGTATTCAATGTCAGGGAAAGAGTTTATTCATGAGTAGGTCTTCTTGACCACCAGTGGTTGCTTTCCTGCTTCTGAGCTGCCGCCTCCTAGCTAAGCAACCCAGGATTCTATATTAGTGTAGATAAGGTAGTGTAGAGCCAAGTAAACACTCCAGGCATCTTCGGGTATTTTAAAAGTACAGTAATACCCCGTATAACGTGAGTATCATATAGCGTGAAAACCTCATAACGTTACAAGATTTTCGGAAACATCTTGTATCGAATAACATGATTTTAACGTTATACGATACAGTTGTTCTTAGCAGCAGGGTGGGTGGAAAGCTGAACGGGGTTCTCCGTTCAGCTTCCCAGCCACCCTGCAGCTACGGAGACAGGGGTGGGGAGGCTGGAAAGCTGATGGGGGGCTCCCCCATCGGCTTACCCAGCCACCCCACAGCTGCGGAGGCATGGGCGGGTGGCTAGGGAAGCCGACAGGGAGTCCCCGTCAGCTTCCCCAGCCACCCTGCAGCTGTAGATCGGGTCCTCTGATCTCTCTGGAGGTGTTTCTGGGCTTCCCCGACGTCCTGAGCCAGTGCAGCAAGCCAGAATGTCAGAGTTCGAATTCCGACATTCTGGCTTGCTGCACTGGCTCAGGACGTCGGGGAAGCCCAGAAACACCTTGGATCGGGTCCCCACACCTCCCTGGACCCAGCAGGGGGGTCAGACACCCCAAAATTGGTAAAAATAAATGGACGTGTTTTTTTTTTACCAATTTTGGGGTTTCTGACCCCCCCGCCAGGTCCAGGGAGGTGGGCAGACACGATCCAAGCTTTTTCTGAGCTTCCCCGACGTCCTGAGCCAGTGTAGCAAGCCAGAATGTCAGAGTTCGAATCCCGACATTCTGGCTTGCTGCACTGGCTCAGGACGTCGGGGAAGCCCAGAAACACCTTGGATCGGGTCCCCACACCTCCCTGGACCCAGCGGGGGGGGGGGTCAGACACCCCAAAATTGGTAAAAAAAAAACGGACGTTTTTTTTACCAATTTTGGGGGCTCTGACCCCCCCGCCGGGTCCAGGGAGGTGTGGGGACCCGATCCAAGGTGTTTCCAAAGTTCTCCCACCTCCCTGGAGGCTGCAGCAAGGCAAAATGTCAGGATTCGAATCCCAACATTCTGGCTTGCTGCAGCATAAAAGAGGGTGGGGGAAGTTCAAAATTAGCGCGCATCGGGTCTCCCGACCTCCCTAGAGCTGATGCGCGCTAATTTTGAACTTCCCCCACCCTCTTTTATGCTGCAGGAAGCGAGAACGTCGGGATTCGAATCCTGACATTTTGCCTTGCTGCAGCCTCCAGGGAGGTGGGAGAACTTTGGAAACAGCTTGGAGCGGGTCCCCACACCTCCCTGGACCCGGCGGGGGAGTCAGAGCCCCCAAAATTGGTAAAAAAAACGTCCGTTTTTTAAACCAATTTTGGGGTGTCTGACCCCCCCCCCCCCCGCTGGGTCCAGGGAGGTGTGGGGACCCGATCCAAGGTGTTTCTGGGCTTCCCCGACGTCCTGAGCCAGTGCAGCAAGCCAGAATGTCGGGATTCGAACTCTGACATTCTGGCTTGCTGCACTGGCTCAGGACATCGGGGAAGCCCAGAAACACCTTGGATCAGGTCTGCCCACCTCCCTGGACCCGGCGGGGGGGTCAGAAACCCCAAAATTGGTAAAAAAAAAAAACGGACTTTTTTTTACCAATTTTGGGGTCTCTGACCCCCCCCCCCCCGCCGGGTCCAGGGAGGTGGGGAAACCCGCTCCAAGCTGTTTCCAAAGTTCCCCCACCTCCCTGGAGGCAGCAGCAAGCCAACATGTCAGGATTCAAATCCCGACGTTCTCGCTTCCTGCAGCCTCCAGGGAAATAGGGCTTTTTTTAACATTGTGTGTTCAATGTATCGCACAACGTTAAAAACCGTATAACGACGGGAATTGTGGAACCAAGTCATAACATTATTCGGGGTACTAGTTGTACAGTAATACCCCGGATAACGTTATGACTTGGTTCCACAAGTCATAACGTTATCCAATTTTTATCATTGTCTGATGCATGCATCGAACAATGATAAAAAAAATCCCTGACTTCAGGGGCAAACCACGCGGTTTGTCCCTGAAGTCATTGCTAAGGGTGGGTGGGTGTGGATTGGGCTACTCAATCCACCCCCCTCCCCAGCGATATCTGTGACTGCAGTAGGGTTGGGGGAAAGGTGGGCACCTTTCCCCCGACCCTACTGCAGTCGCTGTGAATGAAGAAAGGGTGAGAGAATCCCCAGCGCACTCGCTCGGGATTATCTCACTCCTTCTTCATTCACAGCACTTGTAGCTTGGAATGCAGGAAGGTGGGGAGGATGAAGAGGCGTGATCTCATGCCTCTTTCCCCCACCTTCCTGCACTCCAAGCTAGCGCTGCGCTGGGGGGGAATACCCACCCCACCCCGCAAGGGCAGTGATCCATCACTGCCCTTGCACGGTGGGGTGGGTATTTCCCCACCCCACCCCACCCACGCTAGCTTTAAAAACTTTAAAAGAGGTGTGAGATCAGTGAAGCTTTTATATGGTTGTCATAATGTGGTAAATGATTTCGTCTATGTTTCTTTTTTAGGACACTAAAAGATATAGAGTTTTGACTCAAGGAAACACCCACCCACATTAATAAATGCCTCTGTGGTTGTGACTATAGTCATATATACACACATATACTTGGGTGTAAGCCCCACTGAACTCAATGAGTTTTACCTTTGAGCAGTTACATATAAAACTGTGAAAAAAAATATTTCAGAACAATCCTATAAATGAGCATCCTCCAAATGTGTTATTACTGATAGCCCTACTCAGCTCTTGCAAACTCAGTTCTGACTGCCTTCATCGCGTTTGCAATATTGG